>RJVU01053643.1:7011186-7042703 GCA_003731715.1 Anabarilius grahami | reverse complement strand
ACAAATCTCTCTTGCACCATCCATTCAAGTGTGAGTTACTTTCCACATTATAGAATAAAAGTAAAATGATCAAAACTGTCAAATAACAGCAGTGAAAGTAAGTAGTGACCAGAAATGAATGCATAGGCAATTTACATGTGTATACAAAACTAATTTCAAGCATTTAGTAGGAAACATTTAGATCAACAGACATATTGTAAATCAATCAAGTGTGTCGAAACACTTCCCTGGAAGCATATTCATTTCTCTCACATCCCAAAGTCAGGCTCACGTCTAGAAAATAAAAAGAGGGGTGTGTGCGTATCTTCACACTTGACTAGAGAGCATGTGGCTGTTGCAGCTCTCAGGAGGTGTGTTTCACGAAAAACAGGTAGAGAGCATGTGACAGTAAGTGTCGCCCTCAGATTGTTATCAGGGCGGCATTCCAAGGATAACAGGAATCACATGACCATGCCTGGCCTTTGCAATCTGTCACTAGGACATTCCATTACTGACGACAAAAGGATATCACATGATCCACTGTCAATCAAAGACGAGTCAAGTCTTCACTTCTGTGCAGCTGATTCTGCATAAAGATAACATTAGGCTTTTATTCTTTTTTAGTTTAATGATCATGCCATGATATATTTGTCCAAATAAATTTGTAAGGTTGAAAATATCCAAAGATATTTTAAAATGAACAAAGGCATTTGCTTTACTGTTTCAACCCCCTCTCTCTTGCTACAAGGGCCATTTGGAAGGCTCAAAGGTGTTGACAGTGATCAAGGCCTGTAGGCCAAGATGTGTGTACATCGGGGGTCTACAACTTGTCACACCTTTAGTACAGTGGGGGAAGGTTTAATCTTCTGATTGTTCAGTTTGAATGTCTCACATTTGGGTTTCATTCACATGGTCAAGGAGGGGATAAAAGAAGATTGAAACTGTTGCTCTGTCTCTTGGCTTTTCTTGGGCACTCTCTGGCCCTCTCTCTCTCTCTTTCTCTTTCACTCAGGTATCTCTCAGGGAACTTTTTACATACATGCTGAGTGTGATTAATGGTATATGATTTTATCATCTCATACATCTATTTTGTAACTATTTTAAGTGTAACCAATAACCAGATATTGTCATTATTAAAAGTGCTCCAAGGAAGGAACAGTGGTGAACCGGCGACAAGGTCATGGGCGGCCGAGGCTCATTGATGCACTTGGGGAGCGAAGGCTGGCCCGTGTGGAGCGAAGGCTGGCCTGTGTGGTCCGGTCCAACAGACGAGCTACTGTAGCTCAAACTGCTCAAGAAGTTAATGCTGGTTCTGATAGAAAGGTGTCAGAATACACAGTGCATCACAGTTTGTTTGGTATGGAGCTGCATAGCTGCAGACCAGTCAGGGTGCCCATGCTGACCCCTGTCCAGCAAAAGGGGGACCAACACAATATTAGGAAGGTGGTCTTAATGTTATGCCTGATCGGTGTATGTATGTATATATATATATATACACATATACATACATACATACAGGTGCATCTCAATAAATTAGAATGTCGTGGAATTGTGGAACTTGTGTATTATATAAATTCAATGCACACAGACTGAAGTACTTTATGTCTTTGGTTCTTTTAATTGTGATGATTTTGGCTCACATTTAACAAAAACCCACCAATTCACTATCTCAAATTAGAATACTTCATAAGATCAATAAAAAAAAGGTTATTTTAAACAGAAATGTCAGACTTCTAAAAAGTATGTTCATTTCTATGCACTCAATACTTGGTTGGGCCTCCTTTTGCATGAATTACTGCATCAAGGCGGTGTGGCATGGAGGCGATCAGCCTGTGGCACTGCTCTGGTGTAATGGAAGCCCAGGTTGCATTGATAGCGGCCTTCAGGTCATCTGTATTGTTGGGTCTGGTGTCTCTCATCTTCCTCTTGACAATACCCCATAGATTCTCTATGGGGGTCAGGTCAGGTGAGTTTGCTGGCCAATCAAGCACAGTAACACCATGGTCATTGAACCAGCTTTTGGTACCTTTGGCAGTGTGGCAAATCCTGCTGGAAAATGAAATCAGCATCCATAAAGCTTGTCAGCAGAAGGAAGCATAAAGTGCTCTAAAATGTCCTGGTATACGGCTGCGTTGACTGTGGACTTCAGAAAACACAGTGACCAACACCAGCAGATGACATGGCAGCCCAAATCATCACTGACTGTGGAAACTTCGCACTGGACTTCAAGCAACATGGTTTCTGTGCCTCTCCACTCTTCCTCCAGACTCTGGGACCTTGATTTCCAAATGAAATGCAAAATTTACTTTCATCTGAAAAGAGGACTTTGGACCACTGAGCAACAGTCCAGTTCTTTTTCTCCTTAGCCCAGGTAAGACGCTTCTGACGTTGTCTTTGGTTCAGAAGTGGCTTGGTACGTGGAATGTGACAGTTGTAGCCCATTTCCTGAAGACGTCTGTGTGCGGTGGCTCTTGATGCACTGACTCCAGCTTCAGTCCACTCCTTTTGAAGCTCTCCTAAGTTCTTAAATCGGCTTCGCCTGACAATCTTCTCAAGCCTGCGGTCATTCCTTTCACTTGTACACCTTTTCCTACCACACTTTTTCCTTCCAGTCAACTTTCCATGAATATGCTTTGGCACAGCACTCTGCAAACAGCCAGCTCTTTCAGCAATGACCCTCTGTGGCTTACCCTCATTGTAGAGGGTCTTGATGATCGTCTTCTGGACAACTGTCAAGTCAGCAGACTTCCCCATGACTGCTGTTGGGATTACTGACCTAAACCCAGTATTTATACCCTGAGAATGGTAAATTAATAGAACTTAAAATTAAATATTCTAATAATTTTGTAATCTGTAAGCTGTAATCATCAAAATGAAAACAAAAAAGTCTGGAAATATTTTACTTTGTCTAATAAATCTGGAATATATTTACATTGTACTTTTTGAATTAAATTACAGGAAAAAAATTACTTTTTCATGATATTCTAATTTATTGAGATGCACCTGTATGTGTGTGTATATATATATATATATATATACACACACACACTCACTCACTCACACACACACACACACACACACACACACACACAGTTATACAGTTTCTTCCAAGTTTAGAAAAAAAGAAATCACTAAGGGCAACTGTAGTTCATATCACCAAGATGTGATCCATGTGACCCAGATATGAAGGTAAAAGCATCTTACAAACCATCATAAGCAAAATTTAAACCATCGCATTATAAATCATCTCAATGACATGCGGAGTGAGGTCTATTTGTCAAAAACACACCCACAAACTGGGAATAGAGGCTTGGCGGAAATAGACATGCTTTGATTAGGATCAGATCTTGAAGATCTCAACTTGTGAGTGGCCAAACAGTTTAGAGAATTATCTGTTCTTCTGCAGCTAAGTCACAAAAAATGGGAGGATCTGGAATGTCGAGCTGTGAAGAGACCCCTTGTCACAAAGACAATGACTTACTGATAGTCATGCTGATAGTAACAGTGAGCAGTAATGTAATGTACTGCGTGCCTGGGCATGTGATGCCACAGACATAGATATTAAAAAAGATGCAATTTCTAGACCTGCCCATCACAGGAAACTGTGCACACTTTTACTTTCTCACAAAAACTCATTCTGTGTGATTTATAAGCCTTTTGAAAAGTGGGGACATGGGTAATGTCCTCATAAGTCACCTCTTTTTGTAATACCTATGTCATACCCATGTCATAATACACATTTGTGTCCTGATATGTCACAATAACGCGCACACACACACACACACACGCACGCTCTGGGCAAATAATGCAAATGTCGCAGGTTCACTCATCATTAAGGGTGACCTGTGAACTATAGAGGAGCACTGGGTATTCTGTCATCATGACATGGCAGGTGTTAAAGGTTTAATCGCTGCTCCTCCTCTATACTACTTCTACATGCTATTTCACACATTTTTCACAGGTCTGCCCAGTACAGGCCTTGGTTTTTTCTGCGTTCCTCTCATTGTGCTGCCTTCACTGCGATGAGCTTAGCATACATGCATATAGAGTATAATATATTTTAAATTGCAAATACAAGAAATACACAGTACAGGGTGTACACTTTTTATGACCAATGAATATACATGATGTTTCTTGTCGTTCATGTTTTTCTAACAAACATATTTTTCCATGTGAAACATCTGTTATTTTCAACTATAAAAAAAAAGTAGCCACCTGCATCTATATTTCTCTAATGTTTATTATGTTCTTGGTAGTGCAGTTCCTAGACCTTTCAAGAATCAATCTCTATTGTACACAAATGATAATATTCAAACTTTGATTCTCAATAAAAAGAAGCCAAATTAAAGTGTTAGTTCACCCAAAAATGAAAATTCTGTCATCATGCACTCATCCTCCTGTTGTTCCGTTAAAACTTTAGTTCATCTTTGGAACACAAATGAAGATATTTTTAATAAATTCCGAGCCAGTTCTGTACTCTCCTTTGACAGCTACACAACTGACACTTTGATGCCTCAAAAAGTTCATATAAAGAGATCGCAGTTCAGATTTTCTGAAAAGATACAATCGCTTTATATGATGAACAGATTGAATTTAGGTTTTGATTCACATATACATTGATCAGTGAACTTAAACAGACAACCCAACGTGCTTGACGCGTGAGAACAAACCTCATTGGTTCTTGCTGAAGCGCAAACGTGCTGCGTAACACGAGAATTAACCTCACTGGTTCTTGCTGAAGCTCAAACGTGCTGCGTAACACGAGAATGAACCTCACTGGTTCTTGCAGAAGCTCAAACGTGCTGCGTAACACGAGAATGAACCTCATTGGTTCTCGCTGAAGCTCAAACGTGCTGCGTAACACGAGAATGAACCTCATTGGTTCTTGCTGAAGCTCAAACGTGCTGCGAAACACGAGAATGAACCTCACTGGTTCTCTCACGTCAAGCAAACATGCTTGAGCTTCTTTTTATAATAACCGATGTGTGCATTGATGAATGTTTATATGAGGGGGAAAAAAGCCTTCATTCAATCTGTTATCATATAAATTGACCATGTCTCTTCAGAAAATTGGACTAAACCACTCAATTCATATAGATTAGTTTTATGACCTCTTTATGAAGTGGTAGTGGCGTAGACTGTCTATGGAGGGACAGAAATCACTCAGATTTTATTCAAAATATCTTTATTTGTGTTCTGAAGATGAATGAAAGCCTTACAGGTTTGGGATGACATGAGGGTGAGTAATGAATGACAGAATTTTCATTTTTGGCTGAACTAACCAATACTCCATGTGTGGCAAAACCACTTGCAGAACATAAAAATTCAAATGTCCTCCTGCAAACTGATCTCTGATGTGATTCAGAACTGGTTTGACTATATGTCCAGTTTACTAAACATTATTTTTAATTGCATGTGGACAAAAACTGCCAATTAAAGGTGCAATTTAAATTTGACACTGATCTGTCAAAAACACTCAGAGAATTTGCCACAGGCACTTCCACACAATGCTTTGAAACGCCCTTTGGAGAAAGGTGTCCTGCAGCGTGCTTGACCAGCTGATGAGTTCCTGACCCCCTGTGAGGCTGATCATCCTGTCAAATATTTAGCTGGGAACCTTTCTCCAATGTGCCTTTTGAAAACCCATCTTATGAATATCTTATGAAACTGTACTTTTTTTTTTTTTGTAATAAGTTGTATAAACCTAACGTGCATGGCAAACATCAAGCACTCGGACAGCACCTACCAGTGAGTGTTGTGAGGAAGCAGGTGCTCCATGTGGGAATACCTGCAGGCTTTTCAAACAGTATTTGCTGTTATGTGCGGCTGTGTCAGCTGACACACAACATGTCACACTGGCATGTTGTTTAACACATCAGGACCATCAATGTCATCCTCTCAGAACACTGATGACGTCTTTAACGCTCCATAAATTAAACTTGTCAAATATATTGCAAAGCAATTTTGACAAAAAGGGAGGGAGAGCACATTTATCCACCCGTCTTTAAAAATCACGGTACTCTATCTTCATTTCGCTCATCATGTAGCTGATTATTCTGTGCCAGAAAAACTGATTTAGATCAGAATGCATTTATTCTGACTGTCGTGCGCGTGGAAATAGTTTCATTCTAGATGCTCAAATATGTGCCAGCATCAAGTTTCGACGTCTCCAGATGTGTCACACAGTAAATGTAGAGGTATGATGCATTGTAAATAGTTGCAAATATATTTTTTTAATTTAAAGTTCATAAAATACACTGGTCCCAAAAAGTATTAAGACATCTAATCCACACTTAATGTATAAACGTCATTGCATAGATAGAATGTCAGTGGAACTGCAAACACACAATGCTAGATCTTTTCTTGAATTTTCTGAGCAGTCTTTGCATTGACATTTAACCAAATGGTGTGAAGGTGATGATCTATGGACTTTAATTAAACCTAACAAACTTCTTTTTGTGAAATGTTTTGCTTTAGAAGTGTGCTTGTGCTATCTTTTGAATAAATGCATGCTTTGATATTATGTTATAGTGTGTCCTAATACTTTTTGGGGCCTCTGTACAGAATATTGCATCTGTGAAGTTTCAAAACAATGTTTTTTTGTTTTCCAAGAAACTTGCATATATTAATTTTTCCATACCTCTCAAACTATTAACCCATTTTTAGAACATAAAGGTGAAAAACAGGGTAATACTCAATGCTTTTATAGAGTTTAAGTGAGCAGTTTGACAGTGCACTGAAATGTTTACTTATAATTCAAGGACTATTTTGGCCCCATGTTTATAAAAGCCTCAGAGCTTGGATTATCTGTGAATTTTCCCAATAATGGCAATCAGGTTTCTAAGCAAAAATTATCCTGGATCAGCAGAAATGAAAAAAATGCATTAAATTTCAGTTATGCAAAGTATTAAAGGCTCGTGCAGGTTTGGCTGTGAGTCTTCTCTTTTGTCTCCTTCAGGCAGATAAGACACATGAACAGACAGACACGCCTATTCACACCTGTGTGGCTCTGCAGTGCATAAATATTTAGGAACATTATACTTTATGGAATACATTTTTTTGAAGTGAACAAAAACTAAATTCCCTCTCGGAAGATAATGTTAGCATATACTGTTCAAACATTTGGGGTTGGAAAGCTTTTTTGTTTTTGAAAAAAATGTCTCTTCTGCTCGCCAAGGCTGCACTTATTTGATCAAAAATACAGTATAAAATATAGTAATATTGTTAATTATTTTAACAATTTAAAAGAACTTTTCTATTTGAATATATTTTAAAATGTCATTTATTCCTGTGATCAAAGCTGAATTTTCAGCATCATTACTCCAGTCTTCAGTGTCACATGATCCTTCAGAAATCATTTTAATATGCTGATTTGCTGCACAAGACACATTTCTGATTATTATTGATGTTGAAAACAGTCGTGCTGCTTCATATTTTTAAGGAAACCACAAGATGTTTTTGTTTCAGGATTCTTTGATGAATGGAAGGTTCAAAAGAACAGCATTTATTTGAAATAGAAATATTTTGTAAGGTTATAATTGACTTTAGAGTCACTTTAATCAATTTCAATGTGTCCTTGCTGAATAAAAGAATTAATTAAAAAACAATCATACTGAAAATGTTATATTAATAATTATTAATACATTTATTTACAGTTTTTTCATACAACTGAATGTACAGACTTATATATGATCAAATTTGTCATCTGCAAAAAAAAATAAAATAANTACAGTTTTTTCATACAACTGAATGTACAGACTTATATATGATCAAATTTGTCATCTGCAAAAAAAATAAAATAATTTATTTGTTTTTTTTAAACATCAGGATGTCACAAATAAAACCTTTCGGAACACAACATTACACAGAATTGAATATAATATAAAATCAAATATTCTTAATTATAATAATAGCACTCTGTCAGAAGGCACTGATGGTGCACTTTACATTCTTGTATATGCATTCTTGCTTTTTTTCAACTGTGGCACACAAATGGAAAATAAATAAATCCTTTGCTTTGGCCTCATCATAAAATAACTGCACTTAGATGTAAGCATGTTTGTGTGTGTTACCGACTTAAAGCATACAGATCTGCCTTTAGTTTTCGAAATGAGGGTCGATTTCTTGGATCATACTGCCAGCACTGACACATGAGGGCATAGATTTCATCCGGACAGTTATTTGGGGCTGGCATACGATATCCTAAAAACAAAAACAAAACATATAACCAACCCTTGCTTTGCAAACAGGCAATAAGCCGTAGTTTTATGTGTGTGTGTTATATGTAGAGTGTGTGAAGTACCTCGCTCCACCTCGTCTCTGGTCTGTTGGTTACTCATGTTTTGTGGTATGGTATATGGTGTGACTCCTCTGGAGAACGTCTCCCACAACAGCACTCCAAAACTCCACACATCACTCTCAGTGGTGTATCGCCCTGATGAAACAACAGAGGGCAGTGTTGAGACATAAAACTCTCAATCATGACCAGTCAGGCATAATGCAGTGTTGTTTGAGATACTCTGCGCTCTGGGTACAAACTGATCATCCTTAACAGAACTGAAACATGCAGAGTCTAAAATCAGTTTTAGTTCTTTTTTAATGGATCAATCCTTTGGCAATGTGTGCTTAAAGGATTAGTTCACTTTAAAATTAAAATTACCCCAAGCTTTACTCAGCCTCAAGCCATCCTAGATGTATACAATTTTCTTGTTTCTGATAAACACAATCAGAGTTATATTAATAAATATCCTGACGCATCAAAGCTTTATAATGGCAGTGAACGGGATCAACAAGTATGATCTGAAGAAAGTGCATCCATCCATCATAAACGTACTCCACACGGCTCCGGGGGGTTAATAAAGGCCTTCTGAAGCGAAGCGATGCGTTTGTGTAAAAAAATATCCATATTTAACAAGTTATAAAGTTAAATATCTAGCTTCCGCCAGACCGCCTTCCCTATTCAACTTATGAAGAAAGTGTAACTGACGTCGCGTCAGAAGGCAGATCTGTATGCTTTGAACTGCGAGAGGCATTACACTTTCATTGTAAGTTGAATACGAAAGACGGTCTGGCGGAAGCTAGATATTTTACTTCATAACTTGTTAAATATGGATATTGTTCTTACACAAACGCATCGCTTCACTTCAGAAGGCCTTTATTAACCCCTGGAGCTGTGTGGAATACATTTATGATGGATGGAGACACTTTCTGGAGCTTCATACTCATTCGGAGAATGCTCGGATGCTTTAGGATATTTATTAATATAACTTGTGTTCGTCAGATAGAAGAAAGTCATATACAGCTAGGATGGCTTGAGGGTGAGTAAAGCTTGGGCTAATTTTCATTTCAAAGTGAACTAATCCTTTAAAGGTGACCTATTATACCAAGTCGTAATTTTGTTTTGGGGTCTAGTAGAACAGGTTTTCATGCTTGAATGTTCTAAAAACACATTATTTTACACATATTTTACATATTTGCTGCACCTCTCTTCCCAGTCTGTTAGTAACGCTCTGTTTAGTTCCTGTTTTTTATGAAGCCCCTCCCTCCGAAAAGCAAAATGTGCTCGGATTGGTCGGCTGCACCAGTGTGTCGTGATTTGTCAAGCACTTCAAGCGTGTTTCAGAAATGTCCCGCCCCTTCCCATGATTTTCAACACACTACTAACTCACTCAACCAGGCCCCGCCCCTTTATTTTTGCATATGCCTTGGGCAGGAGGAATATATTGTGACGTGTTCATTCCCAGACGAAAGCTCAAAACTACAATGGAGGCGTTTCAGGGAGTTCAGAAACAGTGACACTGATATAGAGAATAATTCCCACTGGAGGGACTTTGTTACTTTGCAGACCTTTTTCATGCTCAACATTAGAAAGTTAATATAGCATAGCATAGGACTTCTTTAAGTGAAGTTGGTACCGTAATTGAGGGCTTCAGGTGCCGTCCATTTGACTGGGATCTGCCTCATTCCTCCCGTAGCAGAATAAACACCATCCTGCTCTTGACGAGACATACCAAAATCACTGATCTTCACCACGCTCTCCTCTCCCACCAGACAGTTACGGGCAGCCAGATCTCTAGAGAGAGAGAGAGAGACAGGGGAAATTAGAAAGATTTATTGTGGGTTGCTTTGAAATAAATGAAAGCATAGAGAAAGACAGAAAGCTAACAAAAAAAAGTATAAGAATGACAGACAGAAACAGAATGCTCTGGCTCTATTAAAACTCAATCCTCTCGAGAGACACTGAAGCGTTTGACACAGCATGAGGGAAACTATCAGATGGAGCAATGAGGTTTCATTTCCTCTCAGTCTCATTATCCCAAAATCTTCCCATCGGGCATTGCTTGCAAACCGCTGGTAAAAAGACTTAACCATAATAGAGAAATACCTAGAGTCTACTTATTCCATTCAATAAAAACCAGCTGTGAGCTCTTTATGAGGTCTGCTAGTGCTTTATGGATCTACTTTAGTTTCTCAGCATTGAGACTAAGATCTTATGGAGTATATAATTTCACTATATTTCATTGTCCTTCTATTTCATTTTCAAACTCTCACCGATGAATGCACTTCTTGTTTTCCAGGTATGCCATGCCAGATGCAACATTTTCTGCCATTCTGATCAACATCTTGGGCTTTAAGTTGTGGCCTTCTGTGCGCAAAAAGGTCAGAAAGTCCCCTCCTGTCAGGAGAATACACCATCAAGAGACTGTTTTGTGGCTTGAACATTTTAAACTAATAGTTTGTCATCATTTATTCATTGATTTAACACTTATAATAATTTAATAATAATAATAATAATATTATCTCATGATTTTCTACATATGTTTGTTCTTCAAAAAATAACTTGGAATATAAGACACGAGACTTGTGAACTACGTTTATGGTGCTTTTGTCATTTTTGGAGCTTAACAATATGAATTATGATCCACTAGAGCTGCACGATTCTAGATAAATTGAGAATTTTGTTTTGCATTTTAATTTGTTTCAAATAGAGATCATGATTCTCCCACGATTCTGAACAGACAACTAAACAAAATAACATGTAATTTACTAGAGGTTCTGACAAAAAGTTAATTGCTGCCATTTATTTAAAATGTTTAATTAATCCGAATGACTGATTCAATGACTCACACATTAATAATTCACTTGTTTCATTACTGGATGAATCAGTGGTTTTGAACAAGGAATATATTTTTTTAACGTCACTTGGCATAATGATTCAGTGGTTTTTGAAGCACCAAGTTACTTTCAAATTGTGATTTGCTCTATTTTAATTGCTTTCAAAGACATCAGTGTTTATATCTGAACTATAAACTTTTATCACAGTACTTCTTTGATTAGGGTTGGGTATCGTTTGAATTTGAACGNTTGGACCGCCGACGCACGCTATCCATGTTCGACTCGCTCGGTTATGCCAACACTTCCGATGGACGCTTCTTCGTTGGTGTTCAGCGGTTTCTTCTTCCAGTCGGCGGACTGTGAATCGAAACTAGGAATCGAAATTTAAACTTTTGAACGATTCCGGGAAAATCGCAAAGCTAGTCCCGGTTCCAATCGATACTCGATACTCGATACCCAAGCCTATCTTTGATAAAAAGAATATTTGTAGCACAGAAATAATGATACTGTGTATTGAAAAGACTGTTTGTGAAGCTGTTTCATATGATAACGGCTCTTTCTGGCTCAGCGGCAGTGCAAACACACGTTGTGTCCCAATTCGCCTACTTATACTATGCCCTAAAAGTATGTACTGTTTCTGTGAAGAAAAAGTACATACTTTTGAGTGTGTAGCAGAAGAGTATGCAAGGTTTGGGAAATACTACTTCGTCATAATTGCGTCTTTAACGGACGCTCTGTCGCTTAGTTACATGCAACTTTTTCACCGTTTAAAAATGCCCTGTCAATCATCTTGTCACAGTTAAAATCCTCCACATTCAATTAAATTTAATTTCCTACCGTTTCTGAGAGAAATATAACTTTAGTCACAAGTTGATCTGCCAGTCACGGCTCTTTCATGTGGAGAACTCTACTTATGTTTTCATAATGATGCATTTAAAAGTTAATGTCCAAATGCATCGTTATAAAAGTTCACACTGCTGTTGCAGATGAAATATAATGTGGATCCCATTTAACAAATATCTTTTCATCAGGTTAGATTACTGATTATTAATCACTCAAACCCCTTTATCTAAACCGCTCTGCTTAACCGTCAGTCTCTGGCATCCATCATGTTTGTAGTTTAACACTTTCTATTCATGTTTGTAGTTCTAATCGAATCCTCGTCCACAGCGCAATGGGTTGTGGGCAATATTAGCCGTTACATTTACATTTATGCATTTGGCAGACGCTTTTATCCAAAGCGACTTACATTGCATTATACTATACATTTGTATCGGAGTATGTGCCATCCCTGGGATCGAACCCATGACCTTGGCATTGCTAGTGCCATGCTCTAACCACTGAGCTACAGGAAAGCTATAGTGTTAAGAGTGTGCACGGATCTGCACTTCGGATTCTAACTGGAAAAAGTAGACCATCCGGGTATCTTTGGAATACTCATTTCAACATACTAATTCTAATTTCGAATACTATTTAGGATGGATACTATGTGAATTGGGACGCAGCAACAGATTTAAATGTTCTAATGTGATTTTGTCAAATGTGAAATAGACATGGCTGAATCATTGTCATTTAGGAATCAGATCATGTGGGTGTTTAAATCGAGGTCGCGATCTTTAACAATTAATCGTGCAGCTCTATGATCTACTTACACTGTTATACTGCTAAACACCTCCTTTTTGTGACAGTCATACAGCTTCGGAACAACATGAGGGAAGTAAATGATCATTTTTGGGTGCACTGTTCCTTTAAATGACTTTATGGCTGTCTTTAGATGTACCTTGAACTAGCTCCATGATGATATATATTGGCTGTTTTTGTGTGCAGACGCCGATTAGCTTCACTATGTTTGGGTGGTCGTACTGTTTTAGGATCCTGGGATAGAAATGGAGATATGTTTAGTTAAATGAGAGTGTGCATGTGTGAGTATACACAGTATGTGTGCGTTCATCAGTGTATATACAAACCTGGCCTCCATTAGGAACTTGTTCTTGTGTTCTGCGGGTAGATTCTCTCGGCAGGCTTTCACAGCGACTGGTGTGTTGTCTGAATGCAGGCGGCCACTGAACACCTCACCAAAGTTGCCCTAATAACATCCAAAGCATTACAAGAAGCAACATCATTAATAAAGAACTTTTTTTTTTTTTTATCTTTAATGAATTTTAAATCTTTTTATATATCACAGAAGTTATCCGGGCTTACCCGACCAATGCTCTGTCCAAGGATAACATCATCATGCTCCAAGACCCACTTATCCTAAAAACACCCCACAAAAAAAATGAATTAATCTATGCAAACTTAATAATGACTGGTCAATCACAGCACTCAGCCATCCTAGGCGTATATGACTTTCTTCTTTCAGACGAACACAATCAGAGTTATATAAAAAAATATCCTGGCTCTTCCAAGCTTTAAAATTGGAGTAAATAGTAACCAATATTTTAAAGCCCAAAAAAGGGCATCCATCATTCCGTTAACGGAAGCCAGTGATTATAGTTTATAAAGTTTTAAATATGGATATTTTTCTTACAAAAACTCATCGCTTTGCTTCAGAAGGCCCCCTGGAGCCGTATGGATTACTTTTTTGGGCTTTAAAATCTCGAGCCCCTGATTGGGATCCATAAGCGGTTTATTGGTAAACAACAAGCTCACAGCACAGGCAGGCGTGGGTCTTATCAACAGTGTAAACAACAGTGTCAGAGGCAGCACAATAATTGTAGTCATAACCGGGCAAAGGATCAGAGTAGGCAGCAAACAATCAAAGTAACAGTCCAGGCAAACAACATGGTAACAGGCAGGCGACAAACAATCCAAGGTCAGTAATCCAAACAAGGTTGATACACGGGCAGACAGAAACAGGTGTGTATGCGTGTGTGTGCGTGCGTGCGCACGCGTTTATGTGACATATCAGGACACGAATGTGTATAATGACATGGGTATGACATAGGTATTACAAAAAGAGGTGATTTATGAGGACATTACCCCATTTCTCCACTTTTCAAAAGGCTTATAAATCATACAGAATGAGTTTTTGTGAGAAAGTAAAAGTGTGCACAGTTTCCTGTGATGGTTAGGTTTAGGGGTAGGGGTAGTGTAGGGGGATAGAAAATACAGTTTGTACAGTATAAAAACCATTACGCCTATGGAATGTCCCCACAATTCACAATAATGAACGTGTGTGCGTGTGTGTGTGTGTGTCTTAAATAGCTGGCAGATATGAAACAGGTGCGCGGTAATCAGGCCAGGTATGTGGGTGCTTGGGATTTGTAGTCCAGTTAATACTCGGAAGAGTGGGATCACCGATGGCCGATCGAGGAATCTTCACTGGCATTCGTAACACATTATAAAGCTTGGAATAGGATATTTTTTAATATAACTCTGATTGTGTTCCTCTGAAAGAAGATAGTCATATACACCTGGATGGCTCGAGGGTGAGTACATCTTGGGGTAATTTTCATTTTTGGGTGAACTATCCCTTTAATGGCCAATGCCCATATCTAGATATCTATAATGCCCTCTCTCTTAGTAGATAAAAGACAAATATAAAGTTCAATTATAAACTTTTATCTATTAAAAGTTGATCTTCTAAGATGTATAAATGTCCTTTTGTCATTTGATGTTATTGCTAAAGGTTGTGTAAAACTTATGTGTAAAAAAGTTTTATTTGTGACAAAAAGGAGTTAAATTATGAACTTTTTTCTAGGTGGACCTTAAAGGAAAATAAATAAATAAATCATTATTATTAAATAAATGTAATAATTTAACAGTTTAATATGAATTTAATAATTAAATAATACCAATAATAATTATTATTATTATTGCTATTATTATTATGGATGTATTACATATTTGAATAATTTAACAGTTTAACAATGTATTATTAATGTTATTATTAATTTANTACTACTACCACTAATAATAATAATAATATTTTTGGATTGTGAGTTATGGATATTTTTTAAATAATAATAATAATAATAGTGATTTTTTTTATTTTATTTTATTACAATATCATTTGAAAATATTCATAAACTCACAATCCAAAAATGTGAAAATAGTTTATCAATAGTTAAAGGATTAGTTCACTTCAAAATTTAAATTTCCTGATTATTTACTCACTCCCCATGTCATCCAAGATGTTCATGTCTTTCTTTCTTCAGTCAAAAAGAAATGAAGGTTTTTGAGGAAAACATTCCAGGATTTTTCTCCATATAGTGGACTTCACTGGGGTTCAACGGGTTGAAGGTCCAAATGTCAGTTTCAGTGCAGCTTCAAAGAGCTCTACATGATCCCAGACGAGGAATAAGAGTTATCTAGAGAAATGATCTGTCATTTTCTAAAAAAAATAAACATTTATATACTTTTTAAACACAAATGCTCTTTGCACTGCTCTGCAATGCGCCACGCATTAATGGCGTTGGAAAGGTCGCGTGATGTAGACGGAAGTACCGCGGTAGGGCGAAAAACTCTCCAACTTCTCCTCCAACTTCAAAATCGTCTGACATTGTTGTTTTACCTTTTTTTGTAAAGGGTGTTTGTAGACAATGGATCGGTACTCCCTTCCGCGTGACCTTTCCAATGTGATTACGTTATGCGTGGCGCATCGCAGAGCAGTGCAAGACGAGCATTTGTGGTTAAAAGTATATAAATTTGTGTGTTTTTTTTATTTATTTTTTTAAGAAAATGAACGATAGTTTCTCTAGATAAGACCCTTATTCCTCGTCTGGGATCATGTAGAGTTCTTTGAAGCTGCACTGAAACTGACATTTGGACCTTCAACCCGTTGAACCCCAGTGAAGTCCACTATATGGAGAAAAATCCTGGAATGTTTTCCTCAAAAACCTTAATTTCTTTTCGACTGAAGGAAGAAAGACATAAACATCATGGATGGCATGGGGGTGAGTAAATTATCAGGAAATTTTAATTCAGAAGTGAACTAATCCTTTAATCAGATTGTAGAGAGCACTGTTAGTATATTCTGAAGAGGGCAGGGAAAGGGGAAGCTCTTATTTGGCCAAAGGGGAAATGATACCATTCAAAAAGTCCAATTTACAACCTTTCCCAATATATATCAGCCTGTCACTACTCAGCAGTAATATGTATAGAAATCATGAGACTGATTTGGGATCAGTGACAGACTTTAAGGATGGGTCTCTTCAGCACAATGTCTGTCCTCTTTGTGATGTTCTGACGGGAGCTGAGGAGGTGATTTATTAGCATCGGTACAGAGGCGAAGCCCTCACCGTCAAGACGGTACACACCCTAAAATAAACACACAAACATGACAGCTTACCACTGCATACACCATGTACAGGAACAAAAAAGCACCTATAAAACACACTCACGTCTGTACTCTGAATGAGGAAGTGCCGGCACTGGCCGCCCCAGTGCACAGACAACACGTATTCTTGTTTGCCCTGGCTTTCTCTAACTAGGAAGTCCCCATCGTTCTTCAGCAGTTCCTGAACCTCCAGACGGGGGATGGCACCGTGATACCAGCCCTGCTGGGCCAAGGGCTTCTCCGCCTCGGGCACCGGCGTCAGGGCTGGGGGAACCTGGCGAGATGTATAAAATACACTACTCTACAGAAAGTTGTAGATACAACAATGAGCAGGGAGGAGGTGCGAGAGGAAGACTGCCACCAAACCCAATACCACTAACCGTATACTTGGGCTTGAACAAGCTGCTGAGATGGCTCACGATTACGTCCATGTTGAGGTGCTTATGTTCTTTGTCACGCTCCTGCATGAAAACAACATGACGAATAAAACAACGGCATGACAAACAACTCTACTTTTATTAAAACCTCTCATAATGCACTTCTTGTGCTTCAGCGAGTGACTGAACAGTGGAGTGATTCGTTGAACTCTGATGTTGTAACGTGTGTATTTTATTTTGGTTTGGTTTGCATGTGTTCCTTATCATTGTAATTTGAGCCAGTTTCCACTTGTGTGGCAGTTAATTATAATTCAGTTCACCTCTTGTTCATTTAGTTCCCTCATTTGCCTCTCATAGGTGAAAAAATACTATAGTAATTTATAGCAAATACTATAGTGTTTTTGAACCATACTATAGTAAAGTACTTGATTTAATTTGTTGTGGTAATTCTATAGTTGCTGTTGTAATATAACAACTATAGTAATATAAACAAATTACTTTACCCAATACTGTACTAAGTTTTCTATAACTAGGGTATATTATACTACAATACATGACAGTTTACTGTGGTAAAAACTAAAGTATACTACAGTATATATTACAGTTTATCAGTTCACTATACAGTATGCTGTAGCATTCATTAAAGGGTTAGTTCACCCAAAAATGAAAATAATGTCATTTATTCCTCACCCTCATGCGGTTCCACACCCGTAAGACCTTCGTTAATCTTTGGAACACAAATTAAGATATTTCTTGTTGAAATCCGATGGCTCAGCGAAGCCTGCATAGGGAGCAATGACATTTCCTCTCTCAAGATCCATTAATGTACTAAAAACATATTTAAATCAGTTAATGTGAGTACAGTGGTTCTACCTTAATATTATAAAGCGATGAGAATACTTTTTGTGCACCAAAAAAACAAAATAACGACTTAACGATATCTATTGATGGCTGATTTCAAATCACTGCTTCATGAAGCTTCGGAGCTTTACGAATCAAATCAGTGGATCGGAGCACCAAAGTCACGTGATTTCAGCAGTTTGACAGTTTGATACGTGATCCGAATCACTGATTCGACTCAAAAGATTCAGAACGCTCTGAAGCAGTGTTTTGAAATTGGCCATCACTAGATATTGTTAAAAAGTAATTTTTGTTTATTTTTTGGTGCACAAAAAATATTCTCATCACTTTATAATATTAAGGTAGAACCACTGAACTCACATGAACTGATTTAAATATGTTTTTAGTACCTTTATGGATCTTGAGAGAGGAAGTGTCATTGCTGTCTATGCAGGCTTCGCTGAGCCATCGGATTTCATCAAAAATATCTTAATTTGTGTTCCAAAGATGAACGAAGGTTTTACGTGTGTGGAACGGCATGAGGGTGAGTAATAAATTACATTATTTTCATTTTTGGGTAACAAAGTGTTGTAAAATGAAGCAATAAGCCCTGCTAAGAGGCGTTGTTAGGCACGACACGGAGCGGAGTGCCTAAAACCGCCTTAGCTGTTATAAATTCATTGTAAACCACGGCTTCACGGGGCTTATTGCTTTTATAAAACGGTTACCACACAATACAAATATTAAAACCAAAAAATATGTATCAATGCAACTTTCATGAAGTAAAATCATTAAAAGGCTTCCTTCCGTTGGAAAAAAATAGTCTCTAATGGTGAACAGCAATAGAGGTTACATATATTAGATTGTCTAAAGATTGTCTTTATGAGCGAGTCACTCAGTCGCAAAGACTTTTATATTGAAACTTGCTGTGAACACAGAAACAAGATGCAAATGCTTTGACTAGCGCTGTCAGTGTCTGCAGGGCACGGGAAACCCCATTAAATGTTAAAAGGACAAGATCGCAGCGGACATTCAAACTGATTTTTTATTATGAACATTGGACAGACCTGAAAGAAAATCTGAATGCAGATAATACACTCGGTCACTCGACATCTCTCTCACAATACTCTTCTACATAATGCAGTAAGCTTCAATTAACAATATCAATAGAGAACAAACATATGTTTACGTTGCTAAGAGTGGTTGCTAAGACAGACTCAGCAACATACACATTCAGTGGCGCAGCGATACTTATGTAATGTGGTCAGCTGTATGTTCTCGGGAATTTTACAATGACTTCGAACGTGGCTTAACCAATCAGAATCAAGGGCCGGAACAAATCCGTTTTATAAACAATAATATATAGAGTTTACTACAATTTACTATAGTATGGTTCAAAAACACTACTATAGTATTTTTTCACCTGGGTGTGTATTTATAGCCCTCAGTTTGTTCAGTTCTTTGTCTAAATGAATTTATTTAATAGATATGTATTTCATTTCATTTATTTATTATTTAATGATGATTATAACTTTTTAATTATGTCTTCTGGGTTGGTTGGGAAGAGACTGAAAATGTAAATAGTATTATTTCTGATAAGTACAAATAATTACATTCATTTTTGCAAATAAGCAGATTAAGGATCTTTATATTATATTATATTATTATCAGGGTTTGACATGAACTTTTTTGCTCTCCATCTACTGTGTCTAAAGGTTTTCCAAAGTAACTAGCCACTCAGCATTTTCACTGGCCACAATTTTGACATCAATACCATGGGGAAAAACTGCCATATAGATATTTTTAATATTATCTCATAATTTGGCAGCTGGTATATTAGGCTGCTGTCACTTTAAGACCTGATGCACGGATCCATTATACTGTTACACATTTTCTTTCTCAACTGTTTACATTCACATAAAACATAACTTACTGCGTTTACGTGAATACTCGACAAGACCAGCATTTTGACATTATCTTGTGTGTGTTTGACTGTTTAAGCACAATAAGTAGTGAAAAATAACTTAATTTAGTACTGAGAGGTGGCTTTATGTGGCGCACTTTGGGTGTGAGCACAAAATCTGTGGGAATGAGTAAAATTATGCGCAATCCCTCGCCAAAATTCAAGCCCTGTAACACCAACAATATTCATCCGGAGCAATTAAAAAGAGTGAGTGAGGGGAGGAGGGTTTGTGTGTCGACTCGCTGTCAGAGAGATGAAAGCTAGTATCGTGTGTCTATTCTGCGTTTTCTATTGAAGTAAACATGAAAATAAACATTCTTGTATTTGAAACTAAAGAAATTCACATAATGTATTTTCTCCCTACTGTATATACTCAAAATATTATTTTTTTTAAAGCAATACATGTGTTTGGAGAACGTACAGTTCAATCGGGAGATCAGCTAAACACAAATAAAAATGATTTACAGTGGAATCATGTCTCAGTCTTCTGATATATGTTAGAGAAACAACCATATTCAGAAAGGTCAAACAGCAGCATGCGAGTCAGGGGAGCAGAGAGTCAACAAGGTTGCGCAATTCTCATATTTCAAAATCAATGTAACAACACAGCATGACTGGCTTTGATACTTTACAGTACATCTCTATGGTGCTGCATTTTACAGCTTTGAGGAAGCAACTAGATTCTTTACAGGGGCCATATCGTGTTTTTTTTTTATTATTATCAGATATGCAGCTTTTATAATACAGCTGGAAAATCCAAAAGTTAATCTAAGCTATCCTGAAACCTTTTCAGAAAATTGAGTGAAGTAAAGAACGGAAAGCGGGAGTAGGAATATCTGAAGCTCTCAGGACAGATTTATTGAGATGAGACTGGACTCACTGAGCTGTTGGAGGTGACAGATATCCGATCATCATCCAGGCCGATAGTTGGGACCTCATTATTGCCCAGAGACTGAAGTTTATCGGCCAGAATCCTCCGCTGGGCCTCCAGACGAGTGCGAGCCACCATGGACAGAACTACCTGCTGTCTGCTGTCCTCCAGAGCATTATGCTTACTGAACTGATACACCCTAAAAAAAACAAGGGAGGAGGACAAGCTCACATTAATGCAAAAAGTGGTGAGAATTTGGTGAAATCTGGATGTTCCTAAAGTTTTTAAATTATTTGATTAGATTCATTTTGATTCATTTCCTTTTATTGCCACTGTTGAGGCACAAGAAGTTGATATACACTATCTATAATATATTGCAGAATGCTTCCATTAAAGGTGCAGTAAGCAATTTCTGAGAAACAATGTTGAAAGTGGATCAGACCTAGCACCACAACAAACTTGTAGCCAATCTGCAGTAGGGGATTTGTAGAAAGACTGTAGAAAGAGAGATGGCTGACAGACATTACAAAAGTCTCTTTCAGAAGATGTGTAATAGCGCCCCCTACCATATAACAGTGAAAACATAGATTGACGGAAATTTTATGTCAATGGCGGGGAAGCGTTGTGTCATAAATGACAGATAATTCTGTCAATGGCTGGGAAAGAGTTAAAGGCTTTAAATTGACTTATTTTATGTTATTTATTGCAGCCTTTCACTTCACAGCTCATGCACCAGCAGGATAGTTGATAATGTCTGATCTCAACTTTTTTTTTTTTTTTTTTCAAAATAATGCACACTAATGAATCATGCACAATAAGACCAGAAACATTTATTATAAAAAGTAAACGGTCAATTTTTTGTTCACCACACATAAAAGCACTTCATTTCTGTTTCTGCTGTATAACACACAGTAGTGATGGACATCTGATATTAAACATGATGGCAGTGTGTACTGCATGTGAGATGTTTGAATCTACTTGGAGCATAACTTGAGCTATTTGGTTGCTCCAGGGAAAAAGCTTCTGCTAAATAATTACTTACTAGGGGTGCAACGGTTCTCTGTAAAAAATCAAACCTTACTATTCTCCACCCGCAGTTCGGCATGCACTTGCACCGTGTTTCAGCTCAAATCTGATGACGCATACGCATCTATAATATGGTTTGTTGAAAATAACAACACGTAAAACAGACAGACAGAGTTCAGATAATGTATGTTTCAGTCGATGGATACGCATTCTGGCTTCCCCTAAACTTAGTTCAATGCGAGTGCCGTATGCTCTAATGTGTTCAGTCATTTACGCCGTCATCACCTGTGTTGATAGCGCGTTAGCGCAGGTGAGACCTGAACAGCACACGTTATCTGTGTTTAAACTAAAAAGTAAACTCATCCGAAACATGCACACGGAAAGCCGTGTTTTGAACAGCGTGCTAATATTGAGTTCTCTTGTGTCTTGTGCTTGAATGGACAAATTCACACAAAAATGATGTCAACATGCCTGGTCTTGGCGAGTATCCTAGCAAACATAGTTGTTAATGTTTTAAGTGAACGTAAACAGTCAAGAAAGATAACGCATGTGTATCAGTGTCAGTATTTTGGATCCATGCATTAGTCTTAAAGTGACAGCAGCCTAATATTCCTGCTGCTGTCTGTGTTTTTAATGTTAATCAAACTACAAAAGACAAGGAAATCATGCACTGCTCTTGACTGAATAGCTTTTGTAACTTTAATCTTTATTTAATTTATACAGTGAAGGTTATATGCAATGTTATTTTACATTTGATTATTTTATTCCATCTCTGTGCCTGAAAACTACTGTTAGACACCTAAATAACCTGAAAAGCACTGTTTATTTTATTTGTATCTTTGGTCTATTGTATTTATAGCTGCTGTTGCTTGTAGCTTGATTATTTGTTCTTTTTTTCTTTATTTTTATTTGACAGTAGCCCTTTTTTCCCTGAACATAAGCACATACCGAACCATTGACCCCTAAAACCGTGATGTGAGTAATTTGAACCATTACACCACTAGTACTTACCTGAAAAAGGTGTGTAAACTTCCTTTTTGAACTCTAATTGGCATTTAAATTGCAAATCTGGAGCAGAGGAGTTCAGTGATCTGTGGTGCGTATGGAGAGCTCACAGACTCACCTCTGGCCGATGTTTGCAGAGCCTTCCTCATCCTGCAGATCCAACTCCAGCTGGTTGACAGTTGCCTGCTGGGAACCAAGAGCACTAGCAAGACACAAGAGCTCCTCCTCCACAGCAGTAAGCCTTGGAGAAGAGAAAGTACAAGAAGCCATGACAGCACAAAATGAGTTGTGATGCGATAGAAGATAGTCAAATTGCTGAGGGCCAGAAATACTAATATTTAAGGAAATATGTGTGTGAATCATGGAGCGTGACTATATTTGCTTGCATGTCAGGCCCAGCATCAAGAGGGGGCTGTCTGTTCAGTTAATGTGATCCGCTTTAGTCTGTGGTCCTTTTAAAACTTGCCTGAGTGTGTGAACAGCTTTGCGTAGTGCTGTTTTCTTCACTTCAGATGCAAAAGTATGAGCAGGTTGTGATGCCATGATGAATGTATGTTTTTGTGCTTTCTACATGACCACATGATGAATTACTAAATGTGTGTTTAAAAAAGTGTTTTGGAAAAAACAAACAAAACAGTTTAATGCATTTTGCAGCTTGTGTGAAAAGTGTTAAGTGTTAATAGTTTTGTAAAATAACTCTTTGTTATAGAAAACGGCATAATGGGTTGGGATGTTCTGCTTAGAGAGTGGATTTGAGTGTGTAAGTAATTGAAAAAACCAATTATCTGGTTCCTAATAAGTTTAAGTTGATGCCTTATGGCTAAAAAAAAAAAACGAGCACGCGCGCACACACACAAACACACACACACAGACACACACACACACAATAATAGATAGATAGTTCATTTCCTAACCTCCAAAAAAAACACACATTAAAAAAAGATTGTTCCAAACATTCATATGACGGTTTCAGAAACAATAACAAGGATCCCGAGGGTTATGATTTCACTTCTGTCTTTCTATGACATTTGTGCTTTCACTTGCACTATTATGCTACCCAGCGATGAAAGAAGAAGAACCTCACCGATGCTGGATTCCCTCTACTGTGAGCTCATTGAGCTGCAGATCTTCAGGCTTCAGACCTTCAGCATCCTCCAACAAACTGCTGTCAAACTCCACACATGCAGGAATCTCTCCTCTTGACCTGCACATAAACATACAGGGGTCAATGACGTTTTTTGTCCAAAGGCCTTAATAATAATATTTAAAAAAACAAAGATATGACATCCAATGTATGCAAGGTAGTACAACTAGATCTCTTTTATTGAATCCAACAGGTTTTAATTATATTTTGCTACATATAAAGGTATTTTAAAGATTTTAAAGTGTCAAAAGGTCATTGGTTTAACCGTCCAAAGGCCAATACAGTCATTTGTGATTAAAATACCTTAAAATGTAATAAATGTATATATTTATTTATTCTGGCATGATTTTATAACATCACATATCAACATAGTGCAAAATGGTATTAAAATTATGTGTAGAAGTCGTTGCTTTGTTATGAGAAAAATGAATTTCATTGATGTCATTCGGAGTAACCAATATAGAGGGACCATTTTGGATCAAGTCATGCGGTCAGTATCATGTGACAGGATGTGACATCATTCAGACACCTGCAAAGGACCACATGGTCGTGAAGCAAAGTAAGTAACTCTCTCTTAACTATTCGAAAAATGTATGTTTTCACTTGCTCATACGCATGTCCCTAAACATCAGGTCATTCGGTACAACCGCTATAAAACATGGAAAATGTTGTAATATTTTGTAATAACTTGTACTAAATATAAAATGTTTGATTGTGCCAGCTAGCTGGTTCATTAGTTAAACATTAATGTATTAACTAACATGAACTAACCATGAGCAATACATTTGTTACTGTATTTACTAATCTTCGTAAACGTTAGTTAATGAAAATACAGTTGTTCATTGTTTGTTCATGTTAGTTCACAGTGCATTAACTAATGTTAACAAAATTTTAATAATGTATTAGTAAATGTTGAAATGAAAACATTAACAAAGATTAATAAATGTTGTATAAGTGCAGTTCATTATTAGTTCATGTTAACTAATGTAGTTAATTAATGTTAACTAATGAACCTTATTGTAAAGTCTTACCAGCTAGCTAGATATCAGGCTGTTAGCATTGTTTGAAAATATCGTCATTCGGTATAACCAAATGTGTCATTCGGTAAAACCGAATGACTTTTTGGTGACAAATTTTGCCCATCTTGTAAAAAATTACAAAAGCAGTGTTAATTGATTATAAAAACCACATAATCTCATTGTTAACAACACTTAATAAAACTTCAAAATTAATTATATCTTCATTGTTTTTTTTTACACTTTTAAAAACCTTATTCGTCAATGACGTGTGCATACAGAAAGATCCCAACTATCCTTTTAAAGGTAACATGAAAGGAAATGTCCAATATATTTAAAATGCATAATATATAACAGAATATTTATAAGGAAATCATGCAGAAAAAGACTTGATTTTATCAGTCATGATTTGATTGGACTGTAAAAACTGGGCTATGATGTTATTAGTTATATTATGTTGCCCAGCCCACATGGCCGCAGTTATATATAATATAGTAGCTGTTTTGCCAGTGATCATTTATTTTTGGACTTATTTTATGTTATTTATTGTAGCCTTTCACTTCACAGCTCATGCACCAGCAAGGAAGATCCTAATAAAATATTGTGAGATTGTGAGCAAGTGTTTGAGGTTTTTTTTTCTTTCTTTAATGCACACTGATGAATCATGCACAATAAGACAAGGAACATTTGCTATGAAAGTAAACGGGGTCAATTATGATTTCATGTTGACTTTAGGAGATACAAAGTTAGCAAGTGTGTGCAACATCCTTTTTTCTTCTGGTGCAGGTTCCCATCGCATTCAACAAAAACTGGGAACAAAAGGGAACGGTATATACCTGTTCTGCTGAATGAAGCTCTCATACTCTTTGTGGGGCTGGATGGCCTTCAGGGCATTGGCCATTTCAGTGTGAACACTGACCACCTCTTCATGAAGAAAACTGGACAGATCAAAATATTCCTGCAGAATCTCCTTCCTAAGAAAAAGTAATTAACATTAGTCATGTGTATTTTCACACACAAGACACTCATCAAAACTACTTCTTCTTTTTAACTGTAACTATGAGTAACGACTATTTACATTGCTTGTGAAAACTGAACTGGATGACATATCACACATTGAGAAAAAGCAGAAGTCTATAACTGTCACTGTGCCGTGTCTCTTAAAATAAGACAATGAGTGCCGATTAGTGAGGTGGAGCCACAGTATCAAGGTCCCACCCACACTCAATCGCAAACACAGTTGTCTAAAACCAAACTTACTGGGAAATGAACACTTGAACATACGTTTGCGTGATGAGAACTACTTAAAATGATAGAAACAATCTTTGGAAAAAAAGTGTTTGAAGTGTAATTGGATTTTTCAGTTTGGATCTCGTCCCATTTGATTACATGGAGAGGGCGGTGTTTATGACCTATACTGCAGCCAGCCACCAGGGGGCGATCGAAATGCTTTGGGGGGTGGGGGTGAATCAAATGTAATGATAGCATATTTTCAAATTCAAAACGACGAAATTTCATAGTTCAGTAGCTTGCATCCCTGGATATTACTGTCGGTCATTCAACATTCCTCTCGTGAAACAGTTGTCAAATATTAAATCTTTCCACGCACTCTTTCAGCAGTAAAACTAAAGTGTTGTGCTGGAATTCGCACTCATCTTCTGTGAACGGTAAAGCCCCGCCTTCTTTGATCTGATTGGCCATCTCACTCATTTTGACTCATTGACGAGTGCTGTTAAACCGCTAGGACAGAGCAAGCTAAAAACTTTTTGTCATCCTAACAACAAACAGAGCTGTGCATAATGTCAAGAATATCAAATACCGGGGGACAAATTGGCCATTTCTAATTTTTTGGGGGGACTATTTCATACATTTACATCTTATCTTCTATGTTTAAAATACATTTACAATGAACAACTGTTATACAGAGTAAAAAACATATCTTAGGCCTATCTAATGCAGAAGACAACGCCTGTTTTCGGAGTTGCGTAGATGTTGATAGTTGAAGAGTCAGCGTTAGAGCCCCCCCACTCCTTTAGTTGTGGGTTTATTAAAAGAAATGATGAATATTCATTTTGTTTAGTTAGCCTGGTATTTAGCATAATCGTAAACTAAAGCGGGAACAGAACGAGAAGAGAGTCCACCAGAAGTTGACTTAACTTACTCATTCTACCCACTAAAATAATACGGTAAGACAAATAAAATACGATTTTTTTTCATTCATAGCTCAGACAAAATGCAACTGCTTAGCTTTGTGATTTCACTGTTTGATATTAAAGTGCTGATGCCATTGATGTTCACTCACAGAATAAGCACCATTTCCTCCTGTAGCGTCTGCAGGGCTCCCAGCAGGGCTGGCTGACTTTGACCATAGTGGAGTTGGTGATGCACCTGGGCAGCCTTCACCGACAGCACATACTCGTTGTGGTGTTCATGCAGTTTCAGAGTGGCTTTGATGTAGCGCTCCTTCGCTTTTTCACGTTCTTTGTCTGTACAAAAGGCCAACCACAAACACACATGAACTTGTAAGAGAAAGGTGACTTTACAGCTATATATCAGTAAGGTACAAGAGGCTACACAACAGTTGTGTTTTAGGCACAACAGGCACTGGACTGTAATAATAATAATAAATATAGATAGCAATTAAGGGGCGAAGCACAAAGGCGGCATGATAAGTCATGCCAGCATGGCTGAGAGTATCAGACCAACTGCAACAATGAGCAATTAAAGACATTTTAAGATGATTTTAGGTCAAATGGCTGAAAAAATCATAAATACACTCGCTAGTATTATGATTTAATGGTTTATCACTTTTGACTAATAGGTGGCGTTGTTATGAAATTGACGCGGTGTGGTCAGACGACAACGACAAAAAGTTGAGTGTCAATATGTCAAAGCATTGCCGAGATACAGCCTCAGACTCATTTTGGCATTATGCCATCAACAAAATGGTTTCGTCTATCAACACGAAATCCATATTTTTTGCTGGCATGGTCTAAAGATGAATTTAACTACGTACGTTTTCAAAAAAAATCTAAATGGCGGACAGAAAGTTTGGCCGACTATGGGAAAATTGGTATCTATGTTCTTGGCATAACCCAGTTTCTTTACAGTAAGCAAAACTAATCAAAAGCTATTAGCATTTCATTATAAGTTTTGACCACAAGGTGGCACTGTATAGAAACTTTCTGAGTACCGTCAGGGCATGGTGCCGGTGACACCGAGTTTCTTAACAATATGCCAATCCGTTCATAAAATATAGCATTTTACGACAAAATTCAAATTGGCCGATGCCCAAAATGGCTGATATGGTTCGACTTGGCATGCTGCACTGAATCTAAAGAGACCAGTTTTCTGTTTTTTGGCCAAACCGTTCAGAAGTTAAAAGCAAAAAGAGCCATTTTCATGTCTCCTGAACACTAGGTGGCACTGTGCCGAAACTGTGCAGGAACCCTCAGGTCATGGTTGTCATAACAAACAGCAAGTTTGGTCAGAATACGCTAAAGCGTTGCGGAGATACAGTCTCAAATCTATTCAACTTGAATTCCATAACTTTTTGTCACCATGGTCTGAAAATGATCTGGCTCAATTTTCATAAAAATCGGAGCAACGGGCAAGGAGGAGTTCGAAAAAGAAGTTTTTTTGGGAAAATTCAAAATGGTGGAAAAATTTGTATGATGAAAAATTGTCATAGGATGCAATCAAATCTAATTTTGTTTCTAGCCCTTACGGTTCAAAAGTTATTAGCATAAATGTGCTACCAGCAGTCTAAACCTTGGACAGTTGGTGGCGCTAGAGGGATGGAGTTTGAGACTTTTTTTGAGACTTGTTAGAGACAAACCAAAATCGCTGTGGTTAATGTTCAGACTTTTCTCTATCTGTGTGCAAATTTCATAACTTTCCTGCAAGTGGTTCTATGGGCTGCTTAGACTCAAGAGTGGAAGAAGAAGAACACTAATGATTACACCCTTCAGTGCTTGGCCCCTAATAATAACAACAACTCACAATTTAGCACTGCTGTTTACACTGTAAAAATGACTTTAATTTGTAAATAAAACAAACATTACTGGAACATACAAGAAAATACTATTTCAGTCTTAATTTAAGTTAATTTAATGTTTTAATTGCCAATTCTTTTGAATTATTTGTGAAATTTACTAGCAATTCCCAAGTGAAAATAGTTTTAAATAAAATCCAATCAGTTTTTTTTTTTCAGTGTATATTTTCTTTACAATAAAATATTAATTTTATATTATTTACTTTTTTAGTTCATGATATTTGAACTTAGGTTAAGACTTATATTTAAATTTTAATAAAAAATTATATTAATAATTACACTACCATTCAGTGGGGTCACTTCAAGTACAGATGAGGTCAATCAATCTAACAATATCATGTGACAATGAAGACTGAGTAATGATGCTGTAAATGGGTTATATGCACGATTACTTCCTGGTTATCGTTAAGCCAGCTCGGGAATTTCCAGTGAACTGTTAGCTGTTCATTCTGTACTCGCTGTACATCGACACAAAACCATCAATGGTTGACTTATTAATGTTGTATTCATACTTTAATGCAGTTATCACATTTACCTAATTTGCCAATAAACCAGTTTTATTGATTGCAATAAAGACGAAGCTATTGGGAGGTTTAAAAACGCCGTGTCAGTAATTAGACACACACACACACACACATATTTCCCCCAGCACTTCAAATGTTATTTTTAATGTGATGACCACAAACATTATTTGTTCATCCTTCTGAGATTGTCCCCATTGTAAAACCGAACGTTTAAAAATGTAGGAAATTCAACATTTGATAGAAAACACTTATTTAAAAATAAAAAAGACAATAATTACCACTTTAACCAGCAGGTGGTGGCAGAGTAGCATTTATTTGCGCATATATATCAGCCATTTCCTCTAATCGTTTTTCAATTAGTTTTTTTTTTTTACTGAATATTAAGCTTTATAAAATAACTAGGTTTACATTTTGTCAATGTGAAGTATGAAGTACTCACAAAATCTTATGAAAAACATTAACTTTTCTTGTGAATGAATGACAAAGTAAGCACCGCGCTTCCCTTTGTAATCACAGCAGCTGTCAGTTGATCATTGATTTCAGCACACTTGTAAAAACGCACATTTTATTCAATTTATTCTAAAGTGCACAATAAATATTAAATTTTTGACGCTTTTTTTTTTTCCAACCAAAGTGTGAAAACTGATGGTCGAATTGAATTTAGCCGAGGAGGAACATGAGGTACGTCTTTATTTATTTATTTTCTATGCTGTTTTACATTTGAATAACTAAATTAATGCTATGCCTGACTATTTAAGTGACTATATTCTGATTATAAAATAAGTATCACACTACTGATGCTCAACACACCAGCAAATGACATCTCACTGGAAGTTTTCGAGCTGGCTTATATTATTGCAGAAGTTCTAAAGAATGCTCCGTGCTTATAGCCCATTCAGCTTTACCATCAAAGGAATAAATTACAATTTAAAATATATTCAAATAGAAAATAGTTCATTTAAATTATAATAATATTTCACAATATTATAATTTTTACTGTATTTTTGATCAAATAAATGCAGTCTTGTTCAGTGGCGTGCACAGGGTTTAGGTTCGCTCCCTGCCCCTTTAATCACTAATAGTAACCTTCGGTCATTTTGTGGTGGCCCCTGGAACGCAATTTCACCCCCACCCCCCACTCTCTTGTTTCCTCTGTAAGATTTCTCTCCTATTGTCTGAATACACAAGTGACTTGTTTATACATAATATCCTAAAATTGTTCCGTATTTAAACATTAAACAGTTCCTCTTATTGTACATGCATCTCTTTCATCACAAGATATGCTTTTCAGTCAAAATGAAAGGAAAGTGGCCATACTTTTTAGAGAACTAGACAGCACAGAGGCATCCTACCTTTGCTTGCTTCTTGGTATTTTCTTTTCGCCTGTGCCGCGTCCCGTACCAGCTGTCTGTAACTGGACTTGAGCCGGTCCAGCTCAGTTTGGGTGACCTAACCTTCCACAACAGGACACAAAATAACAACAAATAAAAATCCAGGGTTGCAATCAAACATCTGAAGGACATGAAAAGATGCTGAGTGGCTAGATTCACCGCTGTCAAAAAAATTACAAAAAGGTGTGCACATCCTAGACCCAAGTTGGGCTCAGGTGCAAGACAAAAAAAGATAATGATAAATAGAAAATAAATAAAAATGTCTGCATGCTGAAGAAACACAAATAGAAATCAAAAAGTCATGTGTTTCAGATACACACAAAATAATGTCAAAATGCCGGTCTTGGCGAGTATTCACGTAAACACAGTCAGTTATGTTTTTAGTGAATGTAAACAGTTGAGAAAGAAAACGCATGTGTAACAGTATAATGGATCCGTGCGCCAGGTCTTAAAGTGACAGCAGCATAATATACCTGCTGCCAAATTATGAGATAATATATATATTTTTAATTTGGCAGTTTTCTCCATGGTATTGATGTCAAAATTGTGGCCAGTGAAAATGCTGAGTGGCTAGTAACTTTGGAAAACCACTAGACACAGTGACTGTGAACAATGCATACATACATACATATATATATATATATTTGCCACATGACTTTTTGATTTCTATTTGTGTCACATGATTGTTAGGATGTCTTTAATTGATGCTATCACTTGTGTCGATAAAGAGTTGCATCTCACTTTGTAAATTGTGCCTGATGAAGCCCTGATTGGTCAAAACGTATATATACGGTACAGTCCAAAAGTTTGGAACCACTAAGATTTTTAATGTTTTTAAAAGAAGTTTCGTCTGCTCACCAAGGCTACATTTATTTAATTAAAAATACAGTAAAAACAGTAATATTGTGAAATATTATTACAATTTAAAATA
>RJVU01053643.1:6922776-6994201 GCA_003731715.1 Anabarilius grahami | reverse complement strand
GTTATCACTCTAAGGCAAGCAGATTTTCATCCTGTGGTCTTTGGTCATGCCTTTGCACACTTTAAGGCTTTCCAAAACACAGCTGTAACGCCAAATCATTACTGCAGGGGGCGAAAGAGCTCAGTGGGGTAGTAAACATTGTCGTCAAATATCACGATTTTTAACAGCTGTGAAATTGGATGTACGTGAAGACGTTCTGTTGGTTTATGGACGTTGCACTATGAGAGCCTGTAGATAGACAGGACACATTTCATTATACCATAATGCTGATGCATTGATAGTGTGCAATAAAATTTGGTTGCCCTACCCAACTAAACTAAGGAAAGTCAAGTCTGAGGATGGTGCAAGTCGTTTGTGGACTGGCCACACCTGTGTTTGTTTTGAGCAGTCGTAAGGAGACTAAACAACAATGGTTTAGAAAGGCTGATCATGATCACCAGTTATCGCAAATCACTGTGATCTGATATATATATATATGATATGATAAAGGAAGCCGGACTCCAACTCCATCGCATAACTCTGTTGGGTCTCTATTGCACAGATTCGATAGATAACATTGTCATTTCGTAAAGATACTGCATTAAACCAACATATGTAACATATATCATGAATATGTGACTCAGAAAACAACAGAAAAACAACTACTATATTCTGGGCAGGTTGCAGATGAGCTGACGAGGCCAAGCATACTAATAATAAACATTAGTAAGCAAAGAAAAAGACCTGATGAAAAGACTGTTGAGCAGATAAAACTAAACCAATCCTAAGTGATATCGGACAGCTGCTCGGGGTGGTGGTCATGAGAGCACTTTCTCTGATTTATTTCAAAAAGACACCCATACTGTACAGAACAAAACCTCCATAATCTCTATATATAATCACTATAAACATGACAAAAAGGAAGCCAGGTCCTTTCAGGATGGGCCATTAGCAAAGACTCTTTCTAGTGTTTCAAACCCTTGACTGGAGGACAGAATTAAATTGGCTCGGAGAGGCTGGCCGACATCAGAGTTTCTCACCTACATACAGTCAAAGAGCGCAGGGATACTGCAGTTCGCAAGCAATCTCTCACACAAAAATGAAAATATTTACCATATTCACTTACTCATGTCGTTTCAAACCTGCGTGAGGTCTTGCTGTAATGAAACAATTCATTTCGTAGAATCACAAGCTTTTTTTTTTTAAATAAATGAGAGTAGATTATGTCGAGCATCAAAAAAGACAACAAAAGCACCATAAAAGTGGTGCAAAAAACTATATTTTGATGTCTTATCAATTTTACATGAGGATTTTTTAATTTTTTTATTTACACATTTGTAATGTCCTTTTAGATCTTGAAAAGCCCTAGTCCTCATTTATTTGTAGTGATATGGACACAAAGCCTTTGGACTTTTGACAAAAAGTCAAGCAGGTTTGCAATGACATGATGAGGGTAAGAGTGTTAGCAAACGATGACAGAAGTTTTATCTATTGGAGGAGGATTCCTTAAAAAAGCCTACATAAAAGAAAAATCATGAATTCAGCAATGCAGATGCTCCAGGGGGAGCAGTAAGCTCTATAAATGTGTGCAAGACAACATGCTGCTCTCTTCTCCATCTCTGGCCATGTAGAAATAGTGATATGTTCTTCTAAAAGGCTCCCTGCGCAAAGCCAGTGGATCCGACCCACTGCAGCACTGACTGACTTCATAAAAACGTAGTTTCACTCACTCCACATACTCACTCCACATACTCACTCCACATACTCACTCCACATACTCACTCCACATACTCACTCCACATACTCACTCCACATACTCACTCCACACACTCACTCACTCACTCCACACACTCACTCACTCACTCCACACACTCACTCCACACACTCACTCCACACACTCACTCCACACACTCACTCACTCCCTCCACACACTCACTCACTCACTCCACACACTCACTCCACACACTCACTCCACATACTCACTCCACATACTCACTCCACATACTCACTCCACATACTCACTCACTCACTCACTTCACATACTCACTCACTCCACATACTCACTCACTCCACATACTCACTTCACTCAGTCACTCACTCCACATACTCACTTACTCACCTCACTTCACATACTCACTCACTCAGGGTGCTTTCACACTTGGTTCNCACTCACTCCACACACTCACTCCACATACTCACTCCACATACTCACTCCACATACTCACTCACTCACTCCACATACTCACTCACTCCACATACTCACTCACTTCACATACTCACTCACTCCACATACTCACTTCACTCAGTCACTCACTCCACATACTCACTTACTCACCTCACTTCACATACTCACTCACTCAGGGTGCTTTCACACTTGGTTCGATTGCCTTCATATCAGCAGTGAATCGTACCGGAGTTCACTTGAACCGCACCCCAGACCACCCTGTTTAAGCGGACTCGGGTATGGTTCGCGGGTGCGCACCCGAGTTCAGAAGACAGTGTTCACATCATCCAAACGTATCGAACTCTGACGTCAATCGAACCCGGGTGCGCACCAAAAGTGCTAATGTGAAAGCACCCTCACTCTCAATCACTCACTCACTCCACATACTCGCTTCAATTACTTGCTTCACTTACTCACTCGCTTCACTTACTTCACATACTCACTTCACTTACTCACTTCACTTACTTCACTCACTCAGTTCACATACTCACTTCACTTCACTCACTTCACATACTCGCTTCAATTACTCGCTTCACTTACTTCACTAACTTCACTAACTTCACATACTTCACTTACTTCACTCACTCGGTTCACATACTCACTTCACTTTGATCACTCACTTCACATACTCTCTTCACTTACTCACTTCATACTTCACATACTCGCTTCACTCACTCACTTCACTTACTCGATTCACTCACTCGATTCACTCACTCAAAGAAAAGCTTTGTTATTCTTGTATGCAAATATTTCAATCTCATTGTTTCTTTGAATCTCACTAGGCAAGAGGAACAGACCAAACAATAATCATGTTTATTGTAGTTTCGTCTCATCCCTGTCGCTTGTGTTTGGAAGCTTTCCATGTTGAGGCACCGAGAGGTCAACGCCCAGGTGAATCATGGCTCATATAACTAAGACAGGTGGGAAAAACAAACCGAAATGCCCCAAAAGTGAGATATGTTCAGACGAACCCCAGAATGAAAACACGTATAAAAAAAAAAAAAAGAGAGACAACAGTGCAGTAGAGGCTTGAGAGGGGAGGAACGTGGTTAAAGAGCACTTTGTGTTTTGATGAAGGCAGTCCTCTCATTGTGGATCTCGAATTCCTCATTCTCGGACTCGGAATTGCCCTCATCCTCCCCCCAAACGGTCGGGATGCCCTTGTAGGCAACTGCGGTGCGGTTCAAGCCAAACCCGACCAGTAATCCAGATCCCGGCTCCGCTTTGACAGAGTGCAGTTTGTTCTTGTCGCGCGTGTGCAGCTGCAGAAAGCCAAACACACCCACAAACGTAGCCAAGATGAAGGCACAACTGAGCACCGCCACGGTAACAGGCAGGTGAGAGGCCAGTTCTGGCCGGGGTTTCAAGGACTTGCCGTCACCTTGCATCTGAAACAGTCCGCCGTCCGGAGACTCACGTAGGATCTGGTTCTGGTGCAGACAGGTGCCGGCAACGTCGTCCAGGTGGCTGTGAGGCGGGCAGGAGAGGCAGTCCTGAGACCCTGTGGCACTGCAGGTGAGGCAGACAGGGTGGCAGGGCAGGCAGGTGGGGTGCAGGACGGACATCACCTCGTTGTTGGGGAGGAAGGTGGAACGGGTGCCCGGGGTGAATCCGGCTGGACAGTCTCTCACACAGCCCTTCTGGTACAAGTAGAACCCGGGGTTGCACTCTGAATGAGGAGGAAGAAAAGTAAACTTTAATCATTTATAAAGGTTTCAATACAGGCATAAAATTGTTTTGGGTTGAATACAAGTCTGTACTGCTGATTCCATAGAAAATCAACTTGATTCATCCTCTTTTTTTTAACCACTTGGATGGTTGTCTATGGGACCAACATTCCTAAGAGTTTAAAGTCAACGATGCAAAAGCTTGTATTTTTTTTGAAGGGCATTCAACAATACATTCAGCAAGCTGACAACAACAATAATAATAATAGAGGGTATGCACGTGATATCGTCGTCGGCTGGAGTGACTGCAGTTACACCCACTGAGTGGGAAAAAAATGAGTGGAAGCATTGGTTTTCAGTGTGAATGCCACGAAAAACACATAAAAAAATGGGAAAGATCTTTGCGATTGACTGTACAAATAGATTTGACAAGAAATCTGAGGTATATTTTTACAGACTGACGAAAGCTACAGAAAAGAGAAGCAAATGAATCGCTGCAATTCACAGAAACTGGACTCCAGGCAAAGAGAAGTAGATTTGCAGTTATTTTGTCAATATGTTAAAATCATAAACAGCTATAGAAAAAATTAAAGAGACCACTTCGAGTTCAGAAATCAATGTTAAGTGGTCTCTTAATTTTTTCCATAGCTGTATAATCACTATATATTGTGTTGACAACTCATCAATTAAATATTTACCATCTTATATTCTGCATAATTGGATGTTTTTAAATAAACACTGACAAAAAACAATACAAGTTTTAAGGCTGGACGATATGACACATATATACATACATACATACATACATATATACATATATATATGCAGTTCCGCTGCATCTCGCGCACAGTTGAGCATGCGAGCCTATCAAGTTATACTCCTACTCACACTTTGCAGTAGGGTGACCACCTGGCTATTGATCTGTTGCAGGACAGTAGATGTGAATTTGCGGGACACATGAGACAGATAAATTTACAACTATTACGCTATGTAAATATTGATGTTGTTGGCAAACTTGGCATATGCGCCGATTAATGTTTCTGCTGGTGGGTGCCCACACTATAATGTTGCGCTTAATCCTGGAGAGAAGACAATTCTAGATTCACGGCTGCACATGCAGGAGGACAAAGTTTGAGTGCGCAGATGTAATATTTGAGTGAGAGCGCGCGCGTTCAGTTTTGTGCAAGGGAATCCGCCTGTGAGTGGAGAGATTGCTCGCGCATTTGATGCGCTCTCGTCATTTTTCATTATAATAACGCCATAGAACCCGCATTAAATGAACTATTAACACGAGAAGAAAGTCGTGTCTGAATTTCGCAATTTTGTATTGGTTAAAACAAATGGAGAATATCTTGTTTTTCTGTAGGTGCTCAACCATTTCCGTGTGTGGCGCTTGATCGCCGTCGTTCGTTGGAAATATTTAACATCAGGATGGATAATTACATGATTTAAATCATCGATTTGGGCAGCTTTGAGCAGCTCTTGAGGTTCATATCCAGTATGTGAGATGAAATCCTTGCTGGTGTAGCTGTAGCTCTTTGCGCTGTCCACTTAGGCACTCTAGAATATGACGGCTGCACAAACGCTCACAGTTAAATGCTCACAGTTTTTATTATATTTCTTACTGTGGTATTGTAATTTCAGGGATGAAAAAAAATTACAGACATAAATGAAATGCGGGACACTAAAGTCTTGCGGGACGCGGGACAAAGCTCACAATTTCGGGACTGTCCCGCAAAATGCGGGACGGGTGGTCACCCTACAAGTCTGCAGCCGATTGGAGAGGCATGTGTTGTTCAATAAATGTTTCATTTAAGCAATTTTCTGTATAACTTATTACATAATTGTTAATTTTTATGAGATGAAGAAAAAAAAAAAAATCGGCCCCAAAAAAATCATCATCATATATTGGCCANTAATGCATTTTAAACCTATTTTAATATTTACTGTCTGGCCCTGTGTACTTTCTTTGGCTTATTTAATTGTAATTTTTGCTCTCTTTTTTTTTTTAAACCAAATTATTTGGTATTATTTTATGGTAAATCAACATTATGCATGTGAAGTATGACTGCGGACTGAAGCTGAACGATGCTTTGATCTGTATTCCTTGGGCTTATTTACACCTCAAACACTGCCTGGCAAGCCAATAAGAAATCCGATCCAGGAAAATCAGGTCTTTTCAAATGCGCTACCTCTTTAAGGACCCAGAATTGCTTGATGTCAGTCCATTTTCTGGAATAATTATTAAACCACACAAGTCAGCATCTTCTGACTGCTGCAAAGGCTAATCTGCTAAATGGCACTTTTTAAGTGCAAAATGCCTTTTATAGGCTGGAAGGGCCTGTTTGGTTGCTGTGGTAACAGTGCTTAACACCTGGAGAGAGTTCAAGCTGTGGGGGTCAGATTAAGGGTAATCTTGATCACATGAGGACCAGAAAGAACTCCATCATGTGATACAAACAAAGCACTTGACATTTCAAAAAGCATAAAGCAATAAAGCATGAGAGGCTATGCTTTGCAGTCATTTTAACATGGGTAAGAGTATTCTTAAGCACAATGTGAAGAAGAGTATCTTAAGCCAGAGTTTTCAATAATTATTTTCAAACTATTATTAAGTAATAACTTTTTTAATTAATATTATTATTAATAACTAATATTAAAATCAATAGTTTTCAATAATTTAAATAAAGCTGAAATAAACTAAAATTAAAAAAATATTAGATGAAAACCTTAAACTGCAAAGGTTAAACTTTTAAGTTTAAGATTAAATACTTACATTATAACGCACAAAAACTATACAAGTATTTAAATACAAATACAAAAAATAACAATCCCAAAGGAACTTTAACTGTGGTAAAATCACTGTAAGGCAGAGTCTCCTGTGATTATTGCTTTTATAAAATAAGGTCATGTCAATGTATATTTATATACAGTATAAATAATATTACATTTGCTTTAAACCCAAAAGTTAGTATTATTTGTAAAAAAAAATTATTATTATTATTGTTTGAATATTGAGCAAATAATTCAGGTATTTTAACTTTTCTTCGAGATTTGACAGAAATTTGGTCTCAGACTCATCGTAAATGATTTTTTATTTTTGTGCTGTTTCGCTGCACGTAGTCTCAGCCATCAAACTGCCACTGGTTGCTTTACGCGCCGGTCAGACGGTCTCTTCAGGTCTAAGTTAAGTGGGCAGTTCTTAGCTAGAATAAGCTGGGTTGAATAAGAGGCTAAGCTGCATTATACTATGTGTAAACAGGCTTTAAGAAACTGATTTCTGGGAGAGAAATCAAATACATACTCCTCTGGTTTATTACAGTACACAAAAAAAGAGGTGAAGACTATCTTTTTAGCATTCATAATGCTTAAATCCATTTAGTACGGTGTCAGTCAGAGGAGGACATTAGAGGAGAAGATGGCAAAGGAGAGAAAAAGGACAAAGCTGATGAAAGGAGGAAAACTACTGAAAGAGAAGTGGAAGGGTCAGTGTGTGTGTGTTTGTGTGTGTGTGTTTGTGTTTGTGTTTGTGTTTGTGTGTGTGTGTGTGTGAGAATGCGCTGGCAGTGAGTGGGCACATGAGGGGCATGGCCGTAGGCTAAACTGGACAGCTGCCTTGAACATGGCTGCCAATGCAGCTGGCACTGTGAACTATTCCAGGACGGAGTTATGAACACACAATTTAACAGCTAAGACATGACCAGAACAACACACTCAAGACTAGCAAAAGGGACCTATAAAATCAGCTGTAAGGTTTATAGCCTTATTTTAAAGCTTTAAATTAGTGAGGAGATTATCGGGGTCACATTTACAACCATTACTTATTAATACAATAGTAGAAACATTTTGTAAAAATCAGACTTCCATTCAAAAGTTTGGGGTTGCTAAGATTTTTGAAAGATGTTTTTGGAAGAAGTCTCATGTTCTCACTGAGGCTGCATTTATTTTATCAAGAGTAAAGTAAAAACACAAAAATTATTACATTTTAAAATAGAGGTTTTCTATTTTAATGCATTTAAAAATGTAATTTATTCCTGTGATCAAAGCTGAATTTTCAGCATCATTACTCCAGTCTTCAGTGTCACATGATCCTTCAGAAATCATTCTAATATGATGATTTGATACTCAAGAAACATTTATAATTATCATTTATGTTGAAAACTTTTTGCTGCTTAATGTTTTTGTGGAAACTGAAACTGATATATTTTTGTAAGAAAGTTCAAAAGGACAGCAACTGTTTTGTAACATTGTCTTTACTGTCACTTTTGATCAATTAAATGCGTCCTTGCTGAATAAACGTATTAATTAATTACTAACCAAACAAAATCTTAAGGACATCATAAAGGACACTGTTTCTACTAGTCTGATGTTTCAACAAAATTAAAGGTTGTGATCATAATCGAAAACCAGCAAAAAAGCATGTGAAACAAATGAATTACACAATGATAAACATTTCAAACAGTGGCATGCCACATTGTTGACACATGACACTGCATTGCATGATTCACTCAGAAAAAATATGACTCTTTTGCATTTTTTTAAATGAAATACACTGCCCGGCCAAGAAAAAAGTCACTGTTTGGATTTTAATAGGCAAATACTTAAGAATCTATAAATGGATCATTATTACAGTGATTATTATTTTTCTAGCATGTTATATGTTTGGCAACGGTTCTTTTAACCATAAAAGATGGAGTGTGTAGCTTTTCATTTCTTAAACAACCATGAAGGAAGATGTATCATGGCCATGTCAAGATTCACCAGGCTCAAACTGTGAAAGAATTGTTGGGAGGGAGCATGAAGAATCATTTTCACACATGAATTGACACAGATCTTAACCTCAGTGTAAGTCTTTGGGATGTGCTGGAGGAGACTTTACAGAGTGCTCACCTCTTGCAATGTCAATACAAGATCTTGACCAAAAAATGATGCACCTCTTGATGGAAATAAATGTTGTGATGTTATTTCTATCAAGAGGTGAGCACTCTGTAAAGTCTCCTCCAGCACATCCCAAAGACTTTCAATGAAATTAAGGTCTGGACTCAGAGGTGCCAATTCATGTGTGAAAATGATTCTTCATGCTCTCTGAACCATTCTTTCACAATTTTAACCCTGGTGAATCTTGACATTGTCATCCTGGAATATGGCCATGATACATCTTAATACATGGTTGGTTAAAAAATGAAAAGCTACACACTCCATCTTTTAGTGTTAGAAGAACTGTTGCCAAACATATAACATGCTAGAAACATAATAATCACTGTAATAATGATCCATTCATAGATTCTTAAGTATTTGCCTATTAAAATCCAAACAGCGACTTTTTTTTTGGCCGGGCAGTGTATTTGTGTAAAATGTCAAAAGGTTTTGGATGGCAAATAAAATAGTCAAGATGTTAAATGATATTTTGTTAAACAAGATATGGAAGGTCAAGTCGAGCGCATTGTTACGTGTGGTGCACTTTACTGCACATTTTGGCAAATATAATAGGTCATCTAGGTGTTCGTGCATGAAAATGTGCATAATGTGGACATATGGCATAATGTGTAGTACACGTACTACAAGAAGGTGTATGAGTAATATTGTAGCATACCATTCTGACAATTCAAGTCTGCAGCTGAAAACTATCAGAGGAAAACTAGTAAATACCACTAGTAGCTGACAGGGGGCGCACTTACACCATCATTTACTCTGACACTTACCTGTGCAGATCTGATTGAGGTCATAGGTTTTGCAGCTGCTGTCAGCGGTCTGGCTGGAGTCTGCTGTTGAAGGGCTGGATAATCCAGACGACGTGCCATAGAGTATCAGCGTGAACTGAGTCAGAGTGCCTAAGACGGACAGACAGACAGAGAAAGAGTCTGACTCGCGTACACAAGAAACTCACCAAATGAGAACAGTTGACATTTGTGAATCAATATTTTTTCTGTTGTCTCTGCAATAACTCTGAATCAGTAGACTGTATTATATCCACAATTTAAAAACGAGGAACAACACAAGCGATTGACCAAAAGCAAGCAATATTAGCATAGCTGATATCATATGTAAACCAGAGTAGTACCAAGTTAAATACATATTAAAGCAATAAGCCACAAGAGGCAACGCATTACTGATTTTACCAAAGTTGAGGGACATTGTAACTCATAACTGTGGGAAAAAAAGTTATGTGGGGCCTCTCGTAGCTTACTGCATTTATAAAATGGCAGCAAAGCAATATAATAAAGCAATGTTTGACAAATGAGTACATTTAATTTATTAATGATCATTCTTCAAGTAATATAGTTCATTATCTTAAAGGGGACCTATTATGTCCCTTTTACAAGATGTAATATAAGTCTCTGGTGTCTCCAGAATGTGTCTGAAGTTTCAGCTCAAAATACCCCACAGATCATTTATTATAGCTTGTCAAATGTGCCCCTATTTGGGTGCGAGCAAAAACACGCCATTTGTGTGTGTGTCCCTTTAAATTCAAATGAGCTGCTGCTCCCGGAACCCTTTCCAAAAAGGGGCGGATCTTTAACAGCTCATGCTTCAGTTGCTCAACAATAACAAAGCTGGAGAATCTCACGCAGCCAAAATGAGGATTGTCAGTAACGGTGTTCAGCCTTACATTGTTCAAACCGGAGTCGACACTGATGGAGAGACTCAGGAAGAAGTTACAACTTTTAGTTTTTGAATGATTAGTGGATAAATTTATGTAGTTGATTCAACTCATCGACTAGCATGTGCCGTCATGTTAATCTTTTGTGCAAAAGATTAACAGTCCGGTGTAAAATGACGGCATAACAACAACACTCTACTACAACAACTCTTCCTCTTCTCTAAAGCAGCCCAACATGGCCTCACCCCCTTTGTTGTGTGTTCTCGGGGGCAGGGTTTATGTAAATTTTAGGGTTAGTGACGTCACTAACCCGGGAAGAAGCTCGTTGTAGTCCCTACCAGCTGTTTGTTGTAGTCCTTAAACAGCAAATTCTTTAAAAAAGAAAATATCTCCCTTTGCATTGAACTTTGAGCGTCGTAACTTTGCAGATGTTGTTTGTGCTCAAACAGCAACTTTAAACACTAACTAAAGTTAAAAAAATTAATTCATAAATCAACCACCAATTTAACTTTAGGTGATATTGTAGCTATACAGACCAGACACATCCACAATTCACATGCAGGCTCAGCATTTATATGTGTATTTATATATATAGGATAATAAGAATTAAGATTCTAATATACAATAAAGGAATAACATAGTGTTTTCTGGAATATTAATTTCTTTTTGATCAATAACAGCATTCTGCATTCAAATGTTTTTGTATAATGACCAATAAACTGCATAAATGATCACTGTCACAGGTAAAAACCAACTAAAAAGCAATATTTATTTATCTAATGAAGTAGTCATGTGCTATGTACAAAATTATTCAAATGTAAAATAAACTAAAAGATGGAAAAATAGTTTTTCTTAATTCTTCAGTAACTCTGATAGAAAAACACAATTTTATTTTGAGATAATGTCTGATTGTATTACTTGTACCCGTTTGCTCGTTTTGTGTCCACTAACATGGATCACTCAGAAGATACAAGTTTGATCATCACTGTGCCCAGTAACAGCACACGAACTGTTTCAACATAGACTTCTTGTCATCATCGTTCAGTAACTGCAGTGCCGCATCGCTTCGACATGCATTAGATTAACGGCCCATTTTGTCTCTATAGTCCAATAAAGTCAGAAGCTCTGTAAATTCTTAAAGCAACAAAGAGAAATGGACTAGGTAATGCACTGGACGGATGGTCCTTTCAATCCAGACATAAAGCAGTTATGTTAGTGTCTGGCCGGGACAAAAGAATGGGGTTTGGCTAGAAGTCGCTCTATATTTACAGCGTTCAGGGGCGGCTGGAGAGTGTGATAGTGGGAGAGGGAGGAAAAACTCAGTCCTCTGATTTACTTAGCTAGATTTAATTAATCAGATTTACTGCAGGGTGTGGTGAAGGAAGACAAATTGACTGTGGCATAAAAAAGGAAGAAAACAGGACTGGGCAAATCAGGCGGATTTGGAGAGAAGATACTCCTACACTTGTGCGAAATGGAGAGCATTGGGAGACATAAAAAGGAGAAAGTTTTTTTATTTTTATGGACCACAATCAATGTCTGACTTTTTAATCTTTGAAAAGTCCTGGATTATGTTTTTATTTTATTTTTAATATCATTTTTTATTATCATATTTGTTTCATTATATCTTTACTATCATTTTTATTGTAGTTTGGAGGTCCAAATAAAATATGTTGGATATGAATCTGCATCTCCCGTATGAGCACCACAGCTCAAAGCATTTGGAGAATAAATGGAATAAAATAAAAGCAAGATAGATGGACGAGCTGTTACCATAGTCGGTGGTTCCAGCCAGATTCTCGATCTCCAGCATCCATTCTCCACGAGGATCTTCATCCCAGGAGTGGGTGGTCATGAAAGCCCAGTCATTGAAGCCCTCAGAGGAGTAATCGTGAGGTCTGTGAGAGAGAGAACGTTAGACTCAACTGACTGAGGGGAGGATGTGAAGCTGCTCACAAAGCAATGCTATATTTAAGTATTATAAGAGTGGACGTTTCAGTGGCTAACCTGGGAGCAAGCAGTGTGGAGCGGGTGCCCTGTGGGCTGATCAGGTAGATGGCCAGATTTCCTCTGCGGTTGTAGGACAGGGTAAGCTGGGCTTGAGCATGCTCTAATGAGCTCACAAAGTTGGCCGTCCCAGTACATGCATCCACACTTTTGGTGATCACCAAATGGCTCCCAATATTCCTAAAAACAAGCACACAGTAGGATAAAAGTCATTAAAAAAAAAGTGCTCAAGAACTGACAGTTAAACACAATGAACGTCAGACTTCTAAATACAAAAAGTTATGCATATATCATACACTGCCGACCAAAAGTTCGGGGTCGGTAAGATTTTGTTTTAAAAAGTCTCTTATGCTCACCAGAGCTGCATTTATTTGATCATTTGATTGATCAGTTGTGCTGCTTATTATTTTTCTGGAAACTGTGTCTTTTTTCTCTCTTTAGGATTCTTTGATGAATAGAAAGTTTTTAAAGGGTTAGTTCACCCAAAAATGAAAATTCTGTCATTTATTACTCACCCTCATGCCGTTCCACACCCGTAAGACCTTCGTTAATCTTCGGAACGCAAATTAAGATATTTTTGTTGAAATCCGATGGCTCAGTGAGGCCTACATAGGGGGCAATGACATTTCCTCTCTCAAGATCCATAAAGGTACTAAAAACATATTTAAATCAGTTCATGTGAGTACAGTGGTTCAATATTAATATTATAAAGCGACGAGAATATTTTTTGTGTGCCAAAAAAACGAAAAACTTCAGGAAGCTTCGGAGCATTATGAATCAGCGTGTCAAATCAGCGGTTCGGAGCACCAAAGTCTCGTGATTTCAGCAGTTTGGTGGTTTGACACACGATCCGAATCATGATTCGACACAAAAGATTCATAACGCTCCGAAGCTTAATGAAGCAGTGTTTTGAAATCGGCCATCACTAAATAAGTCGTTATTTTGTTTTTTTGGCGCACCAAAAATATTCTTGTCACTTTATAATATTAATATTGAACCACTGTACTCACATGAACTGATTTAAATATGTTTTTAGTACATTAATGGATCTTGAGAGGAAATGTCATTGCCGTCTATGCAGGCCTCGCTGAGCCATCGGATTTCAACAAAAATATCTTAATTTGCGTTCCGAAGATTAACGAAGGTCTTACGGGTGTGGAACGGCATGAGGGTGAGTAATAAATGACATTATGTTCATTTTTGGGTGAACTAACCCTTTTAGAACAGATTTATATGACATTTAGATGACTTTTACATCATTACAAAAATTATAATGCAATTAATTAATGCGTCCTTGCTTAATTTCTTAAACAAAAAAAGTCTTACTGACCCCAAACTTTTTGTAACTTTTGAACCACCATATAGCTATAAACAGTTAAAACACTAGATTTTTTTCATTTATCATCCAGCAGGGTGAAAACTGTTAGTTCAGTAGCTTATAAAAGCAATAGCACACATCTTAATGCAAAGCCTTATGATTTTACTGAATTCTCTTAAGAAATTATTATTATTTGCATAAACCTTTAATGAATTTCCAAACACTTTGTACAAATAGGTGTTTATTTCCCAAACTCACACCGACAGCAATTGACATGCTAAAGTTGAATATAAATGTAGTTTCTGCGATACTAGTGGCATTTAGCAGAAACACAAAAATAAAGCATATTTTCAATCTTGCAAATGTCCCTTTCACGCTACTAGCCCAATGCGTAGTTCACTTTGACTTGTTAATGACCTGTTTTCTCTTTGAAGGTCTAAATGCAGTGAATTTTGGCTTGCACTTCTGTAACCCATGTAACACATCAGTCATGGTCCCACAGCGGCTAAACCCCCTCTGGCTCTGCCTGCCACAGTAGCCACACCCCCAAAATCTCGCTATAGTTTGAGCTGGGAGGAGACGGATCTGAGCGGACCTCTCTCAATGTTCAGATGGTGCCTCAGTGTTTACACTTTTGGGGGAGGTAAACTCATAAATGGCATACTAATATTAGTCAATGAACAATAAACTGGGTTAAGAGAATGTATTTTAACTAGTGCAGTCAAGTGATTAAAATGTTTAATCTAATTAATTACACTATGTGGCGATTAATTAATCTAATTAATCGTAAATTAATCACATCAAATTTGGCTGAGAAATTACCCCCATAAGATAATTTAAAGTCGTTACTGTGTTAAATGAGAAAAGCGTCAAATAGATATTACAAATAGCTTTAGTAAGCTTTTAAATAGCTTTACAAATATAATTTTTTATTCTTTTAAATAAAATAAAATAAATATAATAAAATAAAATTGCTTCAACAGGCAATGAGAGTGAGTAAATTATGATAAAATTATGAACTATACCTTTTATGATTTTTTTATTAATATGGAAATATGAAATCATTTTTTTCATAAAATGATCCTCTAAATAAGAAACTAAAACTGCCAGTAGGTGGCAGGAAATGTCTTAATGAGTAAATCAATGAATCATGATTCACACAGCTGATTCATTCACAAATGAAGTAAATGGCTCTCTTTATGAATGCGCCATTGAATCATTGATTCAAAACGCGCAATCAGAAACAAAAACTGTTCCTCGGAGATGCACAACAGTTCGACAATGGCTTTATAGGTAATATTTTTGTTGGCAAAACTGAGCAAAAACATACAATATTGTGTCTAAAATGTAACACTATATTAACTTCTTATTTATTGAACTGTTGTATAAAATCAATATCACATTTGCACTTGTGCAATTTGGGACCAAAACTGCATTCGTGTGATACTGTGCTCATTACTTGTGTGCTATTGCTTAACTATATCATGATATAAATATGAGACAAAAACTCATACATTTTTGCCATGATTTCTGGAATTGTAGGGTCATTCTAACTACATTCTATAGGATCCATCACACAGTGAGTTGTTGCCCTGCTTCAGGTTTGTCACCAATCAACTTTATGAAATGCCACATGACCTATGTATGTCTGGGGCGGGGCGCGTTAAATTCAATAATAATTTTAACGCGTTCTTTCTCCCATAACTAATTAATCAAATTAATGCATTAAATCAACAGCCCTGATTTTAACAAAAACCTTACATACTTCACCTTAAAACAATGTTTTAAAAGCACAACAATGTTGACTCTGCACATCAAACTGGGATTTCAGTATTTTAACACTGAATAAAATTACACAAATAAATAGCTTACTGAATCAGGAGTGCGATACTGTATCAAACCTTTGCTACAATACTGATGGGTCCACAACACATCAGAAAAGTTGAGCCAGGTTAAGACTTGTGCCACCGATGACCCTACAGGAGCCTTTAGGCTTTTGGCACTCTACACCCAATCCTGTAAGGAGCTTAGAGCGCCCATCCCTGCTCACCAGAGACAGGGTTACACAGGAAGAAGAGCTTAAATCAAGAGAGAGAACGACAAGTCCATGAGGAATGAAGCATAAAAAAACCCTCTCTGCAAGACTTCAATTCGGAGATGTTGTGAGCAGAAAAATGAAGAAATGTACGAAAGAGCCAAAGCGAGGCAGCCCGTAATCACTTTGCTCTGTGACTTCTGCAACCAGCATGTTAAATTGGGCTTTGCTCCAAAACCTCTTGATCTTTCCCTAACGTTGGTGAACCATAAAGCATGACTGGGAGAAGGGATAAAAGGAGGGTGAATTTTTAAAGACAGACATGATTCGCTGACTGAGAGGACGAGGCACTTTGAGGGTCCATCTTGAGTTCCAAGATGTCAGCAGTGATGGAAGTGTGACGAACGTGGATGTAACAAGCTTATCTGCGAGTCATTACCTCTTATAACCATGCTCTGCTGGCAGCGGAGATGCTTCATGCACTGAAGCATCATTCAAGTTGCCCAGCTCTAAATTTAAATGTGATACACCATCAAAAGTGATGTTTCGCTACCACCTCATTTCTTATTTGCAATTCATGACCTTTTTAGCAGCACTAAATTTAAAAACATCATCCCAGTTGTGTGCACCAAAGAACCTCAGTTTGCCACGTGTTAGTATCAATTAAGACTGCAGTTTCATCTAGTGTGGAGGGTTTGAAATCACACAAAAATGAAAATTGCCATCATTTATTCACCCTCATGTTGTTTCAAAGCTGTACAACTGACAACTTATCTATGCAATGTATGGCTGTCAAACTCCAAGAAGTCATATTACAGCATTTCTGACTACTTTATGGTGTATTAATGTGTTTTTAAAGATAGGCAGCCCCTGGTCACTGGATGGTTTCGCTGTATTGAAAACAGCAGAGTGAACGTTCAGTTTAAAATTTCCTATGGGTTTGGATGAACATGAAGGTGAGAAAGCGATGACAGAATTGCCATTTTTTGGTGAACTAACCCCTTTAAGCCTGTGATCTAGTATGAAGGGTTTAACCTACATGGGCTCAGACACCAGGGAAAGGACACACTTCTGCTGAGGTCCAACATTTGTCCAGTTCTTTGCCAGAGCCACTATAGCCCCAGCATCCAGCAGACCATATCCATAAGAATGGCTTACTGTAGGAGAGAGAGAAAAATCAATACTGTTGAATGTAACTATATAGGCAGTTTAAAAAAGCAATAAAAAGACTGACATTATAAGTAAAGAGGTGAGTTAAAGAGACTGATATCATTAAGAGATCCGGAGCTTTTTGCCGATTGGTGCAGCCAATGATGATGTTATCGATCACATCACAAAATGTTCAAGCAGCTGGAAAATGGAAAGAAACACTGGAGGGAAAAGAAAAGGGAGGGAGCGATGAAAAGCAACGAGATGGGCTTTTACCTCGGCGACCCACTCCATTTATCTTCCAATCATTGGTGGAGAGGTGGGCAGGGTTGGACGTCCTCACAACCAGATGCTGCATGTCTCTCCAGGTTAGGTTTTTACTACCGAGAGAAGTCAAAGCATTAGCGCCTTTCACACATGTGAGATACATGGTAGAACGGTAGAACTCAAAACTGCCTGCATGCTTCACAGCTCTCCGAGATAATCTCTTCTGCCCTTTTATAAAGGTCACTGATAGCTACAGGTAGAGTCATAAAGGTTATATTGTTGCTGGTGAATTAATTTAAAACTATACAAATGAAAATGCCACTCAATGCATGCATTTGATCCAAATGAGAATTTGAAGGTTAACTCCAGTCTGCCAATCTAGCCAGTAACCATTTTATTTCGAAAGCCTCAGGTCACTCAAAGTGCTGATAAAGAAAGATGACCTCGCTTGAGGACAGAACAAACACTCTTCGGACGACTTACTTGGCCTCAAGGGCGAGGGCGATGATTCCTGCCGCCAGCGGGGCCGAGGCTGAGGTGCCTGTGTGGGAGTCTGTGCACTTCTGCCTGAGGTCTGTAGTGACCTGAAACAGGAAGCAGAGCGAGACATTTCACATCACTGATATGATGGGAAAATCAAATTATTCCAGACGGGGACATAATACCAACATTGTACTGGCACAACAATGAAGTCACTGCATTTATCAAAATTCAATTTTGTAGCTTAAAGGAATAAATTAGCTTAATTAAAATAAATGCAGCCTTAGTGATGATGAGAGACCTCTCAAAATAATTTAAAAATCTTAAAGGGGACCTGTTATGCCCCTTTTTACAAGAAGTCTCTGATGTCCCTAGAGTGTGTATGTGAAGTTTCAGCTCAAAATACCCCACAGATCATTTTTTATAGCATGTTAAAATTGCCACTTTTGGGTGTGAGCAAAAACACACAGTTTTTGTGTCCTTTTAAATGCAAATGAGCTGGTGCTCCTGGGCCCCTTTCAAGAAGAGGGCGGAGCTTCAAGAGTTCATGCAACAACAAAACAGGACAATCTCATGCATTGAAAATGTCAGAAACTGTCAGTAGCGCTGTTCAGTTTGAAACCGGAGTCGGACAATGATGGAGAAACTTGAAGAAGTGAAGCACTCTGGCGCAAAATGATTGGCGCAAACATATAAGACTTTAGCGATTTTCTTCGGGACATTTCCTTCGAAAAATGAAATTTAACCATGATGTCCTCAGTGATTCAGTTAGCAGGAGTCTAATGAGACTCTTATGTGCATTGGTACATCCCAAAACACAACACTTTGAACTTTGCATAATAGGTCCCCTTTAATTATTCAAAATGTTTGTCCGGTAGTGTATATGTCAAAAGATCAGGGGAAACTTTTCTCAATTCATGACTCCTTTAATAATCTAATGGTGTCTGGCATTCCATTATTATAGCTCTTACACTAAGGAATTTGAATGAACACCTAACACTTACACCGCCCGGCCCAAAAAAAAGAAAGAAGAAAAAAGTCACGAACCCTGCGGGTTTGAGAGTGTCTTTTTTTCACTGCGGTTTTAAGGAGAAAATACTCAGCAATGGTGTTGACTTATGAATTTGCACATAGTTTGTCTTAAAGCATATTAAAATCACCACATAAACATAAACAAAATTAAAAACTTGATTTTCACCACGGGGAGTCTTTAAACATTTGCCTATTTAAATCCAAACAGCATTATTTTTGACTGGGCAGTATTACATTTTGATGTAACGGTTTCTGCATTTCGATTTTAGCGGACAAATTGGGTGAAACAATCCCACAGACTGGGGACCAGAATTTCATAGAGACTTGGGAATTGGGCTCTTTCCACTTGGGCCTGTAGGCAACCACCCAGAACTTCCTAGCAACTGCATACCAATGCCTTGGCAACAACAGCAGCAGCAGCATCTGCATGGGCAAGCAGCACTGACATATTCTTCAGAAAATGTAAAAAAACGTCATTCAGTTTCTGCCCATTAAGTGACCCAGGTGGTTCAGGGTAAAAAGCACAACATTTTTAAGCCCTTAGGGTCACGCAGACAGAGCTGAGACAATGCAAGACAAATGCAAGCACAAAAGGGTTTGATGGGTGACACTTAAAAAGCCAGGCCTCATAGGATGTGCACTGACTGCGACAGACCTCCTTGCGTGAGACTAATTGCTAAAAATGGCAGAGTGGCTGAATGACAGGAGCGATGACAGCAGTTGCACACTTAAAAATGAATCGTGGGAGACCACAGGAGAAGGATATTGCCTGACAGAGTCTCTGCTGCAGGAAAAACAGCAGGTATCAGGCTTCTGTCCTCTAGAAGCACACCTCCATTGTGAACGGTAGTGTCTGTGTCTTGAATGCGGGACAATGGATGACTCAGTCAGGCATAGCCGGTTATGAGAACAATGCTTGGGTGTGTGCCTCGGTCGGCACTGAGCCGGGTGAAGAAACAAAACCGAAAAAAGAGCAAAGAAAATGTCATGCCATGACAGTGAGGTATTGTTTTGAACCACAAGGATATTCTTGTTTTGAAAATAGAGTTTCACATTTTCTGAAGAACACAAGAGGGTTGTTTGCTCACGTAAATGCCATCGTCACTGTGCCAGGGTGTTGCTTTGGGGTTCTTAAGGTGTTCTGAGAGGTTCTTAGAACACTGCTATCCAGTTACTTGGGTGTTCTGATTCCGAATTCACGAAACATTCTTAAGAATACAATTATTCTTAACTGCGATTTTCTTCTTATTTTCGAATAAATTTAAGAATAATTTATTATGCACAATCTTAAAAATTCTTTTTATTGGGGTTTTCAAATATTAGATATTACAACAACACTGGCTACTTACTGTATAATACATATAATACATATAATTACTATTACTAGTGGTGTGCACGATTAATCTGAAGTGACACCAATTAACGATTATGTAAACAATGAACGATCATAATTATGTGCGACATAACTTTTTTGCTGAACTCAAAACAAAATGAGTCAAATAGGGATCTCATTAGGGCTGTCACTAACGATTATTTTGGTTATCGAGTAATTGGTCATCGAGTAATTGGTCGATTATTTTGACGATTAATTGAGTACTCATAAAATGCATATGTGATTTGTGAAAAAAACTAGGGGGGTGTGTAACTTTTTTTGGCAGCTGTTACATAATCATTTTTACAATAAATACTCTGATTTAACCTTGAGCTTTGAAGTATTAGATAGATTAGATAGCTTCGATATTTGACCACTATTTACAATGACACTGATAATTCTTAATTTCTGATAGGAACGCAAAATCATGCAAAATCAATCAGTAGTTATTGATATTTGGAATAGAATAACGAGACACAAACCTGTACATTCAATCGCATTTGCTCCCATTTGTTTTTGATCACAGTGCATACACGTACAAACTTTTCATTAGATAGAATAGAACCATAATTTCTTAACGACTCACAGAAAGACGATTCTCTACCGATCCATCAGTCAATTGCGTGATCATAATTCCCACCTGACGGTAAACTTCTGCGTTCTCTCAGAATACACTTAAGCGTCAGTTTATTATATATAATATTTGCATTGGGTCACAATAACATGAGTTTTGAGCAGAAACATTGTATTCATCTCATACCATCATTGTAAAATGGAGCATTCAAATTTTAAAATGGAGTACTCGAATTTAGGAAAAGTTTTAGAACAAGAAATGCACACTCTTACGAACTTCTTAGAGTTTATCTATTAAGTTTTTTAAAGGGTTAGTTCACCTAAAAATGAAATTTCTGCCATTAATTACTCCCCCTCATGTGGTTTCACACCCGTAAGACCTTTGTAAATCTTCAGAACACAAATCAAGATATTTTTGATGAAATCCAAGAGTTTTTTTTAATCCTCCATTGAAAGCAATGAAATTACCACATTCAATGTCCAGAAAAGCGGTAAAAACATTGTTAAAATAGTCAACGTAACTACAGTGGTTCAACCTAAATGTTATGAAGTGACCAGAATACTTTTGTGTGCAGAAACAAAACAAAAATAATGACTTTATTCAACAAATTCATCTCTCCCCTATCATTCTGCTACGCTATTTTCGTTGCAGAGCTTCCAGGTTCAACATCCGAACAGCGGCTCAGTATTGGCCGACGCCTGATCACGTGAGCAACATGAGGCATGCGTGTGATGCTGACGCAGGAGCCAGCCAACAGTGAGCCAGCGTTCGGATGTAAAAACACGGAAACGCATCACTGCGCCAACTGCGTAAACAGACTGGCAGGGAAGAGGATAAACTGTTGAATAAAGTTATTTTTGTTTTGTTTTTGCACACAAAAAGTAATTTCGTCATTTCATAACATTAAAAACTTCTCGGATTTCATCAAAATATCTTAACTTGTGTTCTGAAGATAAACGAAGATCTTACAGGTTTGGAACGACATGAGGGTGAGTAATTAATGACAAAAAAAATAATAATAATTTTTGGGTGAACTAATCCTTTAACTTTTTTCTTAAGAATATTCTTGTGAATCTGGCCCCTATGTAGTTGCCATCTCAAAATCTCTAGATATGGTCTTTCAATGCACTTATTTTCCAATTTTATCATCTGACAGGCCAAAACTGTAAGTCTGATCACCTAAAGTAATAGAAAACCTCTCCTCAACAAGCTGCACAATTTGATTTACAAGGAAGAGATACTGTAACTTTTACGGCTTGTCACTTTTCTGGTTAGGACACGTGAAATGCTCAGGGCTAGGGTTTGTTGAAATCCCTACGCACAAGTATAAGCAATAAAAATAGTGATGCTTGACACAACAATTATTATTAATACGCGCACAAAGATTAAACCAAGCCATGCGTGATAGTGAGAGGTTTTGAATCACAAGAACATCCGTGTTTTTGAAGCTTTAAACAGAGCGCAAGGCTTGGAAAAGCACTCGAAGGGCCATTAAGACGAAAACATCTATCTTCCCCCTCACTAGTGACCGCAGTGTTCATTGACAGCCAAAAAAGCCTGTGAGAACTTTAAAGCCACAGCAACAATTCTTCATAAATTGTCTTGGCTGTTTATCTTCAGATCTCCAACTGTTTTCAGATCCTTTATTTTTGGATTAGATTTGCTATGCCACTTCTTCAATTAAAGGATAACTGTTGCTGATTTTCTGGAGGCGGACAAAGAGAGAGAGAGAGAGAGAGAGAGAGACTTACAATCTGTTTCTCATTGAGGCCTCCACTGCTGTAGGTTGTGGCGAGGGTGGACGAACAGGCCTCGCTGTACCAGGGCACGTTGCCGTTTTGCGTACTGCTGCTGATTGACAGCGTGTAGATGCTATTGGTGTAGCCATCACAATTGCAGCTGTCCTTCTCACGGCCGCCGTTCCCAGAAGCCCACACGAAGATGGAGCCCCGTCCTCCACGGCCCTGGAATTTGGAAGAAAAAACAGTCACTCGAATGCATTTCCCTTCATGAAAGCCCAATCTAATGCCGTTAAGATGTCGAGAGCCAGATTCGAGCACTGCCAAGTCTGAGATGGAAGGATTACCAGTGACAATACTCAAAACAACTGGATAATATTTGTGATGAGTGGAGTTTGGAAAGGATTTGTCTCCCAGAAAGGATTTTCAAAGTGTCATGGACTATCATGGTTTCGATTGCCGGGCCAGATGATTTTAAAAGGACCTTGTGGGACAATGCTAATGTTCTCAAGTCATTTATCATGCATGTTTATTTTCAGGCGCAAATGAAAGACACAAACAGCATCGGGCTTTTGCGGTCTACTTCTCAGATGAAGCACAGTAATACAAAAACAAACCTTCAGAACCGATAATGAGCTTGTGAAAAATGCACGCACCACATTAACGAGGCATGTTTCAATAGCCGCGTGGCTTTTATTTCACCATGTTGCCACAAGGAAAGGGCAGCAGTGCAAATAATTTGATTCAGATGCTGTTTGCTCGTTACCTTTGATCGTTGCTTTTCTTTATACTGTGCTTTACAGTACTTTTCAATTTCAACAATGCACCAAATAAAAGTCTGTAGTGCAACGTTTGGCTCCGTCTTTGAGAGTTTGCTCTGTTACAGCACACACCTGCTTGATTGTGGGCATCCATTCAGCGAGGGTGTTTACACAGACCAGAGCCCCATTTGCATTGGCCTTTTCCCCACGCAACATGGATTTTGTTTCCCAAACAAATCTGACTGCTGGCACACGCGAACGCTCATGATTTGGACACAAGAAACAATGGCTAGAAAATATTAATGAATATGGATGGGGAAAAACATTATGCTATTCTGTGTAATAAATGTTATATTTGGTCATTTTGTGAATTATTTATAGGAAAAGTGACAGGGACATTTGATAAAACTCCTTGCTCTCACCATCTGTTGTTTAAAATTACCAAATTATATTGGGTTGTTCTTTTAAATGTGATCATTCATATTTGGAAACAATTCTGCACTATGCATCTATGCTATGACATAAAAAAAGTAATGGTAACACTTTACAATAAGCTTTCATAACACTTTGCATAAGCTTTAACATGAACTAACAATTAACAACACTTCTGCAGCATTTATTAATCCTAGCTAATTATGTTAAAGGATTAGTTCACTTCAGAATTAAAATTTCCTGATAATTTACTCATCCCCATGTCATCCAAGGTGTGTGTCTTTCTTTCTTCAGTCGAAAAGAAATGAAGGTTTTTGAGGAAAACATTCCAAGATTTTTCTCCATATAGTGGACTTCACTGGGGTTCAACGGGTTGAAGGTCCAAATGTCAGCTTCAGTGCAGCTTTAAAGAGCTCTACATGATCCCAGACGAAGAATAAGGGTCTAAAAAAAATAAACACTTATATACTTTTTAACCACAAATGCTCATATTGCACTGCTCTGCGATGCGCCACGCATTACGTAATCACATTGGAAAGGTCACGCGTGACGCAGGTGGAAGTACCGATCCAGTGTTTACAAAGCGAATGTGCAAAGACTAAGTCAAACGCCCTTTATAAAAAAAATAAATAAATAAATAAATAAATAAAAAAAAAGGTAAAACGATGATGTCGGACGATTTTGAAGTTGGATTAGAAAACGAGATGTAGTTTTTCGCCCTACCGCGGTACTTTCGCCTACGTCACGCGTGACCTTTCCAACATGATTATGTAATACGTGGCTCATCGCAGAGCAGTGCAAGATAAGCATTTGTTGTTAAAAAGTATATAATTTTTTTGTTTTTTTAGAAAATGACAGATCGTTTCTCTAGATAAGACTCTTATTCCTCATCTGGGATCGTGAAGAGCCCTTTGAAGCTGCACTGAAACTGACATTTGAACCTTCAACCCGTTGAACCCCAGTGAAGTCCACTATATGGAGAAAAATCCTGGAATGTTTTCCTCAAAAACCTTCATTTCTTTTCGACTGAAGAAAGAAAGACATGAACATCTTGGATGACATGGGGGTGAGTAAATTATCAGGAAATTTTAATTCTGAAGTGAACGAATCCTTTAATCTCAACATCTACTAATGCATTTTGAAAATCAAAAGTTGCATCTGTTAACATTATTTAATGCACTGTGAACTAACATGAACAACATTTTTATTATCTAACTTTAATAAATACTTAAAAAATATTTAGCAAATTGTTAATGTTACTTAATGCATTAGCAAATTGGACTTTATTGCAGCAAAAAAAAAAAAAAAAATCAATAAATACCTCTGAATATTGCTGAATATTTAAAGAATCATAGAATTTGTAGTACCTTAACTCTGACAAAGGGATAATAAAACGTACCATAAATGGAGAAAAATAACGACAGTGATCATTTTAAAATAAGTAGTGCATTTGTGGTTAAGAGCGCTTGCACACTAGAGTTTCCCTATTTGGATTATAGGGAAATATCAATGGAAATGATGTCACAAAGACGTAAATAAAAAAAACAAGGTTTCTGAAATACTTGTTACACAATTTAAAATTTTGTTGCATCACTTTTGCTGTTGACCATTGGGAAAATAAAGCAAATTTAAAATATAATATGCCAATCAGGGGCCTGTTTGATGTTTAATGTTCGTATCTTTGTCTTACAGTCTTTTTACACAGTTGTAATAACTTACACGTTTTCATGAACATGGAAACTTAGAGACAATTCACTAAAAATGTAAATGTCATCACTTACTCACCGTCATTCCAAACCTGTTTGACTTTCTATCTTCAAAAGAGGATATGTTTTTGCACATGCAATGAAAGTTCGAGTCATTAAAAAAAAACAACATAAAATTGTCATCAAGCAGGTCAGTCATACCGTTTTGGTACGACATGAGGGTGAGTAAATGATGACACAATCTTCATTTTTGGGAAGAACTATCCCTTTAAGTGATGCATATCAATCTGAAATACTAAGTCGTCTCCCAGCATTTTTCTATAAAAGGTCTCCTATAAAATCCATACACAACTCACTTTGGTAGGTAGCATCTTGGCATGGCTCTCTTCCATTGTCCTTTCACTGGGCCACAGCCAGTTTTACAACCCCAGTGCACGTCCATGTGTGAGTGAAGGGCTAAAACTAATACCGTTCCGTTCCCCCGCGCATGATAGCAGTTTAGATCAAATGGCATTAAGTAATTAGGTATTAAGAATGTCAATACGGTTCACGCTCTGGAAAATCTGCATGAAGATATTCCGGTTCAAATTGCCATTTAATGTGACATTTAAATTAAACAAACTTCACTCTGACTAGTAAGTGCTTTTATGACTCAAGGCACTCGCAAATGAAGTGTGGCAAAATCAAATACAGAGTATCCCTTCCACAGACCCCCTGACATCGCTAACTTCAAAGCAAATAAAAAAAAATCCACTTAATTCATTTGAACCACATATTTCTGCCCTCTTAAATGCCACTGCTGGTAAAAGTTCAAGGTTAAGAGGCTCAGATAGGACCATTTCAGGAGAAGAATATCAATGAAAACATGTTTGTAGCACAGACCAACTAATGTAGATAATGACAGGAAACAGTAAAAATAGCCCATGAGTCACAGAAGCAATTGTACACGTCGTGGAAAACAGGACCTCTTCTTTGCTCTTTTGAAACGGGTTTTTGTAGACATTCACAGCACAAAAATCTAGTCTTCGATATGACACCAAGCACTGGTATCCTAGGTATCAATAAATAAACAGCCTTTTTGTAATTAATTATTCTGAATTATTCTCTTCTAAAGGAAGTAAAAATGCTTAAAGGGATAGTTCACCTAAAATCAAAATTGAAAATGAGTAAATGATTAAAGCATTTTAATTTTTAAGAACTAACATTAACAAATATGTACTATTCAGATAGGTCTTAAAGAGATTTTCGTCATTTAAGTGTATTTTGGCTGGTATTAAGATGTGATTTGCTCGATCATATCGCAAGTGGACGACGCTGATTACAGGTGTTAACAGGGTGTAAAGTGTTTTTAGCTTGTCCACTTTCGACCACTTCCAGAGGTAGATTGCTTACGTAGTGAAAACGCTCATGTGGTCGAATGTGTTAAAACAGCCACAAAAGACCATCTACTCTCACACACTCACGGTGTGGTCTTTGCGGCTGTCAGAGCAGAAACGAAAGCTGCTGCTCTCTGTATGTTTTTTTCATTGTCTCCAGTCGTTCATGTGTAAATTCTGCGAGCTTAATTTGTCCATTAGATCAAAAGATTTGAAAAAGCCCATTCATTTACCTGCCCATACACCCTCCCCTCGAAGAAATCAGGACAGAAGTGATTCAAAGTGTACAAAAGTGACAGATTAAAACACCATGTGTAAAAGGGAAGTGTCTCTCTTGTCCACTTGTGATCTGATCGACCAAATGTATCTTAATACCAGGTGTAAACAGGGCCTTATTCATCCTCAAGTTTTTCAAAAACTGTACGAGTTTCTTCTACTGAACACAAAAGAAGATATTTTAAAGATTTGTGTTCGACAGAAGAAAGAAACTCATACAGGTTTGGAACAACTTGAGGGTGAGTAAATGATGACATAATTTTCATTTTTGGGTGAACTGTCCCTTTAAAGGTAAAGTAATACAGGCCAATTTCATTCTAATTTGCAGAGAGAAGGTGTTTAAAATTCTTATAGAAGGAATATAAATAGCCTTCCAGGAAACAATAAAATGAGGCAAAAGTGTATAATATAACCCCTTTCAGTGCTACAAGTAGTTTTTATGACCTACATCAGCTAAATGATAAAGAAGTGCAACAAGTTCAGATTAAAGAGAAGCCAAACCTCTAGTACACCACGTAGGAAAGCCTCTTTAGCCATCTTTGCAGGTCCGTCCACCGTTTTGCCGTCGTCTTCTGGTCCCCAGCTGGCGCTGTAGATGTCGATGTGCTGTGGGTTGAGACTGAGGGACTGAGCTTCCACCACATCAGTGACTTCTCCATCCAACATGCGCACACCTGCAAAACACAGAACATCATACACATTAGAGCCTGGGACAGAGAGTACATCATGCAAAAATACAACTACATACTTTTGTTAAATCTGACTTAAGCTGCAAACTGCTGTAATGCCTCTACTTAGATGATAAAAGGTTAAGAATTGTTATGAAAATGGCCATTACAAGCACTTCACGTTTAGAGAAAAATATAGGATGTTAGGGGGAAAATGCATCAATCAAATTGACCCTCCACTAAGCCCTGTGCGCCTTTAATTACTGTTGCTAATGCTTTTGAGCGCAGGGAAGTATGCGAAGGGACGCAAACAGACTGTGTGAATCATCTTAGTGATATTCGTAGAAATGCAGAATTCAGATGCCAAAAAAATGTGTTACAGAGAGCAACATTAAGAACTGGTAACATGTCTGAATGTTTTTGAAAGAAGTCTCTTCTGCTCACCAAGGCTGCATTTATTTGATCAAAAATACAGTAAATGTGAAATATTACTGCAAAAATAACGGTCTTCTATTTTAATATATTGTAAAAGGTAATTTATTCCTGTGATCAAAGCTGAATTTTCAGCATCATTACTCCAGTCTTCAGTGTCACATGATCCTTCAGAAATCATTCTAATATGATGATTTAATTATCAAGAAATGTCTACTATCATCATCAATGTTGAAAGCAGTTGTATGAAAACTTTGATATATTTTCACACGATTCTTTGATAAATAAAAAGTTCACAAGAGCAGCATTTATCTGAAATAAAAAAAATTTGTAACATTATAAATGTTTTTACTGTTTTTAAACAATTTAATGTGTCCTTACTGAAAAAAAAGTATTTTAAAAAATCTTACTATGCACAAACTTTTTGAATTTTGTGTATGTATTGCAATTTACATGACTGTGCAAAATAAATAAATATAAAAATATATTAAAGGGGTCGTGAACTGCGCTGTTTTAATTGTTTAATGTTTCCTGGGGTGCACTTATAATGTTAGTATGCTTTTTACATCCAAAATTGTCATAATTTATAAATAAAAGGCATTTTTCCTACCCTGATTTTAGCCCTCTGGTTTGAACGCTCTGTTTTAAGGGGCGTGTCTGCTGTGAGACTTCAGTGTAAACGCCCACTGCTGTGATTGGCTAACGTCTTTCCATTTGAAATAGCCAATTATTACTCTCTCTTTTACCGCGTTTTTTACTATTACAGCTCTCAAGGTTAACTAGTTGTAAGAAAAGTGTTGCATTACATTTAGATCTATGGCATTATATTTAGATTGTGCACGAAAGGTTGCAGAGATGAACACTGTAGCCGATCACAGACATGTTGAGCGAATGAAAGCAATGATCTCGTCATTGCAACTTAATTTCTGTACACTAACAAATGCTTTCATCTTTGCTAACAGTGCAAACGCGATGTAACTAAAAGATTCGTTAAATAAAAAGGGAGTTTTGTTCGTGTCAGTCACTGACAAACTCGCGCCGTTTGATTGACAGCTTCAGCGCGTGCTGCTCCAACGATTACAAAGGGAGCTTTCTTTGATCACTTTCTTTATATAATTTAATCACCATTAAATAACAGGTTATTTTCATCCTACAAAGAGAAACAACGCAAGTTGACGTTTAGTCACTGGTTTGATTTACTGACACACAGACAAAGAACATCTGACTGTACATGAATCATTACATATCAGATCAGGCATTGGAATTAACACAGTTACTTCCATGTTGCAGGTACTGCACAATATTTTGTAATCCTCAACAGCATGTTTATTGCTTGGTAGCTCGATCTGGTTTAGCACCATGTAGGCCTATGTTTCTTAGGCTACCTATTCTATTGCATGTCATGCGCAAATTGGTGGGCGGGGCTAAACAGGCAGTGATGAAGTAGGCGTTGATCTTCTTCTGCGGAGGCGGTGCTTGCTGCCCTTTGACGTCATAGATCTCCACTTTGAAAATCCTGTCGTTTGCTGGGTCTGGTGTCAATAAAAGCTTTTATTGGACTAACAAGGAAGTTTTCAGCTCTAAAAGGATATTCTTATAGTATGATGACCTCTTATATGTCAAAAGCTCAAGGAAAATTTGATTTCTCAGTTCATCACCCCTTTAAACAATGTTTATATTATATTTATAAAAACATTTTTTCAGTACTTTTGAATGTATATTATTATAAATGGTGTAAATCAAAACTTAGTATAATTTTTTTCTTATACTGCCTAATTCTAATTTATCATCTCCCTACCGGCCTGCAATGTTAGAGCTGTGTCAAGAAGTTAATTAGTTAATGAGAGGCAAGCAAGTAAATTGATTACCACTGTGTTTAAGAGATGAGGCTCACATATAACTTGCAGCATGAAAGGAATGAGGTGCACAAACAGATAGTTCTGCATATAAAAGTTCCTTTAAAAGGAGAAGGATGAGTGCGCATTCACGCTCGTGTTCGAATTTGGAGTTCATTCAAAGGTGACAAGCGGCTACATTCTTCTCGTTCAAACATCCCTCAACAGATGCTTCACAACAGTCTTATCTTTTTCCACTTCCCCGTACAAAAGGGAATTCTTAACTGAATTTGGGGGTTTGGGAACGAGCCAGAGCGTTTGGTCCAAAAAGTCAGAGGTGTTGAGTTATTGTGATCCCAGCATCAGAATGATATCTCAGCAAAAGAGAGAGAACATTCTGCCCACAGCGCTTAGTTTTTTAAGTGGTAAAGATGAGAAATCAGAGTCAAACATCTTCAAAACAACGTGAATCACTCCTTTGATACACAAGGGGGCGAGGTTACTCAAGGTTGCCCTCATACGGGTTAGTGCAAATAAACAAAAGTTCAGTCGTTTCAGGTTTTCCAAAGCAATCTGAGCGCTTTGGTGCAGACAGTATTGCAAACAAACCGAAAACTACAGAAAAATAGAGCACAGCATCTTGGAAAGACTGAATGTTTTTATCCCATATCTACATTCCAAAAGTCCCAAAAATCCCTGCAGGACAAAGAGAGAGCTGGCTATGATTACTTCCCAGGAAATGAGAAAGGCATAACAGATATACACGGATACACTGTGGTAACAAAAGGAGGGATTTTTTTATTCAGACTTTGGTAAATACCAATAATCTACGTCCCCTCAAAAATGCAACATTAAACCTCAGGTTAATTCTTTATAAAGTAAATTTCAACAATGGACTCTACTGTTTCCTCCAAGTCTTCCAAAACAATATTCTCGCTTAATGAGCTCTGGCAGAGGAATTAGCCGGGTTGTGTGCCATCTCTGCTAGTGTGTGCTGCCATATCAACATTCAGCTTTCCTCTAGCAGAAGGCACTGCCTGCCAGTTTGGGCCAATGTTATGGGTCAGCTATCCAAAGACCTTGGGTTCTCTCTGCCTTCTGTCCCCATGGTACGTTAGGAGTAGTATCTGCTGCTTATTAAGCAAAGATTTCCCCCAGGATTCAAGGTGAAACTGGGCACAGGAAGACTATCCACCCTCCACTGCTTCTCATTAGGAGGCTAATTCAAAAACAGCTGCTTTAGAGAGAAACGAATGGCAGAGCTGACAAAAGATAAATGCACATTACCTATAATGCATTAGCTATCTGCATAAAATGAAAGATTTGACATGTAGCATATATTTAGTGCCTGAAGAAAATCTTTAAAAAAAAAATTAAAAAAAAAGATTTTCATAAAGAAAATGTGAGTGGTGCTTGCCAACAAAGTCTCTATAATATGTGGGGAGCAGATTCACATAAGAACATTTTCTATAAGGGGACCTATAATGCCCCTTTTACAAGATGTAATATAAGTCTCTGGTGTCCCCAGAATGTGTCTGAAGTTTCAGCTCAAAATACCCCACAGATCATTTATTATAGCTTGTCCTTTTTGGGTGTGAGCAAAAACACTCCGTTATTGTGTGTGTCCCTTTAAATGCAAATGAGCTGCTGCTCCCGGCCCCCTTTCCAGAAGAGGGCGGAGCTTTAACAGCTCACGCTTCGGTTGCTCAACAACAAAGCTGGAGAATCTCACGCAGCCAAAATGACAATTGTCAGTAGCGGTGTTCAGCCTTACATTGTTCAAACCGGAGTCGGACACACAGAGGGTTTTCAGAATGTCCATCTTGTCACTGTACTCGTGCACATCCTATGTAATATTAATATGCATTATATGTAGCTGGTGTTATGTTCAGGACCCTCCAACCTGCCAGATGCGGGTGGATTTCAGCACTCCTACTACCCACTTTGGTGGGTTTAATTTTATATATAATATATATATATATGTTTTTTTTTAAATTGTAGTCTATTAAAAGGCATCTGAAATAATAAACTAAGAGCAGTGTAGTGTTGTCAAAAATATGGATTTTTTGATACATATTGATACTGAAATATCTGAAATGCAGGGCTTGAATTTCGGCGTGTGATTGCGCATATTTTTACTCATTCTCGCAGATTTTGTGCTCACACCAAAAGTGCGCCACATAAAGCCATCAACAGCTTTATGTGCAGCATTAAAAAGTAAATACACACAAAATAATGTCAAAATGCCAGCCTTGGTGAGTATTCACATAAACGCAGTCAGTTATGTTTTTAGTGAATGTAAACAGTTCAGAAAGAAACGCATATGTAACAGTATAATGGATCCATGCGTCAGGTCTTAAAGTGACAGCAGCATAATATACCTGCTGCCAAATTATGAGATAATATAAAAAATATCTATATGGCAGTTTTTCCACATGGTATCAATGTCAAAATTGTGGCCACTGAAAATACTGAGTGGCTAGTGGCTAGTAACTTGGGAATACCACTAGCTACAGTGGCTGGTGAGCAAAAAAAGTTAATGTTAAGCCCTGGTTATGTTGTATTGCTTAATATAATAAAAGTTTTTCTTAAGAACAACATTCTTAAGAAATGTTTTTAGGAATAAAAAATCCTGACCTTGGTCTCTAGCTACACCTTTTTTGCCCATATTTATTGGCCAAACTGCATCATACATTCAAATGCATCATAAAATAACAACGCACACCTCTCCTCAAAAAATTGTATGATTTAACATATCACTCATGCCACTAACACAAACAGTACCGGGTGACTAGTGTTGAGGTTTAATACTTATGTTTAGGGATTTGAACAAACTTCTAATCAAAGAATGAGCACTTTATAACAGTGATGCTTGTCTAGGTGAACACCCCTAACAACGATCACCAGCATGAATTAGGCATGCGAGAAAACATGATAGGTAGAGTGTTTTCAGAATTAAAAAAAAATAAAAAAATCTCCTGGGTGTCATTACAAGCAATTTCCCTCTGAACAAACCAGGACCTAAATGTTGTTTGATTAGTCGGTGTTTGATAATGCCACTAATGGCTGCTGCTGTATAGAGCCAGAGTGACCTCATAATACACACGTTACATAAGCAGAAACATAAATGTGTTGCATAATCATCTATTCTGTAGTGTCATTCATCAAATGGTAAAAGTTAATTCACCCAATATTAAAATTCTGTCATCATTTACTCTATTTTTTTTATCTTCTATGAAACACACAAAAAAAGAGGTTAAACAGCCCGTACAGCTTGTGCATCGCAATTCTTTTACAGTCATATGATAGCTTTGGGTGAAGAACAGATCTCAAAGCTATCGTTATGAAGTTATCGTATTGGAAAAGGAGCAGTCGATAAATTCTGCTTAACATCTCCTTGTGTTAAACCAAAGAAAAAAAGTGAAACAGTACTTTGCACAACATAAGGGTGACAATGAATGATGACAACTTGCATATTTTGTTGAATTTACCCTGTAAAGTGAAACATTATAACGCATTTCTAAATAGTTTTCTTGGAGAGATTTATTGGAGAGTATTTGGAGAGCAAACCATTATCAATGACATTTATCTCTGAGCCCAAAAGCCTGTAGAAAGCTGGCAGCATAGAGAAGAGTAATGAAACAAAATCTGCACTGAATAGGATGAAAGCACCTCAGCCAATTAAAAGGATTACATATGCTAGCGTCCAAATCGTTGGCTCAAAGGGACCTGGGCTGGAGCCTGTGATAACTGTCCCACTTGAGCTCATGTAGCCATCGCTAATGGAGTTCCTCTTATGAAGTGCTCTCGGTACGGAGCGGAGGAAGAGTTCTCATATGGTTTAATGGACAGAGACAGGGCTAATATGAATGTGAAACTAATCTGGTGTTTTGCAATTCAAATGTCAGAATGGACAGGGTGTGTGCTGACAATAGACTATACGTGATAAAACATGGAAAATTTACATTTAAATATGCCAACTCACCTCCGATCTTGGCATTGTAGGCCACTCCGACACCACAGATGCCATTGTTGGCAACAGCAGCAACTTCTCCGGCACAACGTGTCCCATGTCTTCAAAAAAAAACAGAGAGATAGATTGAATTATCAGTTTTCTGTACACTTTCAAAACATCTGTAGTGTTCCCAAAATTCAAATATTATAATATAATCGCAATACTATTTATGTTCCTGTTAATTATAGCCTGTTGAAAAAATTACTAATATAATAGAATCAATTATAATATAATAATTAAATGAATATTTATACAAATTAGGGCTGTCAAAAGTAACGCGTTAACGCATGTGATTAATTTTTTCATTTTAACACAAAAATATTCAATGCAATTAACGCAGTTTTTTCCATCATAATTTGGCTAGAGTTACATTATATGATCAAGCTCTTATTCACGCAAATGCTTTTAAACCCATTCAAGCACCACAAGACAAACAAGAACGCGCTGTCTGTGAATGTCGTGTCATGTGACACACACGACTCGTGCGCACAGAAAAACTCGTAACAGTATTGAGTTCTCTTTCACGCTTGAACGAAAAATAACATAGAATTATGCCAGTAAGCCCGCTTTTGGCGAGTATCCTTATAAGAGCAGTCTTAAATGAGTTAAATAACGTCTTAAATTAACTTAAAGAGTTGTGAGAAAATGAGATGTGCGTCATGTTCGGCAGCAGAAGCTCTTAAAGTGACAGCAGCCTAATAAAGCAGCTGCTGTAATGATGTCTGTCATTAATGTTACTCAAAGAACAAAGGTAACAGAGAAACTTGTGGCTTTAATAAGGATTAATCTATAATTAATTTATAATTTATGCAGTAAAGACTGTAAAGTGTTTGATAACTTTATTCAATTTCTGTTAGACAAGGTAGGAAGGCCACAGAAAAATATGACACTTAATTTAATAGGTTTATGAGAAGATTGTTTTAAGTTCACTTAAATTAAAAGTTGTCATTTTTTAAAACCTAATAAATGTTGAGATTGATAGCTTTTAGTTATACTGCAATGTTTAATGTCTATAATAAATTTTTAAATAAATCAATTTCATAGAGACATCAGTAGCAGTATTAGTATCAGTGATACTGGCCTTCATTCATAAAAAGATGCCATTAAAAAAAATATTCAAAGTTGTTTCAACTTTAATTTGGAGAGTAACTGTGAAATTATTACAATATAAAATATTAAAAACTCCAATGTTTTTAAGCGCACTTAATTACAAAAAGTAGTGTGATTAATTAGTTAATTTTTTAATCAATTGACAGCACTAATAAAAAATATGTAATTATAATTTAAACTTAAATAAAAATTATAATATAATATATTATAAAACAGTTAGTTCCTGTACTTGATTCTGATTGGTCAATAGCAACCACTCTTAGCAACGTAAACTGTTTGTTCTCAGTTGATATTGTTCATTGAAGCTTACTGTATTATGTAGAACTAGAAGAGTATAGTGAGAAAGAGATCGATTGAGCGAGTTTATTATCTGCATTCAGATTTAGCATTTTCCTTCAGGTCAGTCCTATGTTCATAATAAAACATCTGTTTAAATGTCCAATGTATTATCTTGTCCTTTTAACAGTTAAGGGGTTTTCCTATGACTGACAGTGCTAGTCAAAGCATTTGTCAGTTGCGTCTTGTTCCGTGTTCACAACAATTCAGTCTTTTCAATGTAAAAGTCTGGGGCAATAATGTAACTTCTGTTGCTGTTCACAGTCAGGGACTTTTTTTCAGGCGGAAGGAAGGCTTTTAGTGAAAGTTTACTTAATGAAAGTTGCATTGATACATATTTTTGGCTTTAATATTTGTATTGTGTGGTAACCGTTTTATAAAAGCAATAAGGTGCTCGAGGCTAGTGCTGTATCATGAATAAGTCACTCCGCTTCACGTCGTGCCTAACAACGCCCTTCAGCCTTCATGATACAGCACAGCCTCTCGGACCTTATTGCTTACATATATAATATATATTGCATAAGAATTATATTTATCAAAATACATCAAAAGCTAAATAAAACTGTGAACTAAAAATAATTTTATGTAATGCATCTTATACAAGCAGAAAAAGTAGGAGTAAGCAGAATGGAAGGAATGTGATTCATTCTCTCTGAACATGAATTGGATATTCTCAGTACTGCCAAAGACTGCTGGCAACAGCATCAAACTACAGTGCTGATGACAAGGGGCGGGCAAAAAGACGGCCCAATCCTCATTCACAGCAGGTGACTGAAGCCTCTCATCCTGCAGGACTCATTCAGAGCTCTTTTGCATGTGTGAAGAGCTCCTACTCAGTCCTGCTGTAAAACAGGCAGCTATCTGTTAAACATGATAACAGGTGACACACTGATAACCGTGGCCTTTAGGAATAAGATTACAGCCTGCATGTGACAATGTGCAAATGCAACTTGCTGTATGCATTTAATCAAAATTAATGAGGGCCAAAGGCAAGGAACCAGCTAAAGAACATCAACGGATTTAGACTGAGCAGAGATGTGTCACCTAGATCACGATTCAAATGTATTCTAATTTTACATTTGGCCTTTTCAACACACAGTAGAAATACTACATATTTTAAACTTGTTTCAATTTGCACTGAAGCTCCAACTAAACATTCTTCTTTGTCTTTACTGACGAATAGATTCCATATAAACACACTTATTGCTCCACATCCAAGCATCTGAGATGCCAACGGACTCAAGCATAAATCCGCAGCGTCTGTGCCACAATAATCTGCCGGGTCAGTAGACATACAAAAGCCAAGAGAGCAAAGGAGGCTAAACACCGAGTTAAACAGCTCAGAGGAAGGATGAGTGAAATCCGAGGAGAACCCCTGCAGTCATCTGTTCATTCATAGGAAGCATGAGATCAGTGAAGCTAATGTCTCAGACTTACTCAGTCCAGCAATAAGGAGGATCATGGGACCTAGATTACATCCATAAAAAGGAGGAGGTTTAATGGGAACCAAGCTTGCGGATCGTTAAAATTACAAGAGGGTGTTTGTGTGGCATGAATGCAAGATTGCAAAAAAAAAAAGTTTGCAAACTATGTGGATATTACACTCAAAAAAATATTTAGCCTGTTTTTTAAGATTTACGCATTTCAATTAATAGCAAAAATGCGTAAATGAGTAAATCTTAATGGAACAAGGGAATGGACCTTTTAGTTTATGTAATTCATATTCATAAATTTAAAATAAAATTATTAAATGATTAAAACATTTTTAAATAATGAAAGTTTAAGATTTATAAAAATTTTTTTATTAAGCTCTAGTTTTTTTACTCATTTAAAACGATTAATTCATAATATGAATTATATGTAAGGATTGTTCAATTCAATTTGATGGAATTTTACTATTAATTGAAATGTGTAAATCTTGAAAAAATGCTTTTTTGGAGTGTAAAGTCTGACATCAGGCAATCATAATTGCATTGAATTTCACACAAACAATTTATTTTAAGATATTATTGCAAGATTACAAAACAAAACGTTTGCAAAGACAAATATTAAATTCTGAAATCAGGCTATCATAATTTATACTGAATTTCACACAAACAATTTTATTGCTAAATCTTTGCGACAAAATATGAGGACTTGTATACAAAGTTAAAAACTAATTAAAATAAAAGATTTACATAATATTCTTTTTATTTCATATTTTATGCAACTTTTATATACAGTCAAACCAAAATGTATTCAAACACCTTGAACATTTCATTCATTATTACAGTTTATTCACTATAGTTTAAAATTTTTTAATAAAATATGATAAGATCTCAGAGTTAAACTGAAAAAAATCAATCTTAACTACGTCAGATAACACAAAACATGTTCAGGTCAAAGTGTCTGAATAAATTTTGGTCCCAAATTTTTTATCAATTTTACTGGTAGTCCACTGTATGAAGAATTTTTGGGTATAATATGTCACAGTTTACTTTATTTTGCTATCCTCACTTACATAAATTAACTATAGTGTCCTGCACCCACTAGAAAAAAATATAAAAAATTATATCTAGTGTCTGAATAATTTTTGGTTTGACTGTATTTATAAATATACTATTATACTGATATTGCATTGTATTTCAAAAAATTGCTTTACATTACACAGTTATTTTAATTTGTATTTAACTTTACATATACTGGCAGTCTGCCGGTCTCAAAACGTCACAATGTGATGAAGATAAATGTGGCGAATGCTCCCCATTTTTCAACTGTCCTAGACGACGCATGGATAAATGGCATGTCTTAAATGAAAAACTAGTCCAGATGCTCCTCGACACATTTCTACAATGCAAATGACCTGGATGACTGAATCTGTGCAAGCATCTGCATTTATTCACTGACCGAGCAGCAATGTAGTGACGACAATCAGACTTGCCCTTTCTAGCCCATTTTAAAATAAAATGTGAATCAATAGACTCATGTCGATGCGTCTCTCATGCACCCGAACAAGATATAGATTTCAGAAGCTTAAATTAACACCATGGACTTTCCCATTTCACAACCCACCACGGTTCTTGCTTAACTGTGAATTATCCTCAGGCTTGAGCCTCGGAAAGTGCTGTTCATGTGTACGTGATAATTGTACAGTACGTGACCATCCAAATTCATGGGCTGTTATCATGTCTGGCTGGTTTAATGCTGAAGATTTAGTTTGTGTAGACACCTTGTGTTATCGTCCCCCATGCTGGCTCACTTTGAAGCCAAACACGTGCAGGTTTCTGATGGCGAGAGTGAGATATTCCAAGCCTGGACAAATATAAGAGGTTTATTCCCATTTCATGTTTATCTTGTAGCACATGAGCTTCTTTGCAGGAACTGCTGTATAGATTGAATCCAGCAGGTCCAGAAGGAATGTGCAGACTTTTGCATTTCCTGGCCTTATTTTGGGGGGACCAAAATCTGCAAAATTCTGCTGATTTAAACGGATTTATACTGAGCTGAGAGGAATACACTTTTATTGGCAGCTGAAAAAGCATAATAAAATTAGGCAAAAAATCTCATAAATGAGCAGGCAAGAGACGAGAGATGTGTAGAACTCAAATTGTGCGGAAACCTGAACAACATGTGGACCCGGTAATGATTAAAGGTAGGGTAGGCAATTTTTTTTCATACATTTTTTTTGTTATACTGGTTGAAAGTCTCTTCACATCCTGATAGCAATAAATAATAGAAGTGGTCTAAATATTAAAACGGTTCGCTGTAAAAAACAAACAAAAAAAAACCGAACTGTTCGGTTCTCCACCCACGGTTCGTCACGCGCTTGCGCCGCAGTTCATCCCAAATCTGACGATACATCTATAATATGGTTTGTTGTAAATAACAATGTGGAAAACAGACAGACGAATTCGGCTAACGTAGGTTTCAGTCGATGGATATGCATTCTGGTTTCCTAATACGTTACAACAGCGATGATCAAAAGAACATGGACAAAACAGTCACTCTTTGCAAACAAATGACGTGCCGAAAGCTCTATGACCAGTCATTTACGCCATCATCACCCGGGTGTTGATAGCGCGTGAGCATCTCACATCTCACATCTCACGTTGCTATCTGTGTTTAAACTCATTTAAACCTTGCCAATTTAAACATTCATCCGTAAGATGCGAAAGAGAACTCTCTGTGAGGAGATTTGTGTGTACTCATCCAAAGCGCGTACATTAAAGAGCTGCGTCACAGTGCGCAAATTCTCTTTCAAGTCTTCTACGTGAACGGACAAATTCACATAAAAATTGTCAACATGCCCATCTTAGAAAGTATCCTAACAAACATAGTAGGTTATGTCTAAAGAGAAAAACGAGACAGACAACGTGTGTGTATCAGTGTACTGGATCTTTGAATAATATCTTAATAGGACAGCAGACTATTATTCCTGCTCCCTGTGCTTTAATGTTAATCAAACGACAAAGGATGAAGAAATCAATCTTGACTGAATAGCTTTTGTAACTTCAATAATGTTTCATCTTTATTTAATTATTCAAAGAAGTTTACATGAAGTGTTATTTTATATTTGATTACTTGTACCTGAAATCTGTTAGATACCTGAAAAACCTGTAAAGCATTGATTATTTTATTTGTATCTTAGCTCTCATGTATTAGTTAGATTGTTTGTTTTTATTTTCTTTATTTGAAAATTGTCCTATTTTTTACTGAACATAGCACATACCGAACTGTACCGAAACCGTGACCCTAAAACCGTGATACAAACCGAACCTTGAGAAATCTGAACCGTTCCACCCCTAGTACATATGTCTTCTGTGGAAGTCTCAGGATCAAAAAACATTCGTCCAATCATTGCATTCGGGCCTGTCAACATGTGTATTTACCGCCGTGCACCTGCTCGCGCAGACATCACACGTCATCAGCGTGTTCATTAACGCTAGGCAGAGTTGTAGACAGAGACAGTCACCGAGCGCCACAAACAAACAGCAGCTGCCTTTTACAGTTCCTCCTGAACCAAAACAACGAGCTTATGCTGCGTTCACACCATGTCATTTTTTTAAGTCAACACTATCAACACTGAAATGAATCTGCAGCAGTCAGGTGGTACAAGTCTGTAGGTTGTTTACGTTCAAGTCTGTAGGTTGTTTACGTTCATTGGGCTACTTTAACAATGTTGCTGTGGGTTGTTTTTCATGTCCGCGGGTTGAAGCAACCCCAAATAACATGTTATTTTGCCCCTGGAATGGAAATTTTACAAGGGGATCCCCGACAAAAACACGGGTTTTACCCCCCAGAACGCGATTTTTACCGGGGGATCCCCCATGAAATGCAATTGGGCTAGTTTTGAGTAGCAATTGGGAGTAATACATTTTTATTGCCAGCTGAAAAAAGCATAATAAAATTAGGCAAATTATCTTATAAATGAGCAGGCAAGAGACGAGAGAAGTGTATAACTCAAATTGTGCAGAAACGAGCAGCTTTCTATGAAGTTGTTTGGGGTTTTGTTGTGAAAACCTGGTGTGTGTGTATATGTATGTATAATTTAAAAATTTAAAAGTAACTGTTTTCTGTTTGAATATGTATTTTAATGTTAATGTAAAAAATTTGATTTATTCCTGTGATGGCAAAGCTGAATTTTCAGCATCATTACTCCAGTCACATGATCCTTCAGAATCATTCTGTTCTGGTGGAAAACATCATAGATTTGTTTTGTAGTAAATCTTTTGTAACATTATAAATGTCTTTACTGTCACTTTTGATCAGTTTCATGTGTACTTGCTGGGAAAAAAAAGAAGCTTACTGACTCCAAACTTGTGAACAGTACTGCATAAATAAATAAAGAGAACAGAAATAAAGAAAACAGACACTTTTATAGTACTCGTTCAAATCTGTCTAATATTAAATGGAAAGGTCTCATCTTACTCCATCTCAACTCTTTACAAGCTGAAAAAGGATGGTTTCAAGACTTGAATTTAAAAGAAAGTAAAATAAAATGTTTTACTGTTTTTTTTTAGTGGCTTATTTAAATCACAAACCCCAGGTATGGGCAAAATTAATAGTGATGCTTGTTTTAGCAATTACCACTAACTACATCAAGGAATGGTGTTGTCCTATGAATATTATGAGTACTGCATAAAAATAGACAACAAGTCAATCAGAATTCACAGCAGATGTAAAATAAGAGTATTTCTGCTTCACTTAACAGACGAAAATGAGTCAATGTAGGATGTTCTGGACCATCTGCTTTCTCAAACACCACAGGCGTTTTACTAAGACATGCTGGTTGGACCTTTATATAACCCTGACAGGACTCAAACCTGCAAATGTACAGCCTTTGACATACAGCTCAGTTCTTATAAGAAAGGGATTATTCTGGGCTGGATGACTGTTTGGCATCTCCTCCACAGGAAGTCATTCTAAAAGTGTGTGGATGCAACCAAGCAAACTATTCTTTACATATGGAAGAGACAAGGAGTGCGGCAACTGGAACTAGATTTTTAATTGCTTTTGCTGGAAGTGCAATGTCACTCAAAATACTTAAAGATAGCAGATGTGATGGCCAAGGGCTTGAAATTAAAATATCTTTAAAATATCTTGTGTTTGGAATGAGATAAGGGTGCGTAAATGATCATTTTGGAGTAAACTGTCCCTTTAATTCTGGTCTCTACTGAGCCCGCGTTCTGACGTAGATCCTGGAAGCGCTGAATGTAAACGGTGTATGAGAATGACACAGAAGAGAAGATTCTCGTCACTTCATAAAATTAAAGGGTTAGTTCACCCAAAAATGAAAATTCTGTCCTTTATTACTCACCCTCATGCCGTTCCACACCCGTAAGACCTTCGTTAATCTTCGGGAACACAAATTAAGATATTTTTGTTGAAATCCGATGGCTCAGTGAGGCCTGCATAGCCAGCAATGACATTTCTTCTCTCAAGATCCATAAAGGTACGAAAAACACATCTAAATCAGTTCATGTGAGTACAGTGGTTAAATATTAATATTATAAAGCGACGAGAATATTTTTGGTGCGGCAAAAAAAACTAAATAACGACTTATTTAGTGATGGCCGATTTCAAAACACTGATTCAGGAAGCTTCGGAGCGTTATGAATCAACGTATCGAATCAGCTGTTCGGAGTGCCAAAGTCACGTGATTTCAGCAGTTTTTGCTGTTTGACACGCGATCCGAATCATGATTCGATATGCTGATTCATAACGCTCCGAAGCTTCCTGAAGCAGTGTTTTGAAATCGGCCTTTATAATATTAATATTGAACCACTGTACTCACATGAACTGATTTAAATATGTTTTTCGTACCTTTATGGATCTTGAGAGAGGAAATGTGTGGCCAATGCAGGCCATCGGATTTCAACTAAAATATCTTAATTTGTGTTCCGAAGATTAACGAAGGTCTTACGGGTGTGGAACGGCATGAGGGTGAGTAATAAATGACATTTTTGGGTGAACTAACCCTTTAAGGTTGAACAACTGCAGTCACGTTGACTGTCGGTTAAATTGCTGTCTGGACGAGTCATATACCTCTCAGATTTCATCAAAGATATCTTAATTTGTGTTGCGAAGATGAACAAATTTCTTATGGGTGTGGAACAACATGAGGTTGAGTAATTAATGACAGAATTTTCATTTTTGGGTGAACTAACCATTTAACTAAATGAAAGATTCTACAGAATGCATATGGGTCAATGACGTGACGGGTCATTTTTTTGTCCAACGGCCTTAATAATAATAAACAACAAAGATATGGAAAATGTACAACTAGATCTCTTTTATTGAATCAAAAATTTTATTATATTTTGCACATATCATTTTAAAGTGTCAAAAGGTAATTCGGTTTAACCGTCCAAAGGCCAATCCAGCCATTTCATTTGTGATTAAAATATCTTAAAATGTAATAAATGTATATATTTTTTATTCTGGCATGATTTTATAACATCATATATCAACATAGCGCAAAATGGTATTAAAATTATGGGTAGGATTTCTGGAAAAATGAATTTCACTGATGTCATTCAGAGTAACCAATATAAAGGGACCATTTTGGATCAAGTCATGTGGTCAAAATCATATGACAGGATGTGACATCATTTAGACACCTGGAAAGAACCACATGGTCGTGAAGCAAAGTAACCAACTCTCTCTTAACTATTTGAAAAATTCATGTTTTCACTTGCTCATACGCATGTCCCGAAACATCAGGTCATTCGGTACAACCGCTATAAAACATGGAAAATGTTGTAATATTTCAAAAACTTAATTTAAATGTTTGATTGTCCTTTTTCTAGCTAGATATCAGCCTGTTAGCATTGTTTGAAAATATCGTCATTCGATATAACCAAAAATGTCATTTGGTAAAACCAAAATTTTGGTTAAACCGAATGACTTTTTTGGTGACAAATTTTGTCGATCTTGTAAAAAATGACAAAAGCAGTGTTAATTGATTATAGAAACCACTTAATCTCATTGTTAACACTTAATAAAACTTCAAAACTAAAATATAGTAGGATATCACATACAAAGACATTAAGATGTTTATAAATGTTTCCTGCATAAAGATCAGCATGTTCTGCTTGAATTAGCAGACCCACATAACACATGCTGAGTGTTTTAATACATACAATACAGATGTATAATAACCATCTTAAAATTGGATTAGGCAGTATTCCAGCTGGCTTTATCCGAGTCCCAGGAAAATAACGTCTCAGTGTTTTAATCTTGGGAGAGAAACCAGGCGCAAGTCTAGAGACCGTCAAGCGGAATCTTCAACGGAAGGCTCACTTGCCTCTACGAGTTATGATTTTATGGAAGAGCAGAGCTGTTCTGCTTGACTTAACACTACATATTTCTGTCTTCTCTCTCATATTGTGCCTGATGAATTAACAATGACAGGACAGGAAAATATACAGTCCGTTTTGAGCTGCTGCTAAGCAAAACTCACTTGACTGGCTAGTACAAACACATTAACTGTGGGAACTGTATACGGGGGAATACTTCATCCTGCCTTTGTCTGAACAAAAGGCATTTCCAGATGTGCAATTTTAACACGCCAAACAACACGGTGTGTTATGGTAACCTCTGATGTTTTATCAGCACATGTTTTGAGCCGATCTCGATCAGATTACACCCTGAGAGAATGGCTCTCTAAAGTCGTGCCAAACGCCCATAAAGAACAGCACTGCTGAAGACAGCGATCTATAAAAGATATGATTTCTAATACGTTCATCTTCTATAACTCACTGCTGAATATTTTTAAGTGCAGTGGAATGCTTGAGACTCACTATCTGTAATTGAATCAAAGCCAACTGAAATTATTATTTTTTTGTTTAAAAACATATGGCAAGAGTCAACACACAACTGCACATGAGAGTAATTGTTGTAATAAGGTGCTTGGCATAATGAACTGATACGAGTGTTTCAATAAACAATGCTGATTCAGAGATCTAGAGAGCAAATTAAATACAACTAAGATTAAAATTAAGATTTAAACATGGTAAAGACATCTATCTGCATGTGTACACAGACCATGCTATTAATTAGATTATTTTAAATAAATTAAAATAAGTTGAAAACTATATGAATGATATAATTTTTTAAACGTTATCATACACAGGAAATTTAAAAAGTCTCTCAAAAATAGTTAAAAAAGAAAACGTGAACTACAGGCAAAAATTTGTATGTCCAACATGTTCACAATATCAGCTCTGGCTTTTAGGGTAAAATTATGGAATTACAAAAAACAGTAGACCTAATTGTTTTACTGAACAGAGCAGAAGGCAGAAAGGAATTTATGTGGCTTCAACACTTCTCGCCACAGCTTCGGTTTCTTCTTAAACGTCGCGCTGACTCAACCTGCCCCACTTCCCGTGGAAACGCACTGAAAAATTCAAAATGCATAATGCATTATTTATCCTCTTTATAACACAGCCGAGGATTGTTAGAGCACTGGTAAACGGATGTTTTACAGAAAATCCAGATTTGACACTGAGAAAGGCACACACTGTGCAAACACTAGGGGTGGAGGCTACAGTTAAATCTCAATATTTATCATCCTTTGAAGATATTTGAAAAATATTTCAGCAAGACTAGTTTGCCCAAAAAGCCACTACAGCTAAGATTCAAAATGTTTAAAGTAAATCATAAAATAGATTCAAAAATATATATAGTTAACAATAATCACGTTATGTTTTGCACATTGTTTTTCACTAAATGAACACAAGGGAGAAACTATTATTATGTACTATACATGGGTCAATGACGTGACGGGTCTTTTTTTGTCCAAAGACCTTAATAATAAACAACAAAGATATGGCATCCAAAGTATGTAAGGTAGTACAACTAGATCTCTTTTATTGAATACAAAAGGTTTTAATTATATTTTGCTGCATATAAATGTATTTTGTCAAAAGGTCAATCGGTTTAACCGTTCAAAGGCCAATACAGCCATTTCATTTGTGATTAAAATATCTTAAGTAATAAATTTATATATTTTTTATTCTGGCATGATTTTATAACATCATATATCAACATAGTGCAAAATGGTATTAAAATTATGTGTAGAAGTCATTGCTTTATTATGAGAAAGAATGTCTGGAAAAATTCATTTCACTGATGTCATTCGGAGTAACCGATATAAAGGGACCATTTTGGATCAAGTCATGTGGTCAATATCATGTGACAGGATGTGACATCATTCAGACACCTGCAAAGTACCACACGGTCATGAAGCAAAGTAACTAACTCTCTCTTAACTATTTGAAAAATTCATGTTTTCACTTGATCATATGCATTTCCCTAAACATCAGGTCATTCGGTACAACCGCTATAAAACATGGAAAATGCTGTAATATTTTAAAAACTTGTACTAAATATAAAATGTTTGATTGTCCTTTTGCTAGATAGCTAGATATCAGTCTGTTAACATTGTTTGAAAATATCATCATTCGGTATAACCAAACATGTCATTTGGTAAAACCGAAATTTTGGTTAAACCAAATTACTTTTTTGGTGACAAATTTTGTCCATCTTATAAAAAATGACAAAAGCAGTGTTAACTGCTTATAAAAACCACATAATCTCATTGTTAACACTTAATTAAAATATAACTAATTACATCTCCATTATGTTGGTTTTTTTTTACACTTTTTAATAACCTTATTCGTCAATGACCCACATGCACCAAGAAAACAATACATAGCAGCCTACAAACAGCAATATCTATCAAATAAGAAAAATAGAGTATGTATACTGTATATTAATTAAAACTGAGCTTTTGAGCTAAATCTCAGAAATTAGTTGGACTCAACAATTGCATTTTGCTACTGAACGGCCAATATAAAAGCATATTAAAATCATCAATTTAACTTGCCACAAAATAAGTGCACATTATTAAATTGCATTTGCAATGATTTTTTATTGTACATGCATTTATATGAGCTTACATATATAAACAGGGTTGGTCACACACACTGCTTGAGAAACTGAAAGTGTCACTAAAGGTTCCCTGCTACTGTTGCAAACCTGAAACCAGCTTTGTGGTTCTGTGGTATAAGATGCAAGAACTAGATTGGTGCAATGGTAAAATACATACCTGGAGTGCAGTGTGCTAAAATAGAGAGGAATAGGGCGACAAAAAGCCTTGGGTTTCTGAAAAATAGCGGATTGAAGAAGGGGAATTTCACAGCAGGGGTCAGACGAAAACATGGCAGCTAAATAACGCGTAGGACGCGCAAAATTGCTACTGCTATTGAACTACTGCTACTAATGTATCTCCTGCTGTCTTTGCATTATCAGACAGAGACATTTTAACTGATCCTTAATGCTTTATAGTGACTAGAAAAGTGTTTCTGCATTGCAAAGTCATTTACGAAATGTTTTAAAAGTCAAACTTGATCACATTTCATTGAGCGTCGAAGATGTTATTTCATTAGCGTCCATTATAGGAGTCATGCCAATGCATCATACACTGTGGGGTGCTTCCATTAGGGGAGCACGGGACAGCCCCTCCAAAAACTACAAAGCAGTGCCATTCAGCCCAAGACCTTTGATTTCAACCCACTCGTAACTATACGCTTTTCTGCCTGTCATCACCAATCATGGTTAGCCTCAAGATAAAAACGGCTCTTTGGCTGGCATCCCAAAAAAAAAAAAAGTGGAAGAAAGAGGAAAATCCCAAAGTGAAATAAGGACAGAGAGTTTAACAGTGATGGTCAGCCATAACAATGTCTTGTTTTATAAATGTTGATGGGTTTGAAGCAGTTTGGAGGGGTGGTGATGACAGAAATGAACAAACTTGAGCTTATAAAGGAATAGTTCACCCAATGTCATCATTGACTAACCTTCATTTCATTCCAAATTTGTATGCTGTTAGTTTTTCCATGGAAAACTTAAAAACAAAAATCATGTTTAAAAAAATCATCCATACAGATTTTTTGCATACAACGACCACAAGTTTATACTGTCCACCAGAGGTGGGAGTAAGTGCACACATGTGCAAGTCACAAGTAAGTCTCAAGTCATAACCTACAAGTCTCAAGCAAGTCCAAGTCAATTTTTGTGAGAATCAAGTGAAGTCACTGCTTTATGTCAAGCAATTCAAGTCAAGTCGTAGCTTGGGTCAAACAAGTCACTGGCAAGTCATACAAATGTTTGACGATTTGACTGAATTTATATTAAAATAAGTTAAAACTACAGTAGTTATGGGCTATGGGAGTTTTATTTGCAACAAAAAAAAAAAAGGTGGGATATTTTTTCCTATTGAAAGAGCGATCTGACAACATAGCTCACTATCAGCAGTTATTTTATCTATGGTTCGTAAAATTTCTTACAGATTTCTGCTTGTTGTAAATCAGATAAAGATAAATTAGCACAGTACCAGTATGAGTGATTGCGTGTGTGAATTAGTCATACCATCTCTCTCTATTAATTGTGAAGCTGTGGGTTGTAAATAGTTCCTTCAAAAGTAGAAAAATATATGCTATAATAAGTTGAGTTTCTAAGCTATTTTAGTGATAAATCACAGGACAGCACTGACAACTAGTTTCTGCGTTCCTCTCTGTGCATGTGATCTTCACGTTTTGCGCAGCTACTGTTTGTATGAGTGTTCGTACCACAATGCAGCTGCGCGAGCACAGTAGCTCGATATAATAATACACATCCGATCGTCTAATCGCTTCAAAGTCCAAACCATAAAACATATACAACTGACAAAGTTGAGTGAAGACGCAAGGCTCACCGCTCACGCGCCATCACTATGTGTTGACTCGGCGTTCACCTCCGTGTTTTGCTTTTATGCCACTGACTGGATGGGGCAGAGTCATGTAGCTACACACGCGGTAATATGTTTTTAAGGGGGAAGTATTAACAGAATAAAAAAAAAACGAAATAACCGGCATGGGAAAATTACGTCGGTTAGAGGTTCCGAATTTCGGTTTCGATTACTTTTCGATTAATCGTCCAGCAGTAGTGAAAAGTGTATTGTTTGCATGTGCATGGTTGTGTTTGCACATTTGATTGTTTTTTCTTTTTATGTGTGTGTGTGAGAGAGAGAGGTGATTTGATTGTGTGTGATTCATTAATATTTGTGAGTGAATGTGTGTGTGCGTATATGAACGCACACACACATTCACGCAGTCGTGGCCTAATGGATAGAGAGTCGGACTTGTAACCCAAAGGTCATGGGTTCGAGTCTCAGGTCCGGCAGGGATTGTCGGTGAGGGGAGTGAATGTCCAGCGCTCTCCCCACCCTCAATACCACGACTGAGGTGAGACCCTTGAGCAAGGCACCGTACCCCCAACTGCTCCCCGGGCGCCGCAGCAATGGCTGCCCACTGCTCCGGGTGTGTGTTCACGGTGTGTGTGTTCACTGCTGTGTGTGTGCACTTGGATGGGTTAAATGCAGAGCACAAATTCCGAGTATGGGTCACCATACTTGGCCACATGTCACTTCACTTCACTTCACTTCATGAGTGAAAAGTCTATTGTTTGTTTGCAAGTTTTTTTAATTTATTTTTTTAGTTTGTTTGTGTGTATGTGTATATAATATATGTATGTGTTACCTTTGTTCTTCAATGACAGACAGCATTGGTTGCTGTCACTTTAAGATCTGTCGCACGACGCTGATCTCATGCGCGTCACACTTTATCACAACTATTTACTTTCGTTTAAGACTTTAACTCATTCAAGTCTGCTCTAATGAGGATACTTGACAAAACTGACATTTTTGGCATTATTGGGTGTGTTATTGTTCGTTCAAGCGTGACATTCTGTGCGTCATATGTGTGTGACAGGACATTCACAGACAGCGCGTCCTCTTTTTCTCTTTTGGCACGCTTAAATGATTTAAAAGCATTTGCATGAATAAGAGCATGATCATACTAGTAATGCTAGCCAAAGGATGACAGAAAAACTGATGCTGCGTTTGCGTTAAATATTGTGTTAAACTGGAAAACGTTGACAGCACTGATTTACAGAATTTTCTGTTTAATGAACACAAAACCAATTCAAAGTCAACTTTTAACATGTCCAAAATGTTATTTTTTTTACTTGATTATTCTTGGCGTAGCGCTTTCCATGTTCAGTCACGACTGCATGCTCTGTCCATGAGAGCTCACGATAGCTCTCCCTGCTTGCCTGCTGCGTCACGTGGTTAGGTTGTGGCGCATTCAAAAACATAGCTATTTATTAAACAAAAGACAAGTTATTTCGAGTCATTTAACTCAAGACCGAGTCTCAAGTCTCGAATGTCAAGTCAAAGTCAAGTCAAGGCTTTTATTAATATTTGTCAAGCAAGTCTCAAGTCTTACAATGTGCGACTTAAGTCTGACTCGAGTCAAGTCATATGACTCGAGTCCCCCACCTCTGCTGTCCACAGGCTGAATCAAAAAACAGTGTAAAAGAACAGTGGAAGTAGCTCATATCACTCATGTGTATAATCCAACCAGGGCTTGACATTAACATTTTTTGCTCACCAGCCACTGTGTCTAGTGGTTTTTCAAAGTTACTAGCCACTCAGCATTTTCACTGGCCACAATTTTGACATCGACATCATGGAGAAACCTGCCATATAGATATTACCTCCTAATTTGGCAGCAGGTATATTACTGTCACTTTAAGACATGACGCACTGATCCATTATACTGTTACACATGCATTTTCTTTCTTAACTGTTTACATTCACTTAAAATATAACTGACTGTGTTTACGTGAATACTCGCCAAGACCGGCATTTTGGCATTATTTTGTGTGTATATGACTGTTTAAGAGCAATAAGCAGCGAAAAACAACACAATTTAGTACTGAGAGGCGGCATTATGTGGCGTACTTTGGGTGTGAGCACAAAATCTGTGGGAATGAGTAAAATTATGAGCAATACGCGCAATCCCACACCAAAATTCAAGCCCTGTAACACCAACAATATTCATCCGGAGCAAATGAAAGGGGAGGAGGATTTGTGTGTCGACTTGCTGTCAGAGAGATGAGAGAGAGAAAGAGCGGCTGATATTGCGTGTCTATTCTGCAGAAAATGAGTATTGGAAGCGTTTCAGATATTTCAGTATCATGTATCAAAAAATCGATATTTATGACAACACTACATTGTGCTTAGTTTATTATTCCAGATTCCGTTTTAAAAGACTACAATTGAAAAATGTATATTATATATAAAATTCAACCCGCCAACCCGATTCCAATTCATCTAAAGTCATATGTCTCACCTTTGAGTGATAGACAGATATTTTTACACTACCATTCAAAAGTTAGGGGTCAGTAAGATTTTTTTTAAAAATAAATTAGTACTCATATTCCTACTCCTATTTTTAAGATTTCTATTTCTATAGCTGTTCTTTTAAACTTTCTATTCATCAAAGAATCCTGAAAAAAAAATTGTCATGGTTTCCACAAAAATATTAAGCAGCACAACTATTTTCAAAATTAATTGATGAAAAATTTACTTGAGCACCAAATCGGCATAATAGATTGATTTCTGAAGGATCATGTGACACTGAAGACTGGAGTAATGATGCTGAAAATTCAGCTTTAAATCACAGGAATAAATTACATTTTAAAATACATTAAAATTGAAAATGGTTATTTTAAAATTATTATAATATTTCACAATATTACTGTTTTTACTGTATTTTGCATCAAATAAATGCAGCCCCGGTAAACATAAGAGACAAAAACATTTTTAAAAATCTTACCGAACCCAAACTTTTTATTCATTATTCACCTATTATCTTCATCTCCGCTGCAGCTCTCAAATCAAATATGCCACAAATTGGATGTCAATAACATAAAAATAAAACAACAACAGTTGTGAGCTGCAGCAGAGGTGAAGATGTCAGTAAATAATTAGGGATTTTGTTCTTTTTGGTGTCACAAAACTATCGTACGGATTCAGAAGACCTGACACTCAAGTCACAGGGACTAATTTTAGTGGTTTTTTTTTTAGCTCCAAATTCCAAGGTCACTATTAACTGTGTCTATATAGATCTTCCACAGAAAGAAAACAGCATACAGGTTCAGAATGACATAATGACAGAATCTTCTCCATTAAAGTAACCCGTTCTCAACACCAACATTCTTCACAATTTGATTTATGAACAAGGCCAAAAAAATGCCCAGTATTGTGAATGGCCATTACCAAGTCAACAAAACACAATCCATGGAGGGAACTAAATTCACAACACATCAATCACAGAGAAACTAATTTCCCAGCAGCAAAACGCACAACACAGAAAGCATCCAGTGAAAGCAGTTGGCCACTAGTACAACCCTGCATGCTAGTCTCAAGAGTATTACATATAAATGAATTTAATTTAGTGTAAAAATATGCTTTCAGCTGGAAGACATGCTAGCTCCAGCACTCCCAGTGACCCTACATACTGTAGGATAAACATAAATAGAAACTTTTGAATCTGTCAGTGTGAATGTCACTAATATATCAAGTAACTTCTTGAGTCGATTCACATAAACTGCAGAATTGTTTTTGCAGGAATTTATGCTTCAACTCATTTACATAGTAAACTGCTTCTGGCAAAGAGTGACCACGTGTAACATTTAAATGGTGCAACAAATGAATGATGATGAATGATGAATGAAAATCATAATTGCAGATTGACTTTCTGAAAATGATAGTGCTACCATTTGCTTGCTGGGTAGGCAAAAAAACTCATTAGCAAAAGCAGTTCCTGTCCCACATAAATGGGCTACAGCAACAGCAGCAATCACACTATATTACAGGCTGTGTATTCCTGTGTCCATCTCCACGCTGCAGGGGAAACCTTTGGCCTCATTAAGTAAAGCAGTAAATGTATAGTAGTATTCATACTTCAGCTGGTTTTATGCCAGGAGCTTCAGGCCTAGGCACAAAATACAGTGCTGGCTAAGACGGGAAAAACAAATAACAGTTTGAGCTGCAGCAGCCCATAAATCACTGGGTTTGCAAAGGGGACCTAAACTAGGTTTTGAGTAAATTACAGTAAATTATGTTAACTGGTAATCATGTATACAATACCTGTTATCGTTGAGTTGGGTGTATCGAGGTTGAGGGTCTGGGTCGCCATCGTTAACATCATAGCTAGCATCTGGATCCTGAAAATATGAGGAACATATTTATTTTGTTTCAGGTGTTATGTCAAACTGAAAGGTAACAGTTGTTTACTCAAACTCACATAGTTTTGAAGCAAATCTGGGTGGTTTTTTTCAATTCCATCATCTAATATGGACACGACGACGCCTTGTCCAGTGACGCCCTGTTTCCACGCTTCCTTCACGTTGAGGTCACGATGATCTTCATTGTACTGAATGGAACGTAAAAAAAAACAAATCAGCATAGATGCCACTTCCCTCCTGCTAAATATTCAGCTGACGCTGAACATCAACCTGTGTTTGGGGATCATCTTTCACTTTTGAAGCTCAAATCAGCTCTCTAGTTCAAGGCTGCAGACTGCAGTCACCTTAATAGCGCATGGAGTCCTGTTCTAGACATGAAAGATGCTGAAACTCTAGTACATGCCTTCACAACATCCTGTCTCACTTATTGCACACAATCCATACTGCACACTCAGCTCTGGAGATTCTGGTTTTCTTGTGGTCCTCTTGCTGTGTTAACTGGTAGAGATTTTGCTGTAGTGTTTATGCTAGTTTAATGTTGCACAATTCTATGTCATTTCATCACTGTCACGTTTTTGAACACTGTTTCTTCATAAAATGTCACAAAGTGCTTCAACTTAAACTTATCTTAGTTCATTACCAAGGAAACATTTCTAATTTTCGTTTAGTTTAAGTTAGTTTTTGCATTGATGCCAGACTTTTTGTGATAGAGAGGAAATAAATCAAAGGAGATTAAGTACTTATTTAATTAAAATATGTTAAAATAGAAATTATTTTAAATTGTAAAAATTATATTTTACAATATTACGGTTTTTACTGTGTCAAATAAAAGCAGCCTTGGTGAGCAAAAGATGACTGTAACACAAAAACAAACATCCAAATGTCGAACAGCCGAGCAAAAGGTGCTGTGAGGGTGACCGTCCACCCACCCACTGTCTGACCACAGAGATCTGACCTCTCCCCACTTCACACGTGTCATTCCACTGCAGAAATGAACGTGGCCACCTGAGTTTATCTGAGCAGAAAATTGAATTTATTTCTCTGCATGGCTCCTTGAATCTCCTCCTGGGCACAGCTTCACTGCTCTGATCCCCAGGGTGGTTGAAGCCAGTAAGGTGCAGTCAGGTCTGATGACCCCAAAATTATACCCTTTCCTGTATGTCCTGGGATTGCAAGTCAAACGAAGAGAACTGACAGTTTATTTCTTACGTCTGCATCAGCCAAAATGATGCAATCTCGCCTCAAAGGTCCAGTAATAACGGCGGTGAGGCTGATAAATCGCCCGTTGATGACCTTCGGTCAACTTTCCCTGCATTCCATTCTGTGGAAATGTTATTGAGTGGCTTCTACCCGTTGTACTGATAAACATGATTGATAACGCTAGTGTGAAGGGGGGACAATGTGTTGAAAAAGGACTGGAGCTCAGAGTACAATTTTATTGTTTTTTTACAAGTCATGACATTCCTCAAAATGTGAGAAAAAGCATCTATTGTCTTCTTGGTTCATTAGCTGGAACAAAACGTCCGGGTCTGGTGAATCACCACTGAATGCAGAATGACTGAGCAATGACTTAATACAAATTGACCATTCTCATTACACTGCACAATTCTCACAAATAACAGATATGGGGTGTTGAGCGACTCTTAAAAACTAGTTATATACATATACATATATTTAATTAAATAATATAAATATACTATATTCATATTAAAAAAATAAACGCTCATACACACACTACTGTCATTGAAAATGGATCTGTAAGTTATAATTTAAGTAATCATGAGGATTTTAAAGTGCACATTAATTTAAATGGTCTTTGTTTTAAAGGGGACCTATAATGCCGCTTTTACAAGATGTAATATAAGTCTCTGGTGTCCCCAGAATGTGTCTGTGAAGTTTCAGCTCAAAATACCCCACAGATCATTTATTATAGCTTGTCAGATTTGCCCCTTTTTGGGTGTGAGCAAAAACACACCATTTTTGTGTGTCCCTTTAAATGCAAATGAGCTGCTGCTTTCCAGAAGAAGGCGAAGCTTTAACAGTTACAACTTTTATGTAGTTAAATTTAAATGTTAATCTTTTGTGCAAATCCAGTATTGAATTGACCCTCGTTTGTGAAGCAGTCTGGCGTAAAATGACGGCATGTCAACAACATTCTACTACAACAACTCTTCCTCTTCTCTAAAGCAGCCCAACATGGCCTCACCCCCTTTGTTGTGTGTTCTCGGGGGTGGGGTTTATGTAAATTTTGGGGTTTGTGATGTCACCAACCCGGGAAGAAGCTTGTTGTAGTCCCTACCAGCCGTTTGTTGTAGTCCTTAGAGAATTCTTTAAAAAAAAAAATATCTCCCTTTGCATTGAACTTTGAACGTCGTAACTTTGCAGATGTTGTTTGTGCTCAAACAGCAACATTACACACTAACTAAAGTTAAAAAAGTGAAATCATAAATCAACCACCCCTTTAATAATAGTGAAAGTAGAAAAATAAGAGGTGACTATGAGAAAAAAATGACAAATAACACTAAAACATTGTATGAAGTCTGACTGACAGCCGATATTATAGTATCAGAGCTGATATATAGTGCTCTAAAACCATCTTTCAAAAAATGTTAGAACTGAATCATAATTTTCCAACCTTGACAAATTGCAACTCATCACATGAGCTACATTTATATGCAGCCTAATAATGTTAATAATCTGACTTAATAGCTCAATTTCAAAAAAGCCTTCTTTTCGAGGAAAAGATGAATTGGCGTAATCTAAATTAAATTCCAATCCAATTAAAAGAGGTCGCGCAGATCTATCATCATAATAGAAAAATACACTGATGAGCCAAAACATTACCACGTCTAATATGCTGTTGGTCTTCTGCATGCTGCCGAAACAGAGCTGACCCGCCGAGGCATGGACTCTACAAGGAGGTGTGCTGTGGTATCTGGCACCAGGACGTTAGCAGCAGATCCTTTGAGTCCTGTAGGTTGCGAGGTGAAGCCGCCATGGATCGAAATTGGCTCCAAGGTCCAGTTGCGATGCTTGAATGTCCATTTTAGGCTCTTTTGATGGTGGACAGGGGTCATCATAGGTACTCTGATTGGTTTGTGGCTACGTGTGATGCACTGTGTGTTGTGACCATAGACTGTAAAAAAAGATGGACGACGCACCTTCATTCTCTTCCATTGTAGTAACTGAAGCCGCCAGTGTGTCTATATGACGCTGACATCTTGAGTCTCGAGTCTCGAGTCTGCGCATAGTAAACCTGGAGCCAGAGTCTGCGCAGTAGTGAGCACGAAGTGGAGCCGCAATATCAATGTCCCGCCCAAACTCAGAACAACTCATTATGTCGGTGTGAAATAAACAGTTTTGGATATGTAAAAATTAAGTTAAAGCTCCAATCACCTCAGAAAGATCCAGAAACAAATTCCGTTGGCACCTCAGTGACTACTTCATTTAGAGAATCTGTCAACCTCAGCTGTCAATCATGACGTCAAACCCCTGTTTTTATACCATCAAATAACTAACTAAAACCAAACATATTTAAAGAACGAACACTTGAACCAACACCAGCGTGATAAAACCTAAAATGACAGAAATTGTCTTTGGAAAAAAATATTTGAAGTGTAATTTAATTGTTTAGTTTGTCTAACGTCCCACTGGAATACATGGAGAGGGTGGGATTTATGACCTATACTGCATTCAGCCACCTGGGGGCGATCGAGACGCTTTGGCTTCACTTTTCAGGACTCGTGTGGCACGCTTGGTTGTGACACATTCCTCCCATAACCAACATTAAAAGTTTGTGTGGCTTGTGCCACAGTAGACCTTCTGTTGGCTAGGACCAGATGGGATAGTCTTCATTACCCTCATGAACCGATGCGCCTTGGCCGTCCAACACCCTGTCGCCGGTTTGTGGTTTGTCCCTCCTCGGACACTGTTGGTAAATTCTCACCACTGCCGACCACGAATAACCCACAAGCCTCAGCGTTTCAGAGATACTCTGACCCAGTTGCCTTGCCAAAACAATTTGGCCCTTGTGAAAGTCACTCAGATCTTTATTCCTGCCCATTTCTCCTGCATCCAACATGTCGATTACAAGAACTGATTGTTTGATTACCATCTAATACCCAGACCTTGATCAATGATATCTGCTTCACCTGTGACTGGGCATAATGTTTTGGCTCTGACACATTTTTTCTCTAATTGATCGGGATTAATCGGGATTAAAAATATTGGAGTTTTAGATTTTTTTACATTGTAATAATTTCACAGTTACTCTCCAAATTAATGTAGAAACAACTTAAAGACAGTATATTTTTACTATTTGTTTAATAGCATCTTTGTATGAATGAAGGCCAGTTTCACTGATACTAATCCTGCTACTGATGTCTCTATGAAACTGATTTTTTTAAAAACATTAATTATAGACATTCAATATTACAGTATAACTGAAAGCTATCAATTTCAACATTTATTGGGATTTAAAAAATAACTTAATTTAAGTGAACTTAAAACAATCTTCACATAAAACCATTATAATAATAAATGTCATATTTACCTGTGGCCTGTCAAACAGGTAGGAAATATACAGAAAAATATACCGACACGACATTCACAGACAATGCGTTCTCCGTTGTCTTGTGGCGCTTGAATGGTTTAAAAGCATTTGCATGAATAAGAGCGTGATCATGTAATGTAACACTAGACAAATTATGACGGAAAAAATGGATGCTGCTTTAATTGCGTTAAATAATATGCGATTAAACTGAAAAAAATTATCACATGCGTTAACGTGCTAATTTTGACACCACTAATAAATAATTCTCACTCACAAACAAATGAAATATGGCCACTTTAAAATCATGACACAGTGAGAGTGACATCTCAAGAAAAGATATGTATAAAAATTGATGGAGAGCGAAGGCCAGCACGTCTGGAATGTTTCTGAAGAGCCAAATCACAACCGGCTGATTAAACTTTAAGCTCCACCGGATGACCATAATGGCAACAAGTTCACTGTTACACAACGCCCCATTTAATAGGGGCAAAAGGAACAGAATCCTATGAATCCAAACAGAAGATTGCAACAGCCCACCCAGACCATCCAGTCTGAGCGGGAGGAATCGTGCTTGCTAATAAACAAACAGTTTGTGAACACACGTATGCACACAAACAAACCGATGAGCTATTTACTCACCAAGTACCACTGCTGTGCAAACTTCGGATCGGTCGGCTCATTGTAAATATCCCTCTTCGTTCTTCGTTTTACCACCTGCTGTTCCGCCCACATTACCTTGAGAAAACAAACAAACAGTCAGAGACATATGAGAAGTATTTGCTTCCAAGGTTTCCCATCAGTTCAGTTCTAAAGTTTGTTTTCATCATCAATGGATCATTAAAGGGTTCATGACATGAGAAATCAAATTTGCCTTGGTCTTTGTACCATTTGTACCATTAAAACATGAAAGTTTTATTGGTACAAAGTCGTTTCAGGCATTTAACGGCTAACATTTGCCTACACTGGATGTGAGCATTGTCGTGACAAAAGCAAATAGAAGCCATTATAATCACTGTCTACACTTGAGTCTGTCGACAACAGGACAAATGGAAGAGTGAAAGAACGTTTGCTTTACAGCTTGTTTGTGTCTCTGTACAGATTTCAGAAGGATCCCAGCTTCGGAAACAAGGGGATGGTTTATTTTAATGGCATCCCAGATCGAAGGATTATATGTTTCTTCGGAGCATTTTGTTTTGTAAAAGAGGCACAGTCTGAGAGTCTTATCTGATCTGTCATTTTCTAAAAAATAAAATAAAATGTATATACTTTTTAACCACAAATGCTCGTCTTGCACTTCTCTGTGATGCGCCACGCATTATGTAATCACGTTGGAAAGGTCACGCGTGACGTAGGCAGAAATACCGCGGTAGGTGAAAAACTCCATCTCATTTTCTCCTCCAACTGGTCCGACATCGTTGTTTTACCTTTTTATGTAAAGGGCGTTTGACTTAGTCTTTGCATGTAAACGCTGGATCGGTACTTCCGCCTACATCACGTGTAACCTTTCCAACATGATTACGTAATGAGCAGTGCAAGATGAGCATTTGTGGATAAAAAGTATATCCCTTTTTTTTGTAAGAAAATGACAGATCATTTCTCTAGATAAGACCCTTATTCCTCGTCTGGGATCGTGTAGAGCTCTTCGAAGCTGCACTGAAACTGACATTTAAACCTTCAACACGTTGAACCCCAGTGAAGTCCACTATATGGAGAAAAATCCTGGAATGTTTTCCTCAAAAACCTTAAATTTCTTTTTGACTGAAGAAAGACAGACAAACATTTGGATGACATGGGGGTGAGTAAATTATCAGGAAATTTTAATTCTGAAGTGAACTTATCCTTTAACATTCGAACCTCAAGGAACATATTTATAAAAAAAAATAAATAAAAAAAAAATCCATGTCATGACCCCTTTCACAGCCATGATAATGGTACCAAATCTGTATGATGCAATTAAACATGGAGATAAAATATTGCATTCAAAAAGCATTTATCTTCTGTAACATGAAATATTTGATTGAAACCGAATATTCATTAATCGAATAACCGAAGACACATCGTGGCCATATTCCAGGATGTCAAGATTCACCAGGCTCAAACTGTGAAAGAATTGTTGGGAGGGAGCATGAAGAATAATTTTCACACATGAATTGACACAGATCTTAACCTCAGTGTAGGTCTTTGGGATGTGCTTTAGACAAGCATTGACATAATGCATCTCATATCAGATCAATTGCACATGATTATCTTTGCTTAATGTTATGAACAGCAGCTACGCTAATTACTCTCCATTTGCTTTTCTGTTTTGCCGAGGTGACTAGAGAGGACATCAGCTTCAGTTTGGATCCGGCCTCTTAAGAAGACCTCAGATGACCAACACCTATGAAGAGACGGCGCCAACTCCTGCGAGGATTTCGGAAGACGCAATCATCTGGATCAACATGCACATTGCACAAATTCTATATCTTGATTATTGTTAATGTATTCATTTTTCCAGGAGCTCATTGCTTCTACGTCAGTTAAACTGCTAACAGTGATCGTAAATGGTAAATTATTACATTATTTGCTAACTGCATTCTTTAAATTGTAATGTTGACACGCATTCTCTGTAAAGCTGCTTTGAAATGATGTGTATCGTGAAAAGCGCTATACAAATAAATGTGAATTGAATGTGCTGGAGGAGACTTTACAGAGTGCCCCTCTCTTGCAATGTCAATACAAGATCTTGACCAAAAAATGATGCACCTCTTGATGGAAATAAATGTTGTGATGTTATTTCTATCAAGAGGTGAGCACTCTTTAAAGTTTACTCCAGCACATCCCAAAGACTTACACTGAGGTTAAGGTCTGGACTCAGAGGTGCCAACTCATGTGTGAAAATGATTCTTCATGCTCTCTGAACCATTCTTTCACAATTTTAACCCTGGTGAATCTTGACATTGTCATCCTGGAATATGGCCATGATACATCTTAATACATGGTTGTTTAAGAAAATAAAAACTACACACTCCATCTTTTAGTGTTAAAAGAACCATTGGCAAACATATAACATGCTAGAAACATAATAATCACTGTAATAATGATCATAATTATGATGAGGTATTTGCCTATTAAAATCCAAACAGCGACTTTTTTTTTGGCCGGACAGAGTATTATAATTATTATATATTTCTAAGAACATTGAATTATATGAATGTAGGGAAGGATTTAATCGGATTTGATTTAATTGGTTAATGTAATTTTTCCCAGTCCATACAGCCATAGTAATGTCAGCAGAAAAATTAAAGTTAATCAGTTTAGATGAAAGATTAAAAAGCCATTTAGAATAACAAGTCAGAACAGCAAGTAACAACGAAACTTGTGCAATAAGACCAGAAACATTACAGTAAATATGGTCAATTTAGATTTCATGTCATTAAATAAAAGCTGATGAAATCTGCTGACAGACACCGTCCTGTTTTCCATCTCCTCACAATCCTCCTCAACTCAACACAAAGACAGAGAGGCCTGCTGAAAGAAGGGAAGCCGTTTCTCTAGGGCAGCGACTGCTGCAGCGGGGCAGAAAATGCAGACGGTGGCAGATTATGTGATTGACAGCTCATTGCTGCTCACGCCAGAGCTCGCTGCTCACTGTCTAGAATGACTTTTTATAAAGTGGATGAACTGGACAGACATGTGACAGCAAAGTGAAGCGAATGGTAAAAAAAAAGAAAAGAAAAGAATGACGGCCAGTTGGGACGTTCACAGGCCTAAAGAACAACCATCACTTGACCGACCACTCAACGTCCCTCAAGGTCACGTTGTCATGATGAAATTTAGATGTAATCTGAGCATGATTTGCTGGTAATCTACAGAAGTGCAGTATATCTGCTTTCTCCAAATGAATTAGTTAATAATTAACCAATCATTTGTGTAAGGACAGCTGTTCAAAGTTTAGATCATGTTGTCAGATCATACTTTGTTTGACTTGACTGACAAAATCAAACATTTCCCAAAAACTCTAGTGTTGTTTAAGGCAAGCATCACTGTTAATGTGGCTTATACTTGGAGTAACACGTAACCGTATGCAAAAGATCTTTTTGAAAAGTAAAAACAAAATTAAATTTAAAAAAATAAAATAAAAAAATAAACTCCAATTCCATTTCAAAGTTTCAGATAAAAACTTACTTTTATGATCAAGTCCCTTAAGTTTTGAAGTAGATATTTTTAGTCTCTTTGTGGCAAGTTCTTTTTGAACATGCAAGATAAAGTTCAAAACCCACTGATGTTATCACTGGAACGCAGATCCAAAAAAATGCATGAAAAAAAAAAAAAAACAAAGAAAGAAAGAAGAAGTGCTGGATAGGAACCCGAATTCATATCTGAGGCTGTCTGGTTGGCAAGTTATTAGGGAGAGACATGTTGTCTAAACATTATATCACTTTTCCCCCTGCTGATTAATTAGCAAGAGTAATAAGGTAATTAAAAAGTAGCACACATAAGCGTTTCTAACTTTTAAAGATCAACCTCATCTGAAAGTAAGCTCAATTAGAGCCAGTACTCTGTTGGCAATGCAATGCATAATGAATAACCTCATGACTGATGTTGCTACATCTGTGACAGCTCTGATGTTTTGACTTGAGCCAAACGCATTTCAAAGAGAATATGAATGCTGCCAACAGACTTAGAAATAGGAAATGCATTTCTGAAGCTATGAAGATGGACTGAGTGATGGACAGAACAAAGAGAGAGAGAGCTGCAGATGAACAGCGTAGAGTTTTATAAATGGAGTCCGGATGGAAGTGATCTGGAATATCTTAACCGCTACTCTGGAAATGCCGATAAAGGCAGTTGCTGAAATCATATTTCACAGAAAACATTTAGCCATAAAGACTAATGCATGTTTTTTTTCTTGATTTATAATTTATTAGACTTAGATGACTTTACTTAAAGGGATAGTTCACCAAAAATGAAAATTCTGTCATAATTTATTCACCCCAAAACTGTACAAGTTTCTTTCTTCTGTTGGACACAAAATAAGATATATTTCGAAGAATGTCAATAACCAAACAGATGATTGGTCCCACTGACTTCCATAGTATTTGTTTCCATACTATGGAAGACAACGGGGACCGGCAAATATTTGGTTACCAATATTCTTCAAAATATCTTATGTGTTCAGCAGAACAAAGAAATTCATACAGATTTGGAATAACTTTAGGGTGAATAAATGACAGAATTTTCATTTTTACTATCTCTTTAAAACTTGGCCAAATGTAAAAGTCAAGCAAAATATGATGCATGAAGACTGCATAGTATAAAGTAATTAGCACTCCACATCTGACAACACTCACTTATTGTTTGTGATAAAACATGTCTGAAAAAGTTGTTCTTTCTGAAGCTAAAGGGAGCGAAAGAATTCAACAACAGGAAGCGAAGCAGGGCAGTCAGGGGAAATGCCACTGGGAGTGCATGCTTTACAAGGGCAACATATTCACACGACTGCAGGTTTCACTTTACAAGGAGCGATTTGTGTCACAATAATAGTCATTTGTGGGTAGGCCTGTTGCGATAATCAATATATCGACTTATCGCATGATATATGGACGCAATATATACTGCCCATTATTTTTACACAAAAATTAATGTCACCAACATTTTGCCTCTGTCATCTTATCTGCTCTCCTTGTCAGAGGTGATAGCGGGCCTCAGGCAGCTCCTTCATACACATAGCGGACATCGACATACACAGAAGGCATAATTCGCAGCATTATAGTGTTTTCCTGACAATTACAGACATGACCGTTATGCTCGCGTCTTGCGTCTTTTGCAGCGTCTCGCGCATGACATGGCGTTTTAAAAATGCGGCGCTCAAGTTAAAATCAGTTCAACTTTTAAAAAAACGCATCTCGAGACCGTTCTGTGTGAATGAGCCCTAAGGCCACTTGGACGAGGCAGTTGAGGGTGTCTAGTTCATTTTCACAGAGAACGAGTTTTTGCATTCCACTGCGCTGTTTTTCCATGCAAACGTGTGCGTTCGCGTCTTTCGGAGCATCTTGTGCATGATGCACCGATATAAACACGTGGCGTTCAAGTTAAAAGAAGTTCTTTCAAAAAATATGCCTCTAGAAAAATAGATTTAGCAGCAGATATGGCCTGAAACATCTGTGCCTTTGTTCATATGGACATCTGACTGCTAAGAAGGGTTTGTGTTTTTCAGCAATAGTGTGCCCTTACTTTACTGAGAAAAGAAGGTCAGGGAAAAATATGTACATGGAAAGTCTTCATATAAAGGCCTTTTGTGCATTTGCGAGTATGTTTGTTTCTTTCTACTACATTTTTTTCAAAACACGTTTTGTTAGCAAAACAAATTTATCTAAATATTCTTAAGAGTTTAGTTCATTGTCATTTGAATATGTGTGTAGGCCTACTTGCATTACTATGCTGTTATATTATGTTTATGTATTCAGTGGCATAAAATAGTCTTTAAATGACAATATCGCATATCACTATTTTTTTCCACAATATATCGCCCAACAAAAAGTCGTTATTTTGTTAGTGCACTTTTAGTCATTTTTTAAACATTGTTTTAATTGAAATTACTACTAGTGCTTGCTACACATTTTAAATTCAAAAGCAGTTATTGCATTCCAATTTGCATTTTTATCTTAAATATGACAAATATTTGCAGTTAAAATTTATTTGACAACCCTACAGCTCACTACTAAATTTTTGACTTAATCATTGGAGAATGACAGGTGTTGGCGCACTTGTTAAGCAAGCGTTAACATTCACAACAACAAAAAGGTCTTTTTTTTTATTTAGCCGATGCTTTCATCAAAAGTGATTGAAAGGAGGAATACAAAAAGCAATTGATCATAAGGAGGCAGCAGCATGAAAAAAAGCTATAATAGAAAGTTTCCAGATTGTTCAAAAAGTGTACAGGCCAGAATAGAGATGAAAGTAAGAAATAGTGGAAAAATTAATATACAACTTTGAAATGATCTCTAACAGATGGCTAAGGAAATGGCAACTGACTTCCAGGCTATATTTAGGAAGAATTCTTATTTTTTAAAAGCCTCCAGCATTTTCTGATGCAGTTCCCAAAAGACTGAGGTCTTTGACAATGCATCCAATGCATGAAATTTAAGAGGACACCTAGCATCATCGTACCGCAAGGACTAATCATTGAGCGTTCATGAACAAAAGCAACTTCTGGAAATGTATTCGACATTAGACAAGCTCCGTGCGACGACTCTCTGTCATTGTGTTGGGACGCAGGCAGGTTCATTATTCACACACCTCATCACTTCTGCACACCGGACAACGGAGTGCTTTTCCCATCTCGAGGGAAGTTGCTTTGCTCCTGGAGGCCATTCGCGCTGATGGAGCGTGGCGTTACAGCCATGTTACAAGATGGACTTTTTAACCCCCTCTTAAAGGTGAGTAATGGGCCATACGGGTCCAGTCAGTGATTTCCATTAAGGGGGTTTCTAGCCCTTAGCATTCCTCTGGCATTAAAATAGCAGGGTTTGTGTTTCACGTCTCCTCAGAACTCACCATCTGGATCAGAGAGGGTGAACGACAAATACTAAGGCTGTACTGAACGAACGCAGAGGTCAACGCATCGGAAGCAACGCAACTTTAAACGCTCGTATTTCACACCTGTGACAAGAGAAACCGAAAGTGTTTTATTTGGCATTCTTAAGAGCAATGTACACGGGAGGAAACTGAGGAGTTGTGATATACAAGCGTGTGAGAGTGTGAACGGAAAGATTCACAATAACATTCAGAGTAGGCGAGTCAAACACCAGAACATAAGCAAGCAAGGTTTCTAGAAACAGTTGGGAAAGAAGAAGAAAAAAGATCTCTGGACAAATAAAAAAAATGTCTCTCCTCAATCCTTTTTAAAACAAGGACAAAAAAAACTAGTAAACGAGAGTGTGCTGCAGAGTGTCAGTGAAACAAAGTATAACAAAGATGAACGACTTGAAAATGATTTCTTACATTCCCAACAGTTATTGGGTCTAGATGGAGTCCCTGAGGACATGTAATGAGGTCTTTGAGGAACCAGACAAACTTAAAGACATTGAGGGCAATAATGAATGTCCAAAGTCATGCAGTGTCCTATTAGCTGAAGTTAGAAAAAGGGGTACACTGCAAAAAATAGTCATATAGCCCAATGTCATAAATCAGCACAAAGCAAATAACTTGCTTGCTTTAAACTTTACTTGCTTCAAGGGACTTTCCATAAATAGTGTAGATATTAGGGGCTGAAATTCTTACAAGACCAGTGAAGGATGTGTTTAACCTTCATAAAATGTTGATTTCAACCTCATGAGGTCAACCTAAATATTATATGAATCTTTTCATTTCCTATTCATTTTAGGGCTGCACTCTATAAGTTTTAGCATCAATATCGCGATTTGCTTATCTGCGATTACCACATATCAGCATGTGCTATGTCAAGTATAGGGATCGTAGTTGATCCGTATGGACCAGGCACCATGGTTCGAAACGCATGTGATTATCGGATTAATTGCAAAGTTTAACCATTATAGAGTGAAAGTTTATCATTTGCACGTGTTTTAGGTCCTGTCAGTTTAAACATTTAAGTGATTTTAACCATTTGAGTGCATAAAGATGCGAAAGGGAACTCAAATTGCGCTGTTTTCTGGATGTGTAACAATATATTGGATCCACGCATTAGCTCTTAAAGTGACAGCAGCCTAATAAACCTGCTGCTGTCTTAGTCATTAATGTTAATCAAACAACAAAATACAAAGAGAAAATCACTTTTTTAGCTTTAACAAGGATTAATTATATTTAATTTATGCAGTCAGGGCTCAATGCTAAGGATTTTTTCTACTGGCCCGGTCGGGCAAGTGGTTTAATTTTTTACTTGCCCTACCAAAATTTTCACTTGCCCCACAATAAAAAGAAAAAGAAAAGAAAATGGGCCTATAAAATAAGCCTAGTTATTGTTTTCGTTGTTTTTGATACATGTAACCTAATTAAATAAGGTTATGACACCAAAAGCTACTAGATTAACTTACTTAAATTTTAAATATTTTTAGACAAGTAAACAGTAATCAAATTACAAGTAATAGCACAAATAAATACAACAGAATAAAAAAATGGAATAAACAGTGCTTTTCAGGTTATGATGTAGGTTTAAAAGTAGGTACAGAAATTGTAATCTAATGTAAAAGTATATAACTATAGATTAAACTTTATTAAAGTATATCAGTCAAGAGCAGTTACAGATGCATAAATAATGTTTTGAAATGTTGAAAATGTAAAACTTTAAATACAGTTATTTGAAATACCCACCAGGAGGTGGCAGCAAGTCCCTGTTAATGAGTGAATCATTGAGATTCAACCGATTCATTCAAACGGCTGATTCATTTAGGAAGTGTTGCTCAGAGATGCAAAACAATTCTGTGGACTTTGTTTGGTACTATTTTCGTTGGTGAAATGGAGAGAAACAAGCGATTTGGTGTCTAAAATGAAATTCACTTATTATAAACTTCTTGTACGTTGTATAAAATCAATATCACATTTGTAATCATGCTTATATTTGGATAAAAATGGCGCTCTTTGTGTAATATTAAATTATATAAATATAAAAGAAATACAGGGGCATTTTTGCCCCTTATCTTGAATTCTGGGGGCATTCTAAATGTATTTTAATAGACTAAATCACGCAGTGAAATTGTGCCCTCGAAATATGCACACGCACTAGTCTAACGTACTAGACTATGTCACAGTGTATGCGTGCACTCAATGGGTGTGTTTTTGTTTGGTTTTTGTATAGTGAGGGACATACTCTACCCTATAATGTCAGATCATTAAATCAACAATTACGATATCATAGACGATATATAACGCACACCCTACAAAACTGGCCCAATCGGGCAAGTGACAGTTCCGTCAACTGTCCCGAGCGTCGTTCAAACTGGCCCCGGGCCATCGAGCAGTCACATTACATAGTTACATAACAGACTATGTAATGTTATTTTTACAATTTATTATTGAATTTCTGTACCTGAATACTGTTAGACTTACATGAACAATTTCTATGCAGATTCACTCCCTTAAAAAAAAAAAAAATGAAAATCACCCCAATCATTCTAGAATGGATAATTCTTTCCAAATAGAGCTATTCGTTTGATGAATCTTGCAATGTCAGTTTTTCCAGTATCATACAGCCCTAATTCATTTTATACGAGGTCTGCAAATTTTGGCTCCATTTTATCAAATCTGATCATGACTAAAAAGCCATTTATTTTCTAGCAATTATCATTAAACATCAAAATTAAATAGAAAGGGGGGATTGGCTAGATTAGGAAACAGATGTTGAAAACAAACAAACAAACAAACAAAAAAACATTTATTCCAGCAAAGTCATTTAAAACAAAATGGTTGCATTATTGATGCATGCTGTAGCATGGGTCCAAATTGTGCAACTTTATGAGTTTCACATTTTTGTAATATATATTTGTGTTAAGTGCCTTAAAACAGCTTTTCAGCAGATATTTTTACAACATAATATTTACTCATTTCTTTACTCTCTCTGTCAGACTTATTCAGATCTCAATGGCTTTAGTGTTTTGGTTTTTTAGACAAGGTTTGGTCAACAAAACCTTTGAGTTTGTTGGTGAAAAAAAAATCTGGAAGGAGCTGTTCTGATGAGGCGGATCCAGATTCTACATTTCACACATACCTGGGGTTCTGTGTGCAGACGAATGTGTGTTCCTCTGTGCTCTGATAAAGACCTCTTCACCACTGTGCGGTGCCTGAAGTGATAATAATCTCCAAATACCTGAGGGCGAAAAAAAAAAAACACAAGGCTACATTTAGCTCACCACATACAAATTTCTTAGAAAACAAAAATTCTTCTATAATTTTTACAGGAATTCAAACAGCCATTTTGTTTGTAGATTCTAAATGTTTTAAATTTAAGAACTAAAACATTGCAAAAATCTAGTTGAAAACAATCGAAGCATATTTCTCACTAAACAACCCTAAGAATAAGGCAGCAATATAACCAAATAACAACAACTAACATTAAAGGTGCAGTATGTGATTTCTCAAACAAACACACCCCTCCCTTCACTGCTCCATCCCCAAAATGCACAAACACACAATGCAAGATTGTCTCTGAAGTGAAGCAAAATAAAGCTTCACGAAAAATAAAATGATGATGAAAGAACATCAAGCACGCACAAAAAAAGAACACACAGTACACAAGAGTATATACAAGCAAGAGTTCGTTGTTGTACTGCTGATTGGCTCACTCTCTCTCCTCCCCCATCACAAGTGGACACGTCTCCTACTGCTGATTGGCTCACTCTCTCTCCTCCCCATCATGAGTGAACATGCCCCCCTACTGCTGATTGGCTCTCACTCCTCCCCCACGCATTACATAATCACATTGGAAAGATCAAGCGTGACATAGGCGGAAGTAAGGCGAAAAACTCCAACTCATTTTCTCCTCCAACTTCAAAATCGTCCGACATCGTTGTTTTACCTTTTTTTTTTGTAAAAGGGTGTTTGACTTAGTCTTTGCCAATTCGCTTTGTAGACACTGGATCAGTTCTTTAACGTGACCTTTTTAACGTGACCTTTCCAACGTGATTACGTAATGCGTGGAGCATCGCAGAGCAGTGCAAGACGAGCATTCGTGGTTAAAAAGTATATACATTTTAATTTTTTTAGAAAATTACAGATCGTTTTGCTACATAAGACCCTTATTCTTCGTCAGGGATCGTGTAGAGCTCTTTGAAGCTGCACTGAAACTCCGATTTGGACCTTCAACCCATTGAATCTCAGTGAAGTCCACTATATGGAGAAAAATCCTGGAATGTTTTCCTCAAAAACCTTAATTGCTTTTCGACTGAAGAAAGAAAGACAAACATCTTGGATGACATGGGGGTGAGTAAATTATCAGGAAATTTTAATTCTGAAGTGAACTAATCCTTTAAGTCTATTCTGTAACACAAAATTTTAATTAAAGCGGATGCAACTCCATTACAGATCATCACTACGAAGCCGAGCTGTGGACCCAGGCATGACCTTAATGATCCAGATGGAAGAAATATTAACAGACAGAAATGCGCACAGCTGTACATGTCCAACACCCTCAAGTACAAGTAACACCGAACGAGTCAATCTCCTGTCAGCCGACTGCACAATCACACATGACAAGATCATCCAGAGTCGGAGTCATCAAACCAGCACTGGTGCAGATCGATTTCTCTCTCCGTTTGATGAAAGCTAAATGTCTGGGTTCATGCTGTCATGCTATAGATTCAGACTTTAGAAAGGGAAAGATCTTCCAGACATCTAAACAGCTGTACAGCAAGGCACATGTGCATTCGCAAGACCAGAAACATTGACAACCTCCAGTTACTAAACACTTTGATTAATTAAAGCAGGTAACCAGCAGTCAAATACAGTAAATACAGACCAACCCAAAGTTTAAATACATTTTTAAGCGATAAATTCAAAGGTACAGCAAAACAACTTTCATAAGGCACACTGCAACAGAGTCATTCTTTATCCGAAGGGCGGTAACATGTAATAGGAACCCCTGTCAGGAAGATCGAGGACAACAGCTCTACATTTATTCTTCCATGACGTCCGAAGTATACAGACCGGATTACAGCATGTTGATGCAAACACCTCCACCCAAACAAAGCCAGCGATGCAATAAGCCCTTGACAAAGCAAATTTGACAACTGGCGACCGAGTAAAAATCATAATAAACACTGAAAGCTTCAAACGCAGAAGGGTAAAAATAAAAACCATAAAAAAAGGAAAAAGCTAAAGAGATGGAAGACTGAATAAGAGATGAAACACTTATTGAATGCTAGCGAGAGCCTGGCATGTTTTGTGGTTAACAAGAGAACAATAATGACAGAAAATAACACAAGAATCGATGGCAAGAAAAGATAACTGAAGAGGGATGGGTAATAAGCACATGCAGCGCTCTGAGAGCTTTGTTAGTCACAAAGGGAAATAGATTTAGGATGGGTATGGGTGTATTGTGTAAGATAAGAGTCCTAAAAAGATGAGCATCAATCTCAGACGGGCCTGAATCCAGCGGCTCCGGGGCACAGGAGAGCGCAGATGGAGATATGCTGGTCTTGTCATATCAGACCACCATCAGACAACCATCTCAACTGCCTGGAAACATGCAAGAGGAAAGGCATGTGGAGGAGAAAAAAAACCTTATATCTACACTAAAACTTACAATCCACATCTGAAAATGATATCAGTGTTGGTTAAACAGTTGGCATGCCTTTGCGAAATGTGTTCCTTATGTCTGGAAGCATTGGTACGCATTCCAACTCTACTCTTCAGACCAGACTACATTAAAATAAATATTTGTAATTATTAACTTACTTTAATTACCAAAAATATAATAGTTAGTTTTGTTCCACTATTTGCATGCAACCCTGTTAATGGCATGATTTGCTTTCTTAAGAGACTTAACACAGATGGGCTACAAATTGGTGTCCCATTATACTTTTAAAGCATTAGAGGCGCATGTTATTTTAGCAAACGCTATTAGAAAAATTATTGTTTAACAAAATTATTCCAACATGAAAAGCAGCTAGTTTTAAACACATGAAGAAATAGTTACCAAAGTTACTGTAAAAAATGAAAAAGCTAGATTTATTTTTGTAATTACATTTATGTGAAATGTATTCATTTTTTATCAGTCACTAAAAAAAAATAAAAAAATAAAAATCAATAACTAATTTATACATAACTAAATCTGCAATCCAGTTACTTATAGCTTTTAGTTTATTATAATTGTTAATCTACGAATTAATATTTAATTTAAAAAAATAAAAATGAAATGATATATTTTAAACTTTG
>RJVU01053643.1:6902972-6917189 GCA_003731715.1 Anabarilius grahami | reverse complement strand
ATGTCCTGGAGGGGGGGGGGGAGAAAAGAGAGGGCATTGACAGAAGATGAGGAGCGAAAAAATAAATATTCATACCTGGCTACCCATGGTTACTATAGAAACAGCCATAGGCAATGAATTTGACATCTTGGTTTTAGTAATGGCAAAAACAGACAGACCAATAACCTTTCCAGAGAAATAATATCCATGTTGCACTGTCAAGTGAGTTGAGATCACATTTTCCATGCTTTAGCAACTGCTTTCATGCCTACCGTGACAATATTCAACATGAGCCATACTGAAGTAATTCAGTGATGTTCGAACAAATTGCAATGCATTCCCTAGGTGATTTCCCATGGTGAATAAACAAAAAAAATTTAAAATGACTGATTGGTCCGAAAAATAAACAACTAAATGTGTGAAATTATCAATACATTGCAATGTGGAACAGCATATTAGCACACTCTAAAAAATACTGGGTTGTTTTAACCCATGTTTGGGTCAAATATGGATAAACCCAACCATTGGTTTACATTTTTTTATTACATTTTTAACAGTTGGTTTTGTCCATATTTTACCCAAACATGGGTTGAAACTAGGGCTGCAACTAATGATTAGTTTGATAATCGATTAGTTGGCCGATTAGTTCTTCAATTATTCGATTAATCAGATTAAAAAAATAACTTTTTTTCTTTTTCTTTTATTGACAAAACACACTATTCCACATCCTGCCCAATGCTGTTCTTCAAACAAATGTGCCAAAATATATTGGGTCATTCTGTGTCAAATCAACCACATAACATAATAGCATATCTTCATTTTAAAGGCTTTGAAAAGTTTATTAAGAATGAGAATCTAAAAGGATATTAAGATATCTTGAATACTTTTAGAGTTACAGGCATGCAAACTTTGGAAAAGGAGTATTTATGGCACTCAGACAGGTATGTTCTATGCAATTGAGATACTTTTCTAGTTTCAACATTATTTGTTCTTCAGATATTCCTCTTTAAAACAAAAAAAGTATCAGCTGTATGCAAAGTGACCCACATTTGGATTTTGACCACTGAAAATGTCTACAATTTACCAATTTAAATTGGTAATGGGGCTGCAATAAGACCTCCATATCTCTGGGATTGAACCATCAAGAGTCTTTAAAATGAAGATACCAAAAGGAAAGTTTAAGAACCAGAATCTAAAAGGATTTTAAGATATATTTAATACTTCTTGAGTTACAGGCATGCAAACTTGAGGCACAAAATACAAGAAGTGCTTTTTCCCATTTTTGAACTGTCACTGTTGGCATATAATGAAACAAAGATTGATAAAGTCAACAGATTTTACTAATAGACCTACCGATCTCTGTGTAAAAATAAAATGATGCTGCCATCTTTTATAAAGTCATTTTTACAACCCTCTAAATGGCTCCAAATCTCAGGTGAAAATTGTCATTTTGACCCCCCTCTAGAAAATAGTGGATTACTCAGTAAATATAAATCTGTGACATTTAATATTTTGGCTTTCATCACTATTTATTTTTGTCTTTCTACAGAAACAATATTAACAAAATCAAAAATCTGAGTCGGGGACCTCTGGTTGATTTGACACTGAATGACCCTATAGTAAATATCTATATCTATGCTATGTTGAAAAGAGCTATAAAGCAAAAGGACAGATTAATCCCTACATTAAAAATTAAGATAATAATAAAGATAATAAATAAAAACACAAACTCAGTGTTAACAGATAAGAGGAATGTTCTGCAGGAACACACACAATCAAACATATAAATGTAAGACATTTCTTACATTTAAATTAAATTATATGCTGTTATACCTTTACAGTTACCATTCTCATAAAATACTTATATAAATATATTATTATTATTATGTAAAATATTACATGTTGACTTTTAAACCTAAATTTAACCTCCAACAACAGATATTTCAGGAAAATTAATATTTTTGCTTTTTGCTGAACATTAACTGTCTCCCTCTGTAATTTGACGCACCAGCACTCATTAAGGAAAGTTTGAAGATTAACACAGACTGTCAGGACGAGCCTTCATGCAAAAATGGAAATACTCATGTGAATTTGTAACACTTAAAGATAAGGATGTAACCATAAAATGACGGTTTTGCACTGGGGAAACATATCACACGTCAAACACCACATGCATCTGTCAAAAGTGCATGACAGGGCAAGCCATGTTAAACATTACTCTAATGCATTAGCTTGAAGCTTAAATTAAAGATTTCTCATGTTTTGGGCAGCTTGGATAACGCATCTTTCCCGCATCAGCTCACTCTGTTTCCTCCACTATTTTTAAGTTGCATTTTGACTATAAAAATGCATTATTCAGTGCTGTAATTTGATGGGACTGGCGGAAGTTTTCTGTGCACAGTGGGCAGACGTGACTAATCGATAATGACATTCATTGTCGATGACTTTCATTATCGATTTTATCGATTAGTTGTTGCAGCCGTAGTTGAAACAACCCATCATTTTTTAGAGTGCAGGTTCACCAAAGAATTTCCCTGGGTTCAACAATGAGACTTGATGCTCTGCGGTAGCTAATGTGCGAACCACAACCTGCTGAAGAAGTGAAAAGAATTGCACAGACAAGAAAAACCCTTTTTATATGTGTGAAGGACAAGTCCCTGAAAATGTCAAACCAGGCCTCATTACAGAACCAGATAAAGACGTCAATGCTACAATATCCAACCGCTTTACGCCATTAAACTTGGAGCAAATACATTTCAATTTCTCTTCAATCTCACCTTTAGATAAGCTTGTTTAGATACTGCACATTGTTATGAAAATTACTTTAATTGTGGGTTTGGATTGACTTCTAACTGAAAAGAGAGACCTTGAAGAAAAAAACCTTGACGAAAACGAGACAAACCTGTGCTGGAAGGGAAAAAAAGGATCCTTGTATCTGCACGGCAAATAAAAACCTGAACTGTGTTCTTTACTAAACAGAAACAGTACCGGAGCAAATAAATTTAATGTTATGGGACCTGAAAGGAATAATTCAACCAGAAATGAAAAACTGCAAGATGATTTACTAACCCTCATATAGTTTCAAACCCATTCTACTTTTTTTTTTTTAGTGAAACACAAAAGGCAATATCTTTTGATACATCTCTTTGTTTTATTTTAAAGACTGAGCAGGATTCTGCTGAAGTATTTCCTGGCGACTCTTTTCAGTATATAGTAAAAGATAAAGAGAATTGGAGCTCTCAATTGTCAAAATTACAAAAAAACACCATTAAAGTGTTATAAAAGTAACTTGTGTGCACTATATTCAAAGCTTTCTAAATCCATAACTTTGTGTGATTAACGGACATAAATTTAACTTATTAAAATTAAACCGTTCTTTAGAGGTGTCAATTATTAATGAATAAGTTCTGTCTGTTCCTCACAGAAAGTTATTGTATGGCTTCAGAAGACTTGGAATATAGTGCATATATATATATAGTTATAGACAGACAGATATGGGTTTGAAACAACACGTGAGTAAATAAAATAGCATTTTAATTTCTATAAAGAAGTGAATGTCACTGAGCTTTTTGAGAGCATTTTACATATTTAAATCTCCAGATATACAAACCATACAGACTACACCCATAACAGGAAGTAGCAAGTTTCGTTTGTGGTCTCTAAAAAGTTCATGCTGAGCCAAGAAAAACAAAGCACATTCATATTTGAGGAAAAGCAAATCATCACAGATTTGCATGCATCACCTGCAATATGAAATAAGTGTTTTAAGAACTGTACCAAATCAAAGCTTAATCCTGATTGAGGTACTGAAGCTCACTTTTATGAAGCGTTAAAAATACAATAATGACTCCTAATTAAAATCCCATTAGGCAAACAAGACTGCTTTTTTTTCTTATGGGATGCCAACAATATTAAGCAATTAAAAAAAATCTTTGTTGAAGTCATGCTAGATGGCATGGTATTGTTAGGCTAAAAACATCCAGAATACTCTAGAAACAAAGTCAAAAGATCCCACTTCTAAGGCTCCGTTTACACTAGTGCATTTTCGTTTTAAAACGCATAAGTTTTGCTATGGTTATGCCTGTCGTTTACACTACGCCAGTGTTTTTGAACCTCGAAAACAGAGTTTTGAAAACGCTGCAGACCTCGTTTTAGTTTGAAAATGCTGGGGTTGAGTTTCAGTGTAATAACATGGAGACTGAACAGCAATCTTTGTTGGCTTTGTTGTCATTTTTAGCAACTATTGTGCAGTTAAACTCAGCATTTTTTTTTTTAATACTGCAGCTGCCTACACGCACAAGAAGCAACTGTTTACACTTGTACGCGCATGCCCGGTGAGCATGAACAATCATGTGACATGCGTTTTTGGCTGTGTAATGTAGACAGAGATCTTTTCTGAAACGCTGTGGAAACGCTAGTGTAGACGAGGATCGCTTTCATTTTAAAACGCCATTTTAAAACAAAAATGCACTAGTGTAAACGGGGCCTAAGTCTCTATGGTGTTCTGGTCTCTAGATATGGTTTATAGTTTATCTATAAGACCTTTTCCACCAGTTTTACTATCGGCCAATGTGAAAATCGTGAGTACAATCGCTACACTCTAAAAAATGCTGGGTTCAGCCTGCTTGGGTTAATATATTTACCCAGGTGCTGGGTAGTTTTTCTGTATCTCAGCTGCTGGGTCATTTTTAATGTCAATGAACCCCCCTCAAATACTTACCCAGTGCTGGGTAAATGTAACCCAATGTTGGGTGGTCTGTGCCAAACCGGTTAAAACTGGAACTTAACGGTCATTTTGTTTTCTGTTCTGAGAGAAAACTTCCTGAGGGGAACTTCCTGAATGAAATTAGGGTTTGTATTACATTGTATTCCTATATAATTTTTACTCTACAAAGGAGGAAAATGTCTGTAGTCTGTAGACATTTTACCTTTTTTTGTTTACATGTACGCCGCAGTCTGCTTGAAACGCTAGCCTTCTACAAAGTACAAACACAGCATACACCGGATAAACACTTTTCACAGCTGTCAAACGAATGCGCGACCAGGGCTGAAACACGCCACAACATCGCTGTCATATGTTATGGCAAGCCGATAATATGTAACAAAGTTACTGTGCGCTCCACTGACTATAATATTAGCACTGTTGATCTAGTGCGCTAGCGTCGCAGCTGTGGTCGCGCTATGCTTTTGAAGGTTGAAACTTAAATGCCTGACAGATGAGATGGCACAAGATTAAGCTGTTTTTTAATGTAACTTTTCAAAAAATGTATATATAAGATTGCCATTTAATGAACTGATACCGGTTTTCTTCCCTCAGATTTGCATTGGCTGCTGTTTCTGCTCCTGTCACGTCCTAAAACATTTGCTAAATGTTTTGGAGTATTTTATGATTGTAAAAGACTGACTTGCTATTGAATAAAAAGTATTGTATAAGAACTAGAGTGCATTTTTATTATTTAAAATTAAAAACCAATATTAAATTGACTGACACAGCACTGATTTAAAAAAAAAAACAACAACCCAGCAAGCTGGGAAGAAATAACCCAGCATGTGTTCTGCATAATATTTACCCAGCGCTGGGTTGTTTTTAACCCAGCATTTTTTAGAGTATAGATAGAATAGTTATACCATGCTTCTTCTTCAGCAATAAGGCTAATATTAGCTTGGAGTTAGAGATTTGAGTTTAGAACTAACCAAGTATAATCAATAATAAGTAAGATGCTTGCTGTGAAAAACATGTTCTTAAAGCACTTGTTGTAATGGAAACAGTACCTTATATGGCCATTAATAAAAAGTTATACAGAGATCTTAGCCTTTCATGACACAGCAAAGGACAAAGAACTTCCAGGATTAGTGTCTTAAAAATAAACGGTGTATGCAGTAACTTCTGAAGCATTAAAAATATTTGCCATCTGCAAACTGAACCTCCATTTCAGGCTTGGTCAAAGGAGCCTCACATAACGCTTCTTCGCCGTCAGCAAGACTTTTAGGGGAGGGCTGCAAAAAAAGCCCATGCAGGGAAACTGTAGGGGTATTGGGATGCTATCCATCAGACCATGGGCGACATTAATCACGGCAAAAGCGTCGTAAGTTCCTGTGAGGTTGACAGAATAGAGTGGCAAAATCAGTAACTAAATTGTTTTCAAAGCTCTCGATAAGCACCTTTTCCGAAAGTTACTACAGCCGATGGAAAAACAAATGGAGCGAGCGAGAGCTGTGGAAAGTTAATCTTTACTTTCAGAGGAGCCGGAGAAGCTGGAGCAGATGGATCGCGAGCCGCACCATTAACCGGCGCCGTGTGTCAGCAAGTCAACAAGCTGCAGTATGGGCCATTGCTGACCTCCAGGCTTAATGCTGTAGGGGTAAAAAAAAAAAAAAAAAAACTGTTTGCCAAAGCGGCACCACCCTGCTCCAGTGGAGAAGCGAGTTTAGGAGAAAAACCACGTTTATGGTCTTTCTGAAAGAGCTCTTAAACATATGCATACTCTTATTCTTTCCTTAAGTTCCTTAAATTTTCCTCACTCTGGAAAACCAATGCTGCATCTTCGTCTCGCACCCAATTAGTTTATCCAAGCCTACTAAAACAAAAACATTATCTGAGGTTTTGGAGTGTGTTTTTTTTTTTTTTTTTTTTTTTTTTAATTGCAGTCTGCTGCATATTTAAGGAAATGCACACATGGTTCTTATTTGCGTTGAAGGAGGCCGAGAGAATGCCTGAAGAATGGACTTTCAAAGAGATTTCAACATAAGCTCCGAACATTAAATCAAAGTGAGAAGCAGGACCAGGTTATGCAAGCAAAGTCGTTCATTTAACACGTCTTCCCATTAGAACCAGCTTGACATGCCCAGTAATACAAATTGTGTCTTTTGTCTCACAAAACCAAAACATTAGATTGTCAAATGGTGATTAAAAGGACGTCTAAAGCAATTGTACTTGTGGAAAACTAAATGGGACGTGCTATTTTTTTTATTAAGAGGACCATGTTGCCCATGAGACCTCTCGGTTGATACATCTGGAATGGAATTGTGAGAAGGCCCGGGTCAAAGGTTAATTAATTTGCACAAAAACGCAGAATTGGTTTTCCCTTCTGGGCTCTGGCCCAATTACAGGAAGACGGAGGAATATAATTGCTCAGGTGTTCAAGGAAAAAAAACGCATCATTTAGTCTTAAACGTCTACGGCCGAGTAATGTCAAAAGACACGTGAAAGAGTAGCCTGAAACAAACCGCACAGTCTGTTAAGTGACTTTACTAGATCTTTGAGACTGATTGAAGACATTCTATCATGGTTGAAATGAAAACAGTTACAAGATCATACGCAGTAATAAACCACTAAAGTAATGCCCACATTCTAATGGAGAAAAAAAAAGTACAGAAATCAAAATACTACTGCATCTGAACTGACATCAATAAGATTATGTTAAGACATCTAAGACACGTTATATGAGAGACATACACTATCAGTCAAAAGATTGGGATCAGTAAAATTTTAAAGAAGTCTCTTATACTCACCAAGGCTGCATTTATTTGATCAGAAATACCGTAAAAAACATAACATTGTGAAATATTATTACAATTTAAAATAACATTTCTATTTTAATCAGGGATGCACCGATAGGATTTTTTAACAAACAATTATTGGCCGATTCCTATATTAGTCACTTGTTCTATTATTTGAAGTTTTGTCATTAAAACAGGTTTTGATCATGTTTTTAAAATAGCAAAGTTCAAAAACACAAGCATTAAGTTATACTAGCTAGTTTATTGCTGCATCATTAAATAATTTCTAATGAACATGGATTGGATCCATTTAATATTCAGCAGGCCTACATAAATACAAAAATACAACAGAACAAAGATACATATGAATAAAGCAGTGCTTTTTAGGTTGGTTTAACAGTAGTTTTCAGGTATGGAAATGGAATAAACAAATGTAAAATAACACTGCATATTCTTCACTGTATAAAATTAAATAAATATTAAGTTTTTTAGTCAAGAGTAGTGAAAGTTTTTTTGACTTGTTTGATTAACATTAAAACGCAGACTGCAGCACAGCAGGAATATTAGGCTGCTGTCACTTTAAGAGCTGCACGGATCCAATATATACTGTTTACATTCATTTAAGACAAAACAGACTATGTTTACAAGGATACTCATCAAGACAGCCATTTTGATATCATTTTGTGTTAATTAGAAGAGAAGAAAAAACTTCTATATCGCAAAAAAGTTTTTACGCTTGCATGAGGTGGCTTTTCAGGCAATTCAAAAAGGGAATATTATTTCGCAAAACTGCAACTGAAACAGTTTTTTCACATTTACAGGTCACATGGTGTATGTAAAAGTCGATCATTCTTTAAAGATGGTGCAGTATGTTTGGACAAGACGACGACGAGACGTTCTTTATTAAACCCATATAAGACAAAAGATTTACGGGAATACTGGATACTAAACAACAAAGAAATGCCACAATTCATCAAGACCTCGAAGCAGATAAGAGGGAGAAACACCTTATACGTGACCGCTTCCAAGTAAAAGGGGCTTTCCTTGCCATAACACGCAATAGTTTTTGAATCGACATTTAGAAAATATTTTAAAAGTTTTGCGTAAAACTTGAACTTGTTGCACAGTTCAATTGTCCCGAGTGTTATTCACGCTGACCCCGAGTGGTCGTTATTGATGAGCCCTGCTGTATTTTGTACAGATTTCATTTTGTTTTGCCATGTTTTTAATTATTTTACCCAGAGAAAAACATTGGCTTATGTAACAGACATTATACAGCTCAGTGCCTTCACACAGTTAATTAATAAACCATCGGTTTGTTATATCAGCCTTTTTCATGCTATAGCCGATATGCCAATTGGTTGTAAATTGATCAAAAATTGGCCGATAAATATCAGTAAATCCAAAAGTTAAAGTTAAGTTAAAGTATTACACAAATTAAATAATGTCTAATCTAATATTTGTGTTTGAAACAACATACATCATGGCTGGCATGGCCTTTGAAGTTCCCTGCAAAGGTATATTTTATTTACCACATTTGAAGAGTGTTTCAAATCAGTCATACGTTTTCATTTTGGATGCTGCCTTGTATGTAGACCGTTCACTAAATTTGGACCAGGACTTCTATCTCCATGACTATGGCAGCACTGGAAATACAAGAAGCAAAGACAGATTTCCCCTTGTAAAAAGACAAAACTGTTTCCTCTGAGCCGTGAGCCAGCTGAATGATCCTGGGATCAATATATTCCCTACAAAAGACTAGACTTGGTATATGCCAATAAATGTCAGGGGATTTCTTTATGGATATCAAAACCAGTAATTGAATTAGGATGCCACGGTGACATCTAAAGCTTACATACCCACATCCAACGAAACGCAGGACAGAAGATACTGCTTGGCTGATGAACATTAATGCAATACAGTTCTACTGAAGAAACAAAGGGAGGGATAAAAGGAAAAGCTGCGGTTGAAGTATGATAACTTGTGATTTGGGATGGCTGGGTACCTATAAATGATCCATATGAAATCACTGGCATGAGACAATAGTATTTCTGACTCTGTTGGTCGCGGCTTCGCCTTGCCATGTTATTTTAATTATATTACACTCAGAATATCTATAAGGATCACCCTTACTAATAAATACAAGTAACCTCAAATCCCATACTGAACAACATGAAAAATTACATTCAAGATGTGTCATGTTCCTCTGGCATTTAAAACAGCACTCATGGAAAATGCTGATGTGACGCTGAGTACTTCCATTTTCACTATAGGCTTGGTACATATAAAAGTGGAAAAGTTACTTTATTCTATTTTAAGGCTTTTGAAACTTTCATTGAAAGGACAGCACAGAGGTCAGAGGAAACAATAGGGAAAAGAGAGGGGCTGAGTCAGGAAACTTCTAACAAACATTAAAAATCTAACAATGACTGTTAAATGGAGAGACACCTGTCCAGAACAACTAGCTTTGCTCCGCTTCCACGGCTCTCGGCCCCACCCTACTTGTCACAAACTTAAAAAAATGAGTTAGTTTACTTAAATGTTTTGAGTATTCTGAACTTACTGAGTTTTACAATGCTCTTGTTCTGTCATCATTGCTTTGTACCAATGTTAGTTTTTGCTTAGACTCATTACTTTGAGTTTGATGAAATTAAACCATTTAAGGCAATCGTATTTCCTCAAACCATTAAAGTAGCTATATAGTTGTTAAGACTTAGATTTGTTACGTGAATTCAAACCGAATGAGTGGAATAAACAAAATCTTTAAGCTGTTTACTCTAATGATTGACTAAACAAGCACTAAAATATAAGTGAATTTAACTCAAGATATATGAGTTTACAGTACTCATACTTATTGGTTTTTAAAAATAAAATGGTTTAAAGCAATCGGTTTCCTCAAATGGTTTGAGTTATCATAACTTATCGGGTTTTACAATGTAGCAATAGATGGAAAAAAGCAATCTGATCCTGTATGTCAAATGATCTGTGCATTCAGTCTTGGAGTGTAAATGCAGAAAAATAGACCAGCCACTTTTGCTATGTAATGTGTAAAGTGTTCCTTTGTTGTTCATTTTATTACTAACTTTTCAAATCAGTCACTCTGTGACTTTTTGCATTTAAATTTACAGATTTGTAAATATAAAATGGTTCTAAGTAGGGCTGAACGATATATCGTTTTAGCATCGAAATCGCGATGTGTGCATCTGAGACAGTCACCTCGCAGGATGTGCGATGTCTAGTATAGGGATCTTAAATCCGTATGGACCAGACACCACGGTTGCAAAGTTTGACAATCATACAATGAAAGTTTATCATTTGAACGCATTTTAGGTCCTGTCAGTTTAAACAATCAAGAGATTTTAAACCATTTGAGTGCAAGATGGTGCGAAAGAGAACTCTTCTGAACGTGCGGCTGTTTAATGTGCGCACACAGAACCGCGCAGATGCACGTGAACACCGCATGCCGTTCTCTTTCGTGTCTATTTGTGCCTGAACGGACACATACGTGCAAAAAAATTGTCAAAATGCACGTAAAAAAAAATCGACTATCCTCGTAAAAACAACTGATTATGGCTTAGGTGAACGAAACAATTGAGAAAGAAAAATGGATGTGTAACAGTATTATGTATCCGTGCCGTGCATTCGGTCTTAAAGTGACAGCAACCCCTGCTCATTAATGTTAATCAAACAAAAGAAAGAGAAAAATCACTTTTGTAGTTTTAACACAGATTAATTATGTTTAATTTATACAGTCATTTTACATTTGATTATTCAATTTCTGTACCTGAATACTGTTAGAAAATATAAAGCACTATTTACTTCATTTGTATCTTTGTTCTATTATATTTATCTATGCTTGTAATTTGTTCATTATTTTCTGTGTATTCATTTACCTACAAAATCACTCCAATCATCCTAGAATGATTGATTCTTTCCAAATAGAGCTATTCAAGTCATCTGGTGAATTTTTTTTCATATCGCAATATATATCGCAGAAAAACAAAATATTGCAATGTCAATTTTTCCCAATATCATGCAGCCCTATTTCTAAGCACTTTGTTTTATAATCTGTCCCGACAGTGATTCTTTTTTATTTCATAAATAAATAGGATTAAATTAATATTACAAACTGTTTCTTTGCATTTATTTTGGATTTATTGTCAGTACTAGGCTTGCAGTTTATTTCAAGTCTTCTTGCGCTTGAATGGACAAATTCACACAAAAATTGTCAACATGTCTGTCTGTGTTTTTAATGTTAATCAAACAACAAAAGACAAAGAAATCAGTCACTGCTCTTGACTGAATAACTTTAATAAGGATTAATCTTTATTTAATTTATGTAGTGACGATTATATGCAGTGTTCCTGATAACTACTGTTAGACCTACCTAAAAATCCTGAAAAGCACTGTTTATTTCATTTGTATCTTTGCTCCATTTTATTTTTTATTTGACATTAGTTATTTTTTCCCTGAACATAGCACATATCAAACAGTACCGAAACAGTGACCCTAAAACCGTGATACAAACCGAACCTTGAGTAATTTGAACCGTTACACCCCTAATACACACACACACACACACACACACAAACGTTGACAGGATACATAGTAGATATTTGTTCATATATATCATCTGTCTTTAGGAACATTAACCGAACCTTGAGTAATTTGAACTGTTACACCCCTAAAGCACACACACACACAAACATTGACAGGATATATAGTAGATATTTGTTCATATATAACATCTATCTTTAGGAACATTAAATATAAAAACCTGAACTTGCCTCAACCAAAATGGTCAGTGAGGCCTATATAAAATATACCCAAAAACACAACCAGTCCATACTGTGTCAGTCTTGTTTTGACATGTCAGTCATCACTCTTCCAACACACAGAGAGGAGAATGACAAAAACCACTGGAGTATGTGACGTTAAACCACAACAGACTAGCGTCTGCAATGGCCAGACCGTCAGATGTTAGGACCCACTCACTGAATAATAAGTCTCTCTCACGCACTTGATTATGCCTGCTCATACCACAATATGACTCAAAATAAATAAATAAATAAATGGGAGTGAGTAAGAGGAGTCTTACACACCTACTCCAGATGGCACACAAAGGTCCAGCATGCTGCTGGTTGCCACAGTTCCCGTGGAGCCTAGTACAGAGTTATTAAAATCAATTCAAGATTAAATTTGCTCGCTCAGTGTCTCCAATGTGAAATTTTATTAGAAAACAAGTAGTAAGCAAGCTGCAACTACACAAACTTGCTGATTTTTGACAATGGAAAAACTAACGGATGCTACTTTATCTATCTGGAATCATGTTTTATTGAGCAAAATGAATTTACGATGAACTGCTGGCAGCTCGCGAAAGGGCACGCCTGAAGCTAATTGTTCCTTGTAACTGCTGCCATAAATCCAGCACTGTTCCTCTTCCATCCTCATGCATGCCCTCCAAGTCCAGGTACGGCATGATACAGTCGGGTCACCATCTAGTGAATGACCATCAATGCCCTTTTGTTCTCACACTGCTTGGATGATTTACTCCACGCTTTAAATGGTTTTGAACTAGGCTTGCTGTGGTAGTCAGCGTTACACGGTGTTCAGCCAAAACACCAATTACATTACTTGGCCACCGCTGACATTTGCTTTTTTATAGAAATAACAACCATTTAGTTCAGTTGGACAAAGGATGCTACAATTATAAACTGAAAGCTTTGACTCTGCTCCAGAGTCGCAGCACAGTGCGCGCAGCAGGAGTCAGATTTCACTTTCCTTACGTGACGACAGTAAGGAAAGATGACTGACAAGGTGATGGCAGAGGATTTGGTAAGCAACAGATCCTGAGAGTCATTGACAAATATCTTATCTTGTAAAATGTGCAGTCATTACCACCGCTCCGTAGGGCTGGACGATTAATCGAAAAGTAAATCGAAACCGAAATTCAGAACCTCTAACCGACGTAATTTTCCCATGTCGGTTATTTCGTTTTTTTAATCCTGTTAATACTTCCCCCTTAAAAACATACTACCGCGTGTGTAGGCATGTGACTCCAGTCAACAAGCAGGTGAACGCCAAATCAACACACGGAAACGGCGCGCAAGCGGTGAGCCTTGCGTCTTCACTAAACTGTGTCAGTTGTATGTGTTTTAAGGTTTACAAGTTTGGACATTCAAGCGATTTTAGACGATCGGATGTGTATTATTATATCGAGCTACCGTGCTCGCGCAGCTACATTGTGGCACGAACACTCATACAAACAGTAGCTGTGCAAAACGTGAGGATAGCGCGCACAGAGAGGAACACAGAAACTAGTTGTCAGTGCTGTCCTGTGATTTATCACTAAAGTAGCTTAGAAACTCAAAACTTATTATAGCATATATTTTATACCACAGATAAAATAACTACTGAAAGTAAGCTATGTCAAATCACTCTTTCAAAAGAAAAAAATATCCCACCTTTAATAGACAATCATATTTACAGTACAAATCTTGCCAGTGAACTATGAGGGCAAAAAAAAAAAAGAAAACANCAAATCTTGCCAGTGAACTATGAGGGCAAAAAAAAAAAAAGAAAACAGAAACTAAAATAATCGTTCATTAATCGTAATCGAGGTAAAATGTTCAATTAATGAAGGTTTTGATTTTAGGCTATAATCGTCCAGCCCTACCGTTCCGCATATGCAGAGAAGCCTACGTGTGAAAGCAAGCGTGCATTCAAAAGTGATTTCAA
>RJVU01053643.1:6883372-6902961 GCA_003731715.1 Anabarilius grahami | reverse complement strand
CATCCTAATATATATATATATATATATATTATTATTATTTATTTATTAGTTATAAATCAATTCACTTGACATTTTCATGACAACATTAAAAACTTTTTAATTTAGTTTAACTTTTTAGTGTATTTAATTGTTATTCTTAGCCCTAACCCTAAACAAAATAGTATGGATGTATAATATCAGTTATTTATTGATTATCATTAATAATAATAATAATAATAATAATATGCCACAACAACCACTACTGAGAATATAATTTTGTTTAAAGTCCCCCTGTAGTAAATTTTGTTTTATCCCTTAAAACTCATCTACGATCACCAAAATTACATATTTAAATGTTTTAAATGTTTTATTTTCATGCCTTAAAATAGCTTGAATGTAACTCTACACCCTTGCCTCATTTAGTACACGGAGATATATGAATATGCAAATTAGCCCCACCTCCACTCAATCACACGAGCTTAGAGATCCACTTGGTCAACTTACTGAGGTAAATGTTGCACAATGGTATAGCTCTTTACAACGTCGGACACATAACAGTAATTAATATGATTAGCCTTTTGCTTGACTACGTTATCAAACGGCTAATAATGTGTTGCTAATGTTGCACAAACCATGTTCCCGTTCTTCATCTCAGAGTCAAACAGCTGACTTCTAACAATCAGTATCCTTACAAACGCTTTGAACAACTCAGAACGTCAGTGGAGAAAGGCACATAGTTCATCATTACATCTTAATATACATCATATATATAATTCACCTGCTATATTGCTAAATGTATACGATTTTTCATATCAACAGAAAAATATATCGGGACAACCTGGCTTCTTTCGAGACTCTCCAGCTAGTTCGCTGTTAATGATATGTTAAAGACTGCTTGCAGGTTGACATGATTGGTTACAAGGTAGTTTGTGACATCAGAAACACCAGCTATTTCAAACAGTGTTTTGGAGACTGTCTTTGGTTCACTGCAGGAGAAAATACTCAGCAATGGTGTTGACTTATGAATTTGCACATGGTTTGTCTTAAAACAAATTAAAAACACCACACAGACATTTATACAACATTAAAAACTTGATTTTCACCACAGGGAGACTCTAAAGAAGCAAAGTTTGAAGCTGGTTTTTAAATAACATCATGCACTTCAAGATCTGATAAAGTCACATCATGAAACACTCGGCAGAACAACTGACATGAACATTTAGCATAAATCAAACCTCATCTGACCTTGGGAAACGTAACCTGGCTACTCGCCCATGAACATATCTCGCCTCAAGGTGGAACACATGCTCTTGATTCCAGCAACGCCATTCAACACCTTGAGCAGAACTATTTGGAGACTAACGTGTCAGCATTTGATAAAAACCACAGCCGTCTAAGAGCTTGGAGGTGGAGCAAATAAGAAATGCATCAAATGACATAAGAACAAATAGGTTTTTATTTAGAGCTGCCAAACTGTGACAAGACAATGAGGCGAGTTTGAGAATATCACACAGGTTTTATTACTTTGCCAGCATTAGAAGGAAAAAAAATGACTTGACATTGAAGTGTCAATTGTCATGAGAAATTACTATGGGAAAAAACGCTTTAAAAAGACTGCAAATTGGGTCAGAAAGATTTTGAGGTCTGTCAAAAAAAGGTTCCCCATGGTGATTAAGTAAGTGTGTTACACTGACTGGATAATTTAAAACTGAGTAGGAAGGGATTTAGAGAGGAGGACAACACTACATTTAAGGTGCGTTGCTGGCAAAATGGTGGCATTAACAAAATTCAATAAATCAGTATTACTAATAAATAAATAAATAAAAACACAAATATATACAGCATTTAAGTACAATTTGAATGATTATAAATGGGCTGCCCTCTAATAGTCGACAAGAAGACGCTCAGTCGACTAAAATTGGTATTAGTCGGTTAGTCGCAGGAAAAAAAAAACCTCCACAGGAAGTGGCAAAATCACGCAGTCTGTGACGGACAGATCGTTAATGGCAGGAAATCCAAGCATTCGCCTATCATTCATCATTCGTCAACCTCAAATATGGCTTAACTCTAATGTTAACCTAGATTAATGTTTTGGCGCATATCCAAGAGTTTGTGTGGAGCTCGCACTTACTGCATGACATGGAAGCGCCGGTGCGATCACTTGCATTTAATCTAAAATACTCCATAATTTTTGGTCATACAGATAAGAATAATCCATCATTCGAAACTGGCTTGCTTTTATTTCTGTAAACTCACAATAAAACGTTGTGCTTTTGTAAAATAATGAAAACAGTATGCGCTTTCAGCCATCTCTCTCTGTGAACTTAAGCGCATCACAAAAATGAACAAACATGAAAAAAATGAAACACAAACATGAGAAATACATCTATGGAAAGCTTGAAATGTCTACTTTTAAATGAGACAATTCAAATCTAAAACAAATATTCTCAGATTATGTAATCAGTATGAAACATGCATATAGGCGCGTACACTACAGCGGAGATGACGAGTCAGCAACGTCGACTTCATCTCTACAGCCAAAAACAAAGAAAACATTATCAATAAATTATTAAAATGTTTAGAGAGTCTCCTTGCTGTTTTTTCACACCACATTCATAATCATTACATTTTCCGGAGCACAGCTGCAAGCTTTATGCATACATTTGAGCTCTGATTGGGCTATGAATTATATGTGATTAAAGGCTCATTATTATGATTTATATGGTTTATTAATAAAAACGCGCAATTGGTCGACTAAATCGCTTAAATTAACGACTACTAGTCGACTAGAAAAATCTTTAGTCAAGGGCAGCCCTTTAAATGTCACACCATAATNNNAAAAAAAAAAAAAAAAAAAACATTTATTTCATTGTATCTCAGACACTAATCTACTCTAAAAAAGAAGCCCTGTATATCCGTGCACATGTAATGCAGATACCTATATTTCAAACGTAAGAAAAATAAATTAACAAACTATTATTCAAAATTTTGGGGTCGCAAAGATATTTACTTCTTATGCTAACCAAGGCTATATTTACAGTATATGTTCAAAAATACAGTAAAAACAGCAACATTATTACAATTTAATAGCTTTTTTTTCTTTCCTATTTTTGAAACTAATTTTGAAACTATTTTAAACTGTAAAAATGTAATACTATTCTTGTGATGGCAGCCATTACTCCAGTCTTCAGTGTCACATGATCCTTCAGAAAACAATTTTATTATGCCGACTTGCTGCAATTTAGGATTATTATTATTATTATTAATGTTAATTTCAGGATTCTTTGAAGAACAGAAAGTTCAAAAGAACAATTTATTTGAAATAGAAATCTTGTAACAAAAGTCTTTACTGTCGCATTTGAGCAATTTAATGTATCCTTGCTGAATAAAATTAATTTCTTTAAAAAAAAACAACTCTAAATAAATTAACATTAGTAGAAGCACCACTTATTGTAAAAGAACACATTTTATTAAGTAAATTAAAGCAACAACTAATTGTCTGCATCTCTGATTGATTATTACATCATGTAAAAGTTTGCTCAAAATTACTAATACATGGTAAGTCTTAAATAGACAGAGGAAGTCTCACAAACATCCATAATTTCCTTCACTTTCTTTATCCTTACTGAAATCAGTTTTCTTTGGAAATGATTGCCTGTGATTTTCAAAACTGTAACGCCTCATTTGCACAATCAAGTAATCAAATGATTTCCTATACAGAAAGTTAAGTGACTTTTCTCAATTCCCAGTCATTCCGAATTATGTAATTTTTCTAAGGAGGATCCCTTCGTCACACAGTTGCTACTGTTCATTTTCTTGGGTACTGTTTGAGTTATTTATCAAGCTTTGCAAATGGGTGTGTAACAAAGATCTGGGCAAAGCAATGCTAACACTAAACAAACAAACAAATCCGTAACATCCATTCCCACAACATAGTATAAATAGCAACATTTCGACCTTCATTTGAGTTTTTCTCATTAGTAATTCAAAGTGATTTCTACAATATCAGCAATATATAAATATATAAATATCCATGTGTAGTAAAAATAAGCACAGCCTTGAGTTGTCCCAGGTGCACGTATGATCCCGTACTGTTCTGTGATTAGGCAGTGCCGCTCCGTTCAGTTCTAACACAGAACATTCCATTCCCTCCCCAGAGGCCACTTCCACTCCCAACTTCTGTAGCTGCTCGGGAAGGTCAGACGGTCACCATGGCGACAGTTCTGAGGTCGAAGGTCAACGCGGCCGCACTGCTGACTGGTGATGAGAGATGACAGCACGAGAGGCCACGGGGAGCTCTTTGAAGTTTATAAAAATGAGTCACATGGACTCCATTATGATCCCTGCATGAGCGACTAATATCACGTTGCGGGATCTAATAAATAAACATCAGCTCGTGGAGATGCTTTGAGCACTACCGTCAGGGTTGCATGAGATAAATGCGCTCCTGTTAAATATTAGACGGCATACTAAACAGTTCATCACCCTGCACCATTACACATCTCATTTGCCTGACATTGGCCTCCCAACAGTTCACAAACATTCAAGTGTTTCCTCAAACAATACATTAACCTTAAAAAAAAAGAGCAAAACAGTTTAACGAGTGGTTCCGATTGCAGTGCAGCTGTTACTGAAGTGAATACAGTGCCATACCATAGAAGAGGTCGGCTGTGTTCTGCAGACAAAAGCCTACTGGTTGCAGAATTGCCCAGACGAAACATAGCTCAGCTATTTCCACATGCCCTTAATTGCACACTGTGTGGTTTGGTACCGTGGACCAAAGCTGCGGAGAATCCAAATGGAGAAGGCTGGCCATGATCCCGACGAGTCAACAAAGATGCGTACGCGAGTGAATCTGGCTCGCTGCGGCTCTCCAATTATAACCTGCCCAAGTTTCCTGTCCGAGACGCTGCGGTCAAGTGTTCCCTGGCGAACTTACCCTTGAGCTGTACGCTGAGCCGAATACATTTTACTGAATTTAAAAATAAATCTTCTCCCAGATGGAGCTGTGGCAGAGGTGAACATTTGAAATTGTACACAATCATTCCTATTACCAAGAAAATTAACAAAATAAATGAGTGATTTTTATTTTTGGAGGGGAAAAAAACACTAATACATTTTTCAAAATATCTTTTTTGTGTGTTCCACAGAAGTCAGAAGGTCAGGTTTAAAATTACATGAAGGTAAGTAAATGATAATTGAAATTTCATTTTTGGGTGAATCATCCATTTTAATGAACAGGTTGAAATGTCTTAAAACTGCCAGGTTGTTGGTGAGAATTAACTGTGATAGCCAACAATCCAACACAGATCTGGCTTATTATTCTTCTGATACTGAAGTTTTAACCTTATTTCAAGGTTACTGAAGTCTCTGAGGAACTAACACAGAAACACATAAGCAGCAGTACTGCACAGGCCTGAATAGGGATGGACTTAAAGGATTAGTTCACTTTAAAATGAAAATTACCCCAAGCTTTACTCACCCTCAAGCCATCCTAGGTGTATATGACTTTCTTGTTTCTGATGAACACAGTCAGAGTTATATTAATAAATATCCTGATGCATCCAAGCTTTATAATGGCAGTGAATGGGACCAATGAGTATGAAGCTCAAGAAAGTGCATCCATCCACATCCATCCATCATAAAATCACGGCTCTGGGGGGTTAATAAAGGCCTTCTGAAGCAAAGCGATGCGTTTGTGTATGAAAAATATCCATATTTAACAAGTTATGAAGTAAAATATCAAGCTTCCGCCAGACCGCCTTTCGTATTCAGCTTAGGAATAAAGCATAATAGACGTCGCGTCAGTTAAGCTTTTTTCGCAAGTTTAATAGGGAAGGCGTAGGACGTAGCGCAAGCGTTTTGAACTGCAAGAGGCATTACACTTTCTTAGTGAGTTGAATACGGTAGGCAGTCTGGTGGAAGCAAGATATTTTACTTCATAACTTGTTAAATATGGATATTTTTCTTACACAAACATATTGTTTCTCTTCAGAAGGCCTACTGTTTACTACCATTATAAAGCTTTGATGCGTCAGGATATTTATTAATATATCTCAGATTGTGTTCATCAGAAAGAAGAAAGTCATATACAGCTAGGATGGCTTGAGGGTGAGTAAAGCTTGGGGTAATTTGTATTTTAAAGTGAACTAATCCTTTAAACTGAGACAGCAATGACTGCTTATAAAAACACAATTATGTAATTGGATATTTCAAATAAATAAAATGAAATGGTTTGGCAGTATCATTAGAGTTGAGACACCATCAGTGCTCAACAGGTTTGTGGAGATGACTGTGGGCGTACACATAGGACACGGGTAGATGGGATACAACTGATTAGATATAACAGAACTCAAGGGTCTCAAGACAAGGTCTATTTTGGACCCTTTTCACAGACTGTGATGGCGTGTTTCCAGAGTTATCATAATGTTTCATAAGTTTTTCATATTTTAAAAAATGATAACGCATTTATAATGTTATATATTGTAGGGATGCCACAATTCTCAATGATACAATATACAATATAATATATAAACAATATAATATGGAACCGTTTGGTATGACATTCACGGTTCAATACTCGCTTGTGAATTGTGGTTTTGCATTTAAATTTCCTCTATTGGCATTAAATGTTTCAAGTTACATCGACAACTTTGAGGGCGAGTATTATTCTATCGTCTACTAGCAAATCTAGCTAATAATGCTGGATAACCCCGATTTGATCAGCACTTAGTTTATCTTTAAAAGCCATTCTCCTCAAGGAAACAGAAATGAATAGTTCACCTCCCAAGACCTTTGGGTCTGAGCCATTCGTTCTTTTGTCATGTGATGTGACGGACGTATTGGATTCAGAAAATAGGTAATAATTCCCAATCTTCTTTACAAAAAAAGTGCATAGTTTTTTTTTTTTGGCTCTTACAGTTACAATGCATTTCTGATCTCAAATTACAATTTATACATTTGTGAGCTGTGCAGTGTTAAATTTTATATACATTTATTTTATATTATACAATACACTAGGAATGTGCACAAGCGATTTAAAATAAAAATAGATTTTTTTTCTCTTTAACCGAAAGTTGTGGAAAAGCTATCACAAATCTTTTTCTTTTGCTATTGGAGCAAATGGAAATACAAAAATGATAAATGCTGTCGTCTCCCGTCTATGATGACTTTCGCTTCTGAGACCCCCGGAAATGTGAAAAGGGTCCATTAAAATAGTTAATATCAAGTACTAAATAATGAACTATTTGTAACTTAAAACAGTGATACACATTGCATGAGACACTAAAATAAATAGCAAGGTGATATTTTGAATTTTGGTCATTTTGACTACCTCAAAAACAGCCAAGGTGAGCATAAGGCAAGATAATGGATTTGACAAGCAGAAAACAGGTAGATATACCATACGGCGACAAGGATTCGTAATCCAGAATAGAAGCAATGCCGCCGTCACTGGTATCATCACAATGAGACTATTGTTATCAGAGTTTTTTTGCCAAGACAAGTAGATAAATGTCCTGCAGGTGGCCAGTCCCAGTTGCATGATTTCACACTGTGCTGTTAATCGATGGTTTCTGTTGATCATTTTCGCTGTAGCGAAAGATTAATATGTCTGGAGAGCGAGCCTCAGACCCAGCCTTGTCTTCGAAAACAAACAGCGGGTAGCAATTTGTTCCAAGCACAATATCAGTGCTCTGGACGCAAATAGAAACCTCCAAGAAGGAATTCAAAACTCCAAACCGAAGAGTGGCAAGCCAAGCCAAAGCTGCTGGAATAATTTTCCCCAACTTGGAGTTAGAAACAGCAGACACAAACACATACACATATTTGTACATAGATATATACCGATAGCTATGGATAGATATAGATTACAAGGGTAGACATTAAAAGCCAACTTCCAGGAAAATGCACCCCAGTCTGGAGAGAATTACACTCCACAGGTCTCCAACGTTAGCAGTCGACCGACGCTGAGTGTTATCAAATGGCCGATGTGATATCTATGTCAAAATAAAATGATGGCAACAACTGATGTATTTGCTCAACTGGCCAACAGCCTAAAAACTATTTACTGCACATATTAAATATATCATGAAAAGCATTACATATTGTAACGATGCAAAAACATTGTTGTTGTTTAACTTTAAGGCTGTATTCTGGTTTAAAAAAATGGAAATTGTGTATCAGGAAGCCAATTATAATCTCAAATGAAAAAGAAAATTGACCAAGAGAAACAATTCTTTCTTAATTAGCTGGAGCACACAATGTATCAAGACTCAATATTGAAAACAAAATGGATGTCGAAATGAACAGCAGAAAAAAAGAAAAACAAATGAATTAAGATGAAAGAAGAATTTAATTTTGATATTGAACCACTTCCCGACTACATAAAATGACTGGCTATCCTATTCATTAGCACAACATCAAAAGAACTTAAAGGTGCCATCGAACGTTTTTTTTACAAGACGTAATATAAGTCTAAGGTGTCCCCTGAATGTGTCTGTGAAGTTTCAGCTCAAAATACCCCATAGATTTATTTTTATTAATTTTTTTAACTGCCTATTTTGGGGCATCATTAGAAATGCGCCGATTTATGCTGCGGCCCCTTTAATTGCTCGTGCTCCCCGCCCCCCCAAGCTCGCGTGCTCGATCATTGCATAAACAAAGTTCACACAGCTAATATAACCCTCAAAATGGATCTTTACAAAGTGTTCGTCATGCATGCTGCATGCATGCTTCAGATCATGTGAGTATAGTATTTATTTGGATGTTTACATTTGATTCTGAATGAGTTTGATGATGCTCCGTGGCTAACAGGCTAAAGCTAACATTACACACTGTTGGAGAGATTGTTGTGTTTATGCATTATACAGACTGCAAGTTTTTAAAAAATGAAAATAACGACAGTCTTGTGTCTGTGAATACAGTAAGAAACGATGGTAACTTTAACCACATTTAACAGTACATTAGCAACGTGCTAACGAAACATTTAGAAAGACAGTTTACAAATATCACTAAAAATATCATGGATCATGTCAGTTATTATTGCACCATCTGCCATTTTTCGCTATTGTCCTTCCTTGCTTACCTAGTCTGATGATTCTGCTGTGCACATCCAGACGTCCTGCCCTTGTCTAATGCCTTGAACATGGGCTGGCATATGCAAATATTGGGGGCGTACATATTAATGATCAACTGTTACGTAACAGTCGGTGTTATGTTGAGATTCGCCTGTTCTTCGGAGGTCTTTTAAACAAATGAGATTTATATAAGAAGGAAGAAACAATGGTGTTTGAGACTCACTGTATGTCATTTCCATGTACTGAACTCTTGTTATTCAACTATGCCGAGGTAAATTCAATTTTCCATTCGATGGCACCTTTAAGTGTTTTTCGCCGGTTCGCCACCTCAGCGCTGGGCTCCTGAATTCTTTCAAGTATTATGCTGAACGCTTAATGCAAGAGCACTGCAGAATGTCAATATTCAATTACTATTAATAGGATTCATTACTTCCATATGCTGCAGGCATCCAAAGACAGTGAACACCCAGGAACTCCTCCTCCCCCCACAGGAGTTTGTTATCTCTTATGGTCAGTCTCCCTCCATTAGACACTCTCCACAACAAAACAAAATAAACCCCACACTCAATAAGAACAATACGTTTTTAAAGGCATCATTATTTTAGCAGTCCTCAGTATTGTCACTCCTGAGTGAACGCAAACCAAAATTGCCCATTAATTCAAGTGCACTGGCAAAAATCCAGACCGCCAGACAAATGTGCTGCAGTACAATACATTCATTTCAATTTGTTTTATGCGCTTACAATACTAAATTACAACCGAAATTAAAAACTTGCCAACATTAACAGCTCTGATTTCAAGGTAATTATGGGGAGTCAGCAGGATTGACAATTAAAGTACTACAGCCTGATACTGTAATGGACAGAATTATGCAGAATTCACCTAACATTAGTAACCTCATAAATTAACTCAATTAACTCAACATTAGCGGTCATTCATACTAGTGTCATTTCCAAGATTTAACAAAAGTTTTGCCAATGGATAATACACTTTTACTTTTCTTTTCTTCTTTTTTTAGAGATGCACTTATGTTTCAGCCCCTAATATTTATCGGCTGATTTTTAATCAATTAAAAAAAAATCTGCATATTGGCTGTAGCATGAAAAAAGCCAATATAACAAACCAATTAACTGTGTGAAGGCACTATGACTAATTGCAATTAACCTGAAATCGCACTTAAACCTTTTGGCATAGTGCGATTATGAAATCGCAAAGGCTGGGATTATTTGATCTGTGATCATCATCTGAAAGCACTGCAAGTTTGAGTCGCTTATAATGTGCATTTGAAAAAGCAACACGCGTCAAACATCTTTCCAAACATGAGAAGCATTTATGAACCTCTTGTCCAACAAGAGACAACATTTAATAACATGATTTTACTCCAAACTCACTTCATAATGTCAGTCGAGTGTTTGAAATAACACAACTTCTGTGAGATGATGTGGCTTCTTACACAGAACAAGGCATAAAAGAAAATTTTTTCATAGTATTCTTTACAGTGATAAAGGCTATGTCGATTAGCATTGCATTTTAAATATACTTTATTATCATGACAATACCCGAGAAGGCTTGAAGAACTCAGATAAACCATATATTGTCGTAGTCGTGTTTATTAGTCATGTGTAATCAATCAAAGCATTTAAATTTTCTGTTTATTCAGCTGCAGCAATAGTATGACACCCATAAGCATTTCCTGGAACTACGTGCGTTATCTACTTCTTCTGCAGGGCATATTTGGAGTTTCTGCACGAGAGCGCCCTCTGGCTTTCAGGTGGAGCAACATTTAACTTCATTGAAAAGCTGCGCATTATTTTTTTTTTAAATTAGCAGCCAATTGCCAAATCACACACGGTTTATTTTTGATTAATTGTGCAGTGTGCTGAGGACTGCATCGTTACAAAAGTTTATCATTTACACATGTTTTGTAAGCCTTACAAATTTAAATATTCAAGAACAAGACGACGCAAAAGATATCTTAATTTGGTACTTGCTGTGTGAGAAGTTTCGTGTGCACACATCTGAAGCGCACACTCAGAAAGCCTCTCAGATAGCATATGAATACTGAATTGAGTTCTCTTCCATGTCTTCTTGCGCTTGAACGATTAGACAAATTTACACAAAATTGTCATTTCCATCTTGCCGAGTAAACAGTCTGTTATGTTTTAAGTGAATATAAACAAAATAAAATGCATGTGTAACAGTATCAGCATATCAGATCTGTGCATTAGGTCTTAAAATGGCAGCAGCCTATTACTGCTGTCTGTTTTTGCAATGTTAATTAAACAATAAAAGGAAAAAAAAAAAAAAAATCGCTCACTGCTCATCACTGAATAACTTTTGTAAATTTAATAATTTAATTTAATAAAAATTTGATCAAAACAGTAATCTATTTTAATGAGAAAAGTATAAATAAGTGAGCAAGTGACAAATATTGGTATTGGAATTTGCCAATAGTTGTTTGTTAAAATAGATATCAGCCCAAAAAAATATCATATCGGTTCACTCCTACATTTTTTTTTTTTAATGACATTTGTGATGTAAGTGTTTTAATTCAAGAACTGACCTTGTGTTCTAGATACGGTACCAGTTGGCCATTAAAAAGTAATTAGGTGCACTTTTAAGGAATGTTTGTTTCTGAATTATTCTGCATTCTTAATGAGTTCATGACGTTTAAAGTTTATCAGAAAGCTCATGACTTTATGAAGCATCATTACCATGTGAATATTAAAATTATCTTGAACTCTGAGATTGCTAGAAGAGCAACAGGGCATTTGGAATTTTTTCTTTTCAAAACAACAACACTAGAGATATGATCAAGTTACAAAAAAAATGCAAATACAAGCATTATTAGTTTTTCCTTGTAAAATGAGTTCCTAATTAGCCCAAACTTAAAAAGTAAAGAACATTAATGTGGTCATGATTTATAAAAAGTTTGCCCATTTAGGTAAACAACATATCAAATTAGCATATGACCTTGAAACGGAAGGAATACAAATCAGAACACAGCTCAAAACATCCAAGCACTGTGTAATGACAAATTTTGGGTGCGCATTATGTGTGCTAGTAAATGCAAATTCTTGTTAATTGAGTTAGTTCCACAGAGGTCACCTGTTCTTCTGGGACCTCTCTTCAAAAACAATCTCATACGAACAGGTCTTTAAGCAATGCTCAATGTCAGTGGATAATTTGCAATGCAAATTCTCATTTGCTGTGATTTCAGCAAAACAAAACTGCAGTTCCCAAACCAAGAAGGTTCGATTTAACATATAAGAACATCAAAGTTTGAGTGTATAACTTCAAATGAAATGTCTTGGCATTAGTCCGGTAAGGTTTAAGTGGAGTAACTCGGGGAACAGACCATGCAAAAACACTTTACACGCATCAAATTTGCAAGCTTCAATTAAAATAGTTATGCCATCTAATCTCCTTATAAACATAGAGCATCTCACATTCCCCTCGATTCCCCCAGTGTGATTACCAGCTAGATGGCCCTAAGCAACAGTAAAGTGCTTTTATTGCAAGAGATTTAATTATGAAATCATAACCCCTTAAAAGCCACAAAAGTACACAAACACACACCTGGGCTTGCAGATGCTTGCAGATGCTTGCAGATGCTTGCACCTGAATATCTTTATAGAGTGGAAAGAACAGGACAAATGTTAAGCAACACTGACAGTGATGCACCGAACCCAAGATCCATGCCGTATACTGCATACATAGGCAACTACCTTCTAAGATAGCATCCTAACTGAAACGCAAGTGAATCTGTACACACCGCACCTTTCTAAGCTAATATTGTGATATTCTCAGCGTTTCCCATTAATTACCTAGACTGTGGCTGCCCATCTAATCTGTCTTGCCGCAGTTTCATAATGAACTGTAAATAGTTTTACACTCTCATAATAACATAAAAGATCTATATTGTTGTGTTTTGCACCATCTGTCAATCCAAATAAAATCAAAATGGCTATATGGCTTGGTGCTCTTATTAAATCGCAAAAAGCTGTGATTTAATTAAAGGTACACTAAATGTAACTTTTGGCCCTCTAGCGGTTAAAAAAATAAAACTACATGCATTATGTGGAAAAACATTGTTTTGTTTGTTTCAGCTCTGCATGACTCTGCGGATGATTATGGTTCTTTCTCATAACTCATTAAAAAGAGAGATTATCCTACTGCTCATAAAACATTCACTATAGCAGAGGTCACTAATAGGCGGACCGCGGTCCGGATCCGGACCCAGCCGCCGTTCTATCCGGACCCGGACCAATAACCCATAAATTATTGACTTTTGTCGGAGCGTTTCTATTTTAACCCGCGCAGCTTTTCTAGCATCTATGGTACTGGTTTAGCGCGGCCCAGGAAACTCACAGACCAATTGCATGCGTTGTAAATCATGTCATGTGATACTACTCGAGTCAGACAGCGAGAGAGACACACACACACACAGGGAAACTCAAGCTATACTTTTTATTTCCTTTTTCTAAAATTAAGCACTTTATTTTGAGATGCACATTTTTCAAAAGCTCTCTGTTGTGTTTTATTTATTTTTAATTTATTTTTAAATGCAGCCTTTATTTTATTTAAATTGATCATTTATTATTAGAGTACTTATTATTTCCCTACAGCTCAATATATAAAATGACAATAAATATTGTTAAAATATTATTCAATTTGTACTTTCATTTTATTTGACAGTCGTCTCTTGACTAGGCTACTTACATATTTTCATACAACTACTAGGCTGTGGCACTGAATGATAACACAAGTTAGTCATTGTGATGTTGCGGACCTTTGGTTGCTGATTTTTTTTCTAACTGGACCTCTTAGAATTTTAATTCAATACCCCTGCACTATAGGCTTAAAAGATATAACCAGCTTAGATGGAAAGATCTCAGCTCTTTGGTTGAACATGACTCAATCATGGACAGTGGTTCAACGTGATTGAAACAAGTAAAACCAAATAGAATCAACCATGTACAACTAACTAGAATCAATAGTGTTCATTTTACTTGAATGAATGGTTTTCATTTAAATTGATTTATTCAATTAATGCTTTTTGTTTAGTCCTGTGATTTACCTAACAACAAACAAAATATAACTTTTTTTTTTTTACATGTGTGATGTTAGGTGTTGGCAGTCCAGAAGTGATACTGGCAACATCCAGAGCACTACCATAGTGGGTGATTTATTATTAAAGCAATTTGAATTCTTGTTAAAAGGTCCTCAACCCAATCACAAGCTCAAAACTTCACCAAAATGGCAACCACCTAAACCATTAACATAACAGAAACGTTTAAATACCAACATAGTTGAACATTAAACATTAACAAGTCTCTTCATTTTCTCATCTTGCTAAAAAAAAAAAATGCATAAAATAACAATTTATTACATTTACGCTCCCAATTCAGCCCTATGCAAAGCATGATGGGAATTGAAAGTCCTGTTTGATTGGGTTACTTGAATGAAACATGTTATTTCAAAATGAAAACATCAAGGTAAAGGGTTAGTTCATGCAAAAATGAAAATTCTGTCATTTATTACTCACCCTCATGTCGTTCCACACCCGTAAGACCTTCGTTCATCTTCGGAACACAAATTAAGATATTTTTGATATCTTAGCGCTGTCTGAGTCCTCCATAGACAGCAATTTAACCAAGGCCCAGAAAGGTACTAACCATATCAATAAAACAAGTCGACGTGACTGCAGTGGTTCAATCTTAATGTTATGAAGCGAAAAAAAATACTTTTTGTGCGCAAAAACAAAACAAAAAACAACTTTATTCAATAATATCTTCTCTTCTGTGTCATTCTCGTACGCTGTTTACGTCCAGCGCTTCCAGGTTCAATGTCAGAACGCAGACTCATTATTGGCCGGCTCCTGCGTCAGCATCACACGCATGCGTTCTGCTGCTCACGTGATCAGCTTTGGCCAATACAGAGTCGGCATTCTGACGTAGAACCTGATAGAAGTGCTGGACGTAAACAGTGTATGAAAATGAAAACCAAGATGGAAAGTACTCTGAGAATACCTTCTCTATGAAAGATACACATGATGCTACTTAAGATTTAGCCAAAATGGGTAATCTTACAAGGCAGCGTAAGACTGCCTCTACCAATTTAAACAGCCTTCCTGTAGGAAGTGAATGTGTGACATTACAGGAAGTGTTCAGTTGGCTGTAGAGTCCCTAAGCAAAAACATCTTAAAGGGCAACTCAACTTCTCTTGCCAAGATCAAGAACCATTCTGCTCCTAAATAAACCTCCATTCCCCAAACACTACTATATAAGCAATTGCTATAGATAATAAATGATCATTAAAAATTAATCATTGGCGAAGCACAATAAGTTTCACCAGTAGACAAGCTCAGTACAATGTCAACACGTTGTTTTTTGAGTCTCGCCCAAGGACTCGTTCGTTTTAAGCAATTCCTTTCCATTCACAGATGATTTATCTGTGTGACAGGCCAAGGGGCATAGCGTGCACACAAGCTTGGCCTTGACAAATTGAGCCAAGGCCTTGGCGGGGAAAAAAAAGGAAAAAATGCAGACAATCTAATGAAATCTCACTCCATCCGACCATGTCAAGCTATGCCATGTCTTAATTAAATGGTTTGTGGAGAAACCAAACCGGAGTGGGCGGCAGGGTGACAGTGCTTGAAGAAAAGGACATTAAGCTCACACCTTAAACACATCTGGCTTTGGTTACGGGCTCTGCTTCTATTTCTCCAGTCTTTCACTCTGCTTAACTTGGATTTTTCTGGGAAAACAGCTGCAACACAGCAAAAGACATGGCTTAAAAGAACAGTAGTGTCACTTCAAATCCGTCATGATCAGGGTGTTCACTCCGGTTGCAGGTTTGCAACAATGGTTTATTATAATAGGGGTGTAATTTCTCTGAAACTAAAGGAGATGTTTTGTGTAGAGGTGTCGAGGTGTGGTTAAAGACCAGACCAAACCTCAGACGGTTGTGTCATTACCCTGCTGTTGTCTGCAACCTCAAGTTAGAGCTTGTTTTGCAAGTATGAGGCGTAGTCAAGATTCTCAGGACTATCAGTGTTCAGTATTGACATACTGGACAAATCTGAAACCTTATTTAACACACAAACACTAAATCTGATCCTTTTCCGACAGGGCGAGAGCAATTCTATACCTGATTTCAAAACAAATCGTCAACTAATCTGCTCATTAAATGTGTTACAAGAAAGTTTTTGATAACCTTTGTAATGTTTGACAAGTTAAACAGCATTAATCTGGAATGTTGAAACATTTAAACGAATCTAATCATCCATTAAATACTGAAATCACAATATACAAAAATACAAACACACAAAAGACAAATCAAACCCTTCTGAAATCACATTAGCCAACTTAAATAATAATAAGAGTGCACATTACATATTAAATGCTTCATTCAAATTTCTTGTTGCAATTATGGGCTTCCCTTATCTAAAATAAACCATTCTGGAAAAACATGGAGTTGTTTACACATGAATAACTTTGGAAAACCCAGGGCAACAAAGTCAGGTCATTTTCAACTTGGTAACACACAGACTCATTGATCAAAGTTCACATCAAATATTTAAAATGGAGACAACGATAGTAGGATGGCCTATATTTAAAAAAAAAATATATATATTATAAAAAAAATTAAAAAATATACACTACCATTCAAAAGTTTGGGGTCAGTAGGATTTTTTATGTTTTTACATAATATCTTATGCTCACCAAGGCTGCAATTATTTGATTACAAAATACAATAAAAATAAAAAATACAATATAATTGTGAAAAATTATTAAAATGTAAAATAAGTTTCCAATTTTTAAAATATTTTTAAAATAAATCCAGCCTTCGTGGTATCCTGATCCTTCAGAAATCATATGCTGATTTGGTGCTCAAGAGAAATTTGTTATTTTAGCTGGAAACATTTAATGTTGAAAATATTTGTGTTGCTTAATATTTTTGCGGAAAGCTACTTTCACTATTTTTTCACTATTCTTTGAAAGAACAGCATTCACTTAAAAAAAGAAATCTTCTGCAGTATTATAAAATCTCTTTGCAGTCACTTCTGATAGATTTAATGCATTCTTGCTGAACAAAAGTATTAATTTCTTTGAAAAAATTAAATAAATACATACAGGTTACTGACCCAAAACTTATGATTTTTTTTTTTTTTAAATTAAGTCATGGCCAAACTTCCTGTTCAATAGGAAATGAGTCAACACATAAAATAAAAACTGCATTGGTTCTTAAAGCTAACTATACAAAAAACCAAAACAAACTTCTAATAAATGATCAACAAAAAACAAAATGCCCTTCTAGCCCTTGATTAGCTCAGGGGAACTCTATTAATTACTAGAGCTGCAGCAGACACATGGCAGATGACTTGTTGTGGGTCTTTAACAGTCTGGCAGGACGCTTTTGCTTACATGTGTGAAATGATGTCAACAGCCTTCCAAACAGAAAAACACCACCTGAGGCTGCTCAAGAACAAAAATTCAATGACTTTTTGGATTACGTAATAACATTATAAAATGAACTGGCTTTTTAGACTGTCTGTAAACGTAGCTGGCTTTCAAACAAACTCTTTAAGAGGTGGGATCTTTATTACACAGAACGTTTTGGCTTTATGGCAGCTTCAGCTTGAACTACACAGGTAGCACTAAAGCACTTAAAAGTAGACCGCTTTCCATACTGCTATATGATACAAGCAGCTGATGTCAGTGAGGGGAATGGCACATGATTACTTGGCTACATTCACACTGCGAGCCTTAAATGTTCAATTCTAATTTTTGCTCAAATCAGATTTTTTTTTTTTTTGTATAGCTGTTCACATTGTTGTTTTAAATGTGGCCAATATAAGATTTCCAGTGTGAACAGATCATGGTTCTGAACTGACCTGCATGCACAAAAGAACGATAAAAACGGGGCCTAATCGCATTCCGTGGGGTATCCCGGTAAAAAACGCATTCCGGGGGTTAAATATCGCGTTAGTGCGGTCGCTTCAACCCACAGCAACAGTGAAATAGTAACCCAATTCTGCGGGAAAAAATCGCAGACTTGGCAACACACACAGCGTGCTGTCATATGGAAGTAAATACACTGTAAACCCTAATGCTCAAAATACTTAATTGTTTTGAGTAGGACAAATAAATTTAACAAATTAGTTCAGTTAAATTAACTGTTATGAGTATTTAGAACTTTTTTTTTTGAGTTCACAGCAATACAAGTAAACTGAACTGTTTTATTGTTTTGAGTTGTATGAACTCATTTCTTTTAATTTAGACTAACTTAAGTTTAACTGAAACTGGGCTGGGATTTTTAATTCCCAGCATGCTTTGCCCATGGCACTCGAAATAAAAAGTTAATCCTAAAATTAAGTGTTATATAATGTTTGTTTTTTTGTGCAAAATTAATGGATAAAAGGAGATTTAGTAGTGATTAATGTTGTGTTATGCTAATTTAGAAGAGTTTCTGTTCTCACATGTGGGCAAAAAAAAATAAAAAATCAGATTTGGGCTGCATTTACCTGCAGTGTGAACGTAGCCATAGGATATGGCCTGATACTGTACATTTCAATGGCAGAAGTGTTCAGTTTGGCCCAAAAACCTAACTAGTCAGAAGTGTTAACTAATCATCTAGGCTAACTAGTCAAAAGAGTCCACCGCCAAATCTCTTTGATATTCTGAAAAAAGAGGTCGTCTCTTGTCTACAAGCACAACAAATTAATACAACTAGTCACATGCATGTAGATCGATATGTCAATGTCTATCGACTCAAGGAGTTTAAGATCTTGCACTGTGGTCTTGAGAAAATCAACCAGAGTAAGAATGATGCATGCGGTTCTCTAGAAGAGTGTCCTCACTTCTCACTCTCCCTATATCACCAAAGACAAGTCAATGTTCATTGCTCATTAGCTTTCACTAGAAATGTCCAACTGCTGTGTGATTGTCTACAGGGAGCGGTGAGGAGCCATAGGGGCATGCACAGGAATAAAGACAATGAATAAGATAAAGTCTCTTTGGAAAGGTACAATACACTGTACTTCTATGTCTGAAAAACAAAAGGCAAAAAGATTCAGATCAAGAGCAATCAACACCCTAGCTGTAAGGGTTCATTCTTTCTGCTGTGCTTTGCGGAGAAGGCAAGTTGACAGTTAAAAACTCATAAACAACCGCTTGCACCAACATGCTGAGTTACAAAACAGTGAACTGTGATGCAATATTTATCTTGTAAGGACACCTCTTTGAACCAATGTGATGAAAAACAAGGGATTTTCTGAGAAAATGGAAATCATTTTTTTTTTTTTAAGTCCCCATTTCACTAAAATAGTTTAGATAAAATGGAGACTACCTGGACAACTCAATGAAGAGGGTCTGGGCTATCATGGACTATAACAAGCCATTTCCTCTCAACAGCTGAAACTCTCTGGGGGCCAATTACGTGCTTTTTCTTCCTCTTTTCTTCTGGGTCATTTTTAGCCTTAAGCTTTCATATCTTGAATTGACACCTTTTTGAGGGAATGAAAGGAAT
>RJVU01053643.1:6838770-6883314 GCA_003731715.1 Anabarilius grahami | reverse complement strand
GATTCACTTCAATTCACAAATTTCAAAAATCGATTTTCTAAAGTGTTACACTTCTTTAATGTCGCATTACTACTTAAAGTTGACACGTTAGAGTGTTATTAAATCACAATAAGACACAAAAAAGGACTCAAAGGACTTGAATGGACAAATACACACACAATTATGTCAAAATGCACATTGTGTGGTGTATTCACAAACACAGTCTGTTATGTTCTACGCGAACATAGCTTCTTTGTTCCTATTTTTCCTATATCAAAAATAAAATAGCTTGCTCTATTACAGAAGACTGCCAGTCATGTGTAATGATTGCAGCCAGCTTAAATGGCATTTGTTTTATAATATTGGGTTGACTAAAATGAGAATTCAGTGGGAGTTTTTCTTTAAGATCTATTAAACTGCATACCAGAGTCAAATAGGAAAAGTAACAAAACAGTAAACTAGAATTAAATCGAACCGAAATTTGATTCAAAATTGAGAATCACCTCAAGACCGATTTGAATTGGGTTGTGAAGTGCCAGAAGATTCACACCCCTACTAAAAAGGGTTAAATAAGATACATGAACCACAGGCGAACACTACGACAGCTACTGAGGAAAAACAGCAAGCTTGAAACATGTTTGCGGTTCCCATGAATGTGGCACTGTTTTCTGACTCAAGATCCCCACTGTTCCAAAGAGAGGCATGGGAACCCATCAAAAGCCATAAATCATTAGAAAGACATGTACACATTCTTTTGCAAAATAGTAGTATGGTTGTGAGGACACAAGACAAGCTTTGTTTTTGATGCTCCACAATCTTTTCCTAATAAAGCAGATATTGCTTCTAGGAAGGTAAACAAGGTAATGGGGTAAAATAACCTTTGCATCCAGATCCAATATAACCTGCATTTTGTGTTGTGGGTACAGAAATAAGGTTAAAAGCAAACAGCAAGATATTACTAGGACAGAATCAGCATTATATGAAAGCCACCAAGTGACATGGAACAAAAATAGTCTGGAGCAGTAAAGACGATTTCCTAACGACAACTAATTGGTCTGTTCACACTAAAAGCGAAATTGGCAGCCAATTTAAACATTTGATGTTTAATATACAGTTGACTGAGTGTGCTTTTAGAGAAATGAGTCCTGTTGCTCGTCACTTAACCATAAGGTGTGGCTGCTGAGCACAAAAAAAGGAAAAAAAAAATATTGTCACTTGTTGCTTTATCGCGTCATGTCTGGTAAGGTCATGGTGTATAGTGAAATAATTTGTAAAATATGAGTTCAGATTAACTTTATGCAAAGTTTAACCTTATGCAAATGAGCAGTGAGCACTGAAGCACACCAGAACCATCTCGTCTTTGGTCTATGGGATTCTCTGCCCACATGCAGGAACATTAGGGAAAGTTGGAAAAAATAGTCAAAAAATTAGGGCATTGATAATCGTTCATCTTGTTCACAAGGTGATGTATTATGCAATACTGAAAGGATTTTTTCTTCTGGCCCGGTAAGTAATAAATAAATAAATTAAAATAGGTTTTTTATTATTATTGTGTTTGACCCATGCAACCTTAATAAATAAGGTTACACCTAATTTTACAATTCCAATTTTGATACCACAGCAAAAACTACTAGCCTAACAATTATAAATCTCAAATATCATTAAAGAAAAGTAAACAGCTAGTAATAAAATAAGAACAAATAATAGCAATAGCACAAATAAATACAAAAGAACAAACATACAATTTAAATAAACTGTGCTTTTCAGGATTTCAGGTGGTCTAAATGTAGTTTTCAGGTACAGAAATTGAATAAAGTAATCAAATATAAAAACAACACTGCACAGTCTTCACTTTATAAATTAAATGTATATTAATCTTTATAAAAGTTACAAAAGTTATTCAGTCAAGAGCAGTGAGTGATTTTTTATTTGTTCTTTGTTGTTTGTTTAACATTAAAAACGCAGAGAGCAGCAGGATTATTAGGCTGCTGTCACTTTAAGACATAATGCTCGGACCGAATGTTTCATATGTGCTTTACTTCTTACCTGTTATGTTCCCTGAAGAAATAACCGACTATATTTACAAGGATACTCACCAAGACATGCATTTTGACATAATTTTGTGTTCATTTGTCCATTCAAGCACAAGATAAAGAGAACTCAATTCAGTATTCGTGCGCTGTCTGAAAAGTGGCTTTCTAGGCATGCGTTTCCGATGTGTGCGCACACAAAACTTCTCACACAGCGCGCTGGTATCAAATTGAGGTCTCTTCTTGGGCTTGAATATTTAAACTTAGTATAAAAACTTAGGCTTAAAAACACATGCAAATGATAAACTTTCGTGACGATGCACCGCGCCATCGGACAGTCCTTATTGTCGAGCCCTGATCCAAAATGTCAGTTTATAAAACGGGTAGTTCCGGCCCTTGATTCTGATTGGTTGAGCCGCGTTCGAAGCCGCTGTAAAATTCCCAAAAACATATAGCTGATCGCATTACATAAGTATCGCTGCGCCACTGAGTGTGCATGTTGCTGAGTCTGTCTTAGCAACCACTCTTAGCAATGTAAACATGTTTGTTCTCTATTGATTTTGTTCATTGAAGCTTACTGTATTATGTAGAAGAGTATTGTGAGAGAGATATCAAGTGACCAAGTTTATTACCTGGATTCAGATTTAGCATTTTCCTTTAGGTCAGTCCTATGTTCATAATAAAAAATCAGTTTGAATGTCCGCTGCGATCTTGTCCTTTTAACATTAAATGGCTTCTCCCGTGCCCTGCTGACACTGACAGCGCTAGTCAAAGCATTTGTCATTTGCGTCTTGTTCCGTGTTCACAAGTTTCAATATAAAAGTTTTTGTGACTGAGTTATTCACTCATAAAGACAATCTTTGCTGCCATCTAGAGGCGTAATAAATGTAACTTCTGTTGCTGTTCACGGTCAGGGACTATTTTAGGAAGCCTTTTAATGATTTTACTTTATGAAAGTTGCATTGATACATTTTTTTTTTTTGGCTTTAATATTTCTATTGTGTGGTAACCGTTTTATAAAAGCAATAAGTTCAAAGCAAAACATTTACAGTGAATTTATAACAGCTTCGCATCGTGCCTAACAACGCTGTTATAAATTCACTGTAAACCACGGCTTCACGGGGCTTATTGTTTTATTTTAGCGGCTGGAAATTGTCAAAAAAGAACTAAATAATACATGAATTTGTGATTAGATTTTTAAAAGCTATGACCATTAACAAAGCACACCAATAACGTTCTACATACAGTATTTCTCATTGCATATCCTACTTGTAAAGCTTTGATTATTAATTCAAACTGAACAGAGTTCAAACAGATTAAAAGCTAAAATCTCAAAGTCAAAATGATGTTTGTATCCTTTATCTGACGATTACTCATCATTAAACAACTGATCAGGTTAGCCTATGCGCTCGAATGAAAAGCGTGAAGCTCTCTGTAAATAAAGCATTAGAAATATCAGCTGTCCTCTTCTAGAAAAACAACACGGCCTTTGTAACAGAAACTGCTAAATGAGTCTCTTAGTCATGGAAAAAAGCACAACATGGAGCAAAAGCAAACAGCAGGGCCGTATGAATTAGTGAATGTGGCTTTGAACTTTAATTTATAAGCTAGCAGGATGTAGGTTAGTAGGCAAGGCACTAAATGCAACTGCGAGACTCTTATAAACTAACAATCGAGAACATTTTTTTAATTTAATACACGCTTTTGACATCATCTTGAATCAGACATCTTAACAGAATTACTAATGTGTGTAAACTACATTACTAAAGTTTTATAAAAAAAAGTAAAAAAAAAAAAAAAAAGTAACTTGTTTATATTTTGCATCAGTTAACTACAAAGGCTCATTATAGTGATAGAGCAGATCCCTATAATTCAAATTTGCCTTGGAGCAAATCTACTGCTGTGTAGTCCTGGCACAATTACGTGCCATAAAACGTCAGCTGCAGCCCAGGATCTCTCTTTCCCTCGACTTCAGCGCAAACACCTGCAAGTAACCGTCTGGTTTCACAGCTGTGAAATCCTTCAAGCAGATTCATTTCTGGTAATCCAAGCCCTTGTTTTCCATCAACATAATAATCAAATAAATGGAACAAGGACTTTCTCACAGACAATTCAAAGTGATTTTGGGTGGGATTCATAATTGGTCTTTGTGGGAAAGTTGCCATGTACAATATACTACATTAAAAAGTTAAAAAACAAAAAACAACAAACAACCATTCCATCATGACTTGGCCCTAGAGCGCCTGTGAATTATGTTCATGAGGGAATGAAAGCAAAGATAACTAAAATGGAACAGATGGATCGGTCTCAACAGTCTCAGAAAATCCTAAAGACTTCACAGTGAAACCATACAACGGCTGCCTGAACCCCAAACACAGGGGGAGGTAACAAAATGAATCCTGACCAGGCAACCAGGAAAATAATGAGATGAGGTATCTGGATGGTGTCCAGGACCTGAAGGGATCCACCTATAACCCACATTTTCTTTGCAGACTTTGCTGTGCTCAGTCTCTCTTCATAAATATAATAATGGCGCCCCTCAATAACATAACAAAGTCATCTCATTTATTAATTCACTCTATTCCCTTGGTCACACTGCCTTAACTGAAAAACTAAATATTTTTTTAATAAGATTATATAATTAGAAACGAGGCTTATATATTCAGTTTAATGTGCATATTAAGTCAATGTATTCTAATAAAATTGGTGAGCTTTTTTTTTTTTTTGCAAATCTGTGAACTTTTGAAATAATACTGTCTCTAGCTATGGCTCAGACTTCCTTCAATGCAAATCTTTTGGATTCTTCTGCTCATTCCATTGTTAACTTGGCCAAAAAGTGTAAATCTAATCACTCAGAACTCAGCAAAAGAGTCACATTATTTGAGGTATCGTTCATGTTTTGTGACACAAACGGTGTTAGATCAGTTAAAAGGATTTGTTCACTTCAGAATTAAAATTTCCTGATAACTTACTAACCCCCGTGTCATCCAAGATGTTCATGTCTTTCTTTCTTCAGTCGAAAAGAAATTAAGGTTTTTGAGGAAAACTTTTCAGGATTTTTCTCCATATAGTGGACTTCAACAGTTACCAACAGGTTGAAGGTCCTAATTGCAGTTTCAGTGCAGCTTCAAAGGGCTCTACATGATCCCAGACGAGGAATAAGGGTCTTATCTAGAGAAAGAGGTTCTGTCATTTTCTAAAAAACATAAAAATGGTATACTTTTTAACCACAAATACTCGTCTTGCACTGCTCTGCGATGCGCCACGCATTACGTAAACATGTTGGATAGGTCACACGTGACGTAGGCGGAAGTACCGATCCAGTGTTTACAAAGCGAACATGCAAAGACTAAGTCAAACGGGCTTTACAAAAAAAAAAGGTAAAACAACGATGTCGGACGATTTTGAAGTTGGAGGAATAAATGAGATGGAGTTTTTTTTCGCCCTACCGCGGTACGTCCGCCTACGTCACGCGTGACCTTTCCAACATGATTACGTAATGCGTGGCGCATCGCAGAGAAGTGCAAGGTGAGCATTTGTTGTAAAAAGTATATACATTTTTATTTTATTTTTAGAAAATGACAGATCGTTTTGTAAGATAAGACCCTTATTCCTCATCTGGGATCATGTAGAGCCCTTTGAAGCTGCATTTGGACCTTCAACCCGTTGGTAGCCGTTGAAGTCCACTATATGGAGAAAAATTCTGGAAAGTTTTCCTCAAAAACCATAATTTCTTTTTGCCTGAAGAAAGAAAGACATGAACATCTTGGATGACATGGGGGTGAATAAATTATCAGGAAATTTTAATTCTGAAGTGAACTAACCTTTAAGTTTAATGCTTACTCCTAGAAGTTTGCATTAACCATTAAAAACAATAGCAATAACATCATGCTTAAAACATATAAACCCAATGACAAGCCTGTTTAAATCCCAAGAAGGTTGAGAAGAAATTGAAAGGGAATTCCCAAAATTATTTTGGTTATTTGACAACTTTTGAATTTGCTTTCTAAAGTAAAAAGTTGCCACACTTAAGAGCACATCAACGGCTTATTCATGCCTCTCATTACATCAACCTAAGAAAAACAGGAGAGGGGAAAAAACTACACAAAAGAATCTTCAACTGCACAAGAAAAAGAGAAGGCACTGTTTGGATAAATCAGAAGCTTTTCTCAGTCTCTAGAAGAAATCCTCCACTTGGAACACAAATGAGACATGTTAAAAACGTTAAGCCCACGGCACTGGTGTAACCAAATGATACGCTTTTCAAACTCTGCCAACATTGCTGTCAGCATGTCTCATCACACAATGTGGGTCTGGGGCTCGGCCAGGTGTGATTTCTGTTCGGCGGAGCAGCAACGGTCTCACAGTGAGAAAAACCATGCTACAATCTTATTACAAAAGATCACAGGTGATTTACAGTGATCCATAACAGCTCGACAGTCCAACAAAAACATTCTCCGTTTCAAGCTCAAATGCATCCCGTGGCTTCAATTTTCTTCCTTTTCTTACAAGCATGACGAACAGTTTCAAAGAAAGCTCAAAGAAAACAACTGGAAAATGGAATTATAATGCAAATCAAAAGTACATGTTCAAATCAAAGAGCTCTGTTAAAGTTCCCAAAAAATCACGAAGACCATCAGAACCAGATTTCAAAATAAAAGTTCCAAGTCTGATTGATCGGTTTTGCCGATTAATCGGCACCGATAACCAATTGCTGGAACAATCGGTTATTTGCAAAAGTCCATACCGATAGTGTTTCTGTATCACATGCGTTGCTAGAGAAGCTGAGAAGGGTCCGCTGTCATTAAACAGTACAAGAGCGACCTCTAGAGGCGCAATAAAAACTGATCACTGATGCCTCGTGGAGTTTGTTTTGACATGTAAGGCTGCGCATGTCACAGAGCGGGACACTTCAGATGCCATTTTAAAACTATCGATTGATTAATCGGTTATGCGTGGTCCAACCTAGTTATCGGTAAAATCCACTATCGGTCGACCTCTAATGATTTTCTAGTCCCAACATATTGCTCAATATAACTTCATGGGATTTTTTAACACCATTTTTATGGACATACTAAGCTTTTTAATAGTAGTAGTAATAATGCTAATTAATAGCAAGCACTAGGGCTGGGTATTGACAATTTTCACGATTCGATTACTATTCACATGCTTTCAATTCGATTACGATTTCGATTCAATTCGATATTGTTTATTTTGGATGTAGTATTTCAGTTACAGTACATGGCAAATTTTCTAGAGGAAAAAAAATCTTAACTAATGCTGTAAACTACACATGTAAGTCAGTTGGTACTACTATAATAATATTGAAGGTTAAATTAACTTATTTATATACAAACACTTAAGTTACACTCAATGATGTTTTTAAATAAAGTTTAGAATTACATAATTATATTTCTACTCCAGTTCGTTTTTTTGAAATATAAACATTTAAACCGTGGCTGTCATAACTGATTTATTCAAACATGCATTAAAGCTGCAGTCCGCGATGTTTGGCCCTCTAGCGGTTAATAAACAGAACTGCACTCGTCACGCAATTACTGTGATACTCTGCAGTGTACCATAATGATTCAGGGTAAGACAAAAACACAGTTTGGAAAATGGATTCATGTTGTACATTCTCATTATATAATTACTGTAATTTTGTACACAAAAAAAGTTGCGGACAGCAGCTTTAAATATTAAAGAACATTAAAAATTATAATGAATATGTAACGGTGCATAGCTATATTTATCAGAATGTTGCTTTCTAGAGTTCATTTTCTAGCTGACTAATGAGTTTGTGGTCACTGAATATGTTTTTCCGAGGTAAATGTGACGTTACGTGACATTGTTTACAAGCTGTTATTGGCGTCTTTCCGCGGTTGAAACACTGATTGAGCTATTACACGAGACATGATACGGATTTAGGTAAGTTGTACTGTATATTTTAACATACCTTCAGTTGTTCATGCATTTTTATTTCACGCTGTAACTGGTATTAAAGCGGAGGAGAGAATGTTCACATGTCCTCCGTGCTGCCGTTTCTCTTAACTGAGGTGCTAAAGCGATCTGTCACGCCACATTAAACAGCACCAAAACGGTACTTATTTTTTGAATCTCATAATAAGATGGACGTCATTTAAAATCTGAGACTTTGCTTCATATTAAAAGTAACAAAGCACAAAGATTATTGCGATTTATTGGATGGGAGGCGCTACATGTTCTGTTCATTCTTTAACTGAAAACAGACTAGACAATCGATTCTTGGGATTTAAGAATCGATATCGGTTCATAAAAATGGGAATCGATTAAAATCAAGAAATCAATATTTTTTACCCAGCCCTAGCAAGCACCATTAGTCATTTGCTGTTCCTACAAAACCAATACCAGTTCTACCAATGATAAAAGCAGAAATATGTCTGTAGTAATGAACTTTGGTCATCTGCGAAACCATCACTCAGTGACAAGTCATCATGAATAAGCCATGAACTTAGGCACAGAAGCTGCATTTTAAAAACTGTGCACACGCGCTGCCTCGCAACGCTAAAAATGGCAGCGTTATTAGTTCATCTCTCAAGAGATACAGGACTGAATGCCAGCGTGAACCCTGAGGCATTCATTTTCAGCAATTACTAACCGCAGCATATTCAGTGCTCCCTACAAAGCACGCAGGGATCCATTCATCACCTGGCTTTACAGTACCATCTGGACACAGGGCTGTTTGCGTTTTAAAGTGAACCCATTACTGAAGGGTGGGCTGTAGTACACATCTAAATTAATCATCTAACCTAATGAATTGACTATCGACTGATATGTGCTTTCAATTACTTGAGGGGAACGAAAAATCCGATTAGTTTTGTCCAAGAGCAGGAAGTTGCAAAACTGTCTAATCAGAACTACAAGTTCTGCATGTGTTAAAAAAAGCATACCTTGGTCTGGAAGTGAGGTAGCAGCTCATTCCACACAAGTCTACAGTCAAGGGCCTGTTACACGCTGAGAATATCAAATGACAACCGGAGAAAGAGGAAGATGTTTTATGCATTCCTTCAGAGAGAGCCGGAGCATTCAGACGTAACATGCAGGAAATGTTCAAAATTCATGACTTCCACAGAATGAGAGGAAGAAAAGTTCAAATCTGCATCTTTACTAATTAGAATCTCATGGTGCAGCTTTAAAAGGTTATGTTGACAGTCAGTGTTTGAGACTGACAACCATATCTACTAACAGGACTAACAAACTGTCCCATTCATACAACAGAAGAGGCACGGACATTGTATAATTTGAATAACACCATTTTCGCCTTTAATATGATTAAAGTTAATATCAAACAACTACCATTCAAAGATATGGGGTTAGTAAGATTTTTTGGTCACACTTTAGTTTAGGGTCCAATTCTCACCATTAACTAATTATTAACTATGACTTTTGCCTTAATAAACTCCTAATTACTGCTTATTAATAATTAGTAAGGTCATTGTTTAGGTACTGGGTAGGATTAAGGGATGTAGAATAAAGTCATAATAAGGTATTAATATGTGCTTTATAAGTACTAATAAAAAGCTGTTCTTTCTGGTCATCAAAGAATCCTGCAAAAATGAATCACGGTTTCCACAAAAATATGAAGCAGCACATCTGTTTTCAACATTGATAATCATATGAAATGTTTCTTGAGCAGCAAATCATCATATTAGATTGATTTCTGAAGGATCATGTGACACTGAAGACTGAAGTAATGATGCTGAAAATTTAGCTTTAATTACATTTTACAATATAAAAGATATTTTAGATTGTAATAATATTATTACTGTTTTACCGTATTTATGATCAAATAAATGCAGCATTAATGAGCATAAGAGACTTCTTTTAAAAACCATAAAAAAAAATCTTACTGACACCAAACTTTTGAATGGTAGTGTATATAACACCAGAAAGTCTTATCACAAATGACACAACGTTATCTAATAAACCAGCCCAAACGAGGCACAAGTTCGTCTGTCAAATCTTAATTTAACCAACAGGAACTTTGTAAGGCACCTAGACTAAACAAATGGGACAAAACTAAATGAATGGGAGCAGCTCCAGTGTAGGACAGCGACTAAATCTACAAATTTCAGATGGGATACAAAAAATATAACTGTCTATGAGAGAGGAAAAGCATACACACAAGACAAGCATGTGCAGTGTTTGACGTGACAGATTAGATTTGCAAAGGTTCTGAAAATAAACGAATCATTTTGGTGAATCATCAACACGTCCCTTGTTCATTACAGTAATCATAAACAGTATTTAACACTCTGACAACCCTGAACTTAAAACCTAAACTGCAATTTGTACCTTCAACCCGTTGAACCCCATTGAAGTCCACTATATGGAGAAAAACTTAATTTCTTTTCGACTGAAGAAAGAAAGACATGAACATCTTGGATGACATGGGGGTGAGTAAATTATCAGGAAATTTTAATTCTCAAGTGAACTAATCCTTTAATTTGCTGATAATTTAGCTACTTTAAAAAATAAAAAAGGATGCTTGTCATTAATGTATTTTAATGTCACAGTGCAAATAAATCTTATTGGACTTAAAACTAGATTTTGAGGTGAAATGTGACCCAATATTCTCTCTTTGCATTCTCTTTGACCCAATATAGTCTTTGCTGACGACATTGAAAATGAAAGCACTTCATTAAGCCTTAACGCCTTACATTTTAAAAGGAACATGGATGCATTGCACATAGATGAGCAACCAAACCCAAGTGAACCAAACATACAAGAATTACTTGTTTGAACATATAGCACTTACATTCCCGTGGTTTATAAAGCCATGCTTTCTAGCAATCCGGTTAGCTTCCTGCTCTCCCCCTGTGATGTGGACGGCCCATGTGTTGGTGTAAACCTTCTGTCCAATGGATGGCTGTGGCCCAGAGGTCACGAGAATCAGTAGTGTACAGAGCGTCAATGAGGCAAGCCTGAGATCCATTAGACACAATGGAGGGAACCAAGGCAGGAGTTCCTAATGTCACCAAGTCCGTCAGCACAGCGGCCCACTGCTATACCCGTGCTGCCCCTGGCACATGTAGAGACGGAGTCGAGGAAGAGAGATGGACTCGGAACGATTCAGGAATCACCTGGGGAGGGAAAAAGATGGAAGATTGCAGAATGAGTCATTTGAGTTGCAGGTGCAAGAGTATAATTGAGGATATGAATCACTTAATACTGTGGAACTGACTAACAAGTTAAAAACGAACAGCACACCCAAACAAAGAGTTTGATGATTCCAATCAATTAAAAGACCTTATTCATATTTTATTCAATGCAAATGTAAAAGAGGCTATGAGGAGGTGAAGTATATTTCAATAAAGTCTATCTAAAGTATGTATGTCTTTCCAAAACCATTTCCAGAGCACAAAGTAAAAATGAAAGGGCGTTCACACTGTAAGAGATGTGCAGGGATCAAGGCAATTGTTTTCAATATGAGTTGACAATTTGAGCTAACTTGAGCAACAGCAAATTCACGCAACTGTATGCTCATGGTCACATGTTCTGCCGCCTGATACAGCTGGATATTGTAGTAGAATATGAATGCCTACGAGCAAGCAACAGTAAAGGTACTTCTGCAACCTCAAGTGATTTAATCGCTATCCAATTCCCCTTTAGATGCAACAAGTTATTATTGGTGGAAAATCATGCAGAGCCAAATGCTACCAGCAATGTCTTGGTTGCCCAAAATAAGTCAACAAAGTTTCAATTTCACAAGATCTTTTTGCTGAAAATGGAAAAAAAATATGGAAGCTTTCTGACTTCCATAAGTGACGTGCCATGTCATCATCTTTGCTGGTAAAATACCAGTAAACCGGAGATGGGAGGGAACACAGCTGACTTATTCTTCCACAGAAATATTTATCAGTTCATGTTCGGTTATGACAGACTGTCGTTTCACACCAAAACCATTGACCTGCTTCTCCTGTCTTATGACTAAGCAAACACTGATGCAAGATTCTTGTTGACTTGAGGCTCAACTTGCCATAAACTTAAGCCGTTGCCGTTCACAAAGTGCGGGACGCGCCTCCCCAGGGGGGCACCAGACCATGCCAGGAGAGGCGTAGTGGTAAACTATTTTTAATTAATTAATGAATCATTAATCATTTCAATTAATACATTATAGCAGAAACAAAGTGAAAAAAACAGGTTTTTGGACACGAGACGTTGTTTCCACTCCTCTGTTTTCGATCAGATCATTTTAAACTGTAAACTCCTGGAATGTTTTCAGTCCAAGGATCCAGTAAGCAAATGCATTCAAATGCTCAGTCCTAAACAGCGCTAATGCAGAGAAAACCTGGCCGATTTCATCAGAGGTGGTGGAGAGAATAGTGTATTTGGCAAGCTGTTTCTCAATAGACTGAACGACATCTCAAAACACCCAACCGCTGCATTAGCATATGATACAGAAACTACATCTGTCGGTTGGATAAAGCAAACCAGTGTAAAGTAAAGTTTTGATGGCAAATTGACATTTTATTAGTTACTTAAAATCCCCCCCAAAAAAAAGCGACAGGAAGTGGCGAAGTCATGCAATCTGTGACAGACAGATCATTAACAGCTGGTCTATTTGGTAATTATAGTCGGGCAGGACATACAAATGCTTAGCATTCATCCACCTCAAATATGGCTTATCATCTGAAACTTGTTAGTAGTAGCAGCTTTACATGGCCGCTCGCTTTAAAGTTAACTTCACTTACACTTAATATATTCCGTAATTTTTGGTCATACAGATAAGAGTAATCTATCTTTTGAATCTGTGAAGAGTCTTCTTCTATTTGTGTGTGCTCACAATAACAACAAAACCTTGTGCTTTTGTAAAATAATGAAAGCAAACAAGGTGCGAACTTGAGAGTGCCCAAAAAAAAGAACAAAAACTCCATGTAATCTTGCCTCACAGACATGAAAAATATATCTATAGAAAGAAAGTGAAATGTCCACTTTTAAATGAACCAATTCAAATGGAAAACAAATATTCTCAGGTTATGTAATCCGTGCATAAAGGCACGTGCACTACTGCGGAGATGACGAGTCAGCATCGTCGACTTCATCACTGCAGCCGAAAATACAGAAAACACTAGTTTATCAATTAATTATTAAAATGTTAAAGCAATCTTCATGCTGTTTTTCCCTGGCGTATACATAATCATTACATCTGCCGGTGCGCTGTGGCAAACTTTATGTGCGCTTGAATGCTGATTAAGATATGTAGGCATTAAAGGCTCTTTATTATGATTTAAATGGTTTATTAATAAACGTGCAATTTGTCAACTAATCGCTTAAAATGAACGACTACTGGTCGACCAGAAAATTCTTTAGTCAAGGGCAGCCCTAAATCATGGGAAAAGATGATTACAGTACATTAGGCACACAAGACAAGAGTCTGTTATTTATGCACGAAAAAAAAAAAAATGTGTGTGTGGCACTCTTGGCGCACTGATTGCTATTATTGAATATTAGTAAAAATTGTTGGGTGGGGAGGCGCTATTGTACGTTGTGTCAAAAGAGAGGCTTACTGTCTTTGACTTTGAAAACTCCTGCATTAAAGAATGAAGCAGCGTATTTAATTCACCCTGCATTTCGTCCATTAATCTGTCTAAAGGTAGAGAAAAGTTTTTTCTGAAACCATTTTCATTGACTGGTGGCATGAGTTTGGCTTGCAATTTATTTGATTTTATAGGAACAAAAAAACTAATTTCTAAGTCGTTTTTCAAGCACCTTATTACGAACTGTATTTACGTCGTAAAGTCATGCGCCCTCTAGCTGGCATAAAAATAATGACAGTGTAGTGTTACGTCTGTCGTCATGACGTGTCGTTACCAATCAAAATGCGTGTTCATTTAAATGCAAAGTGTGGACTTTTTACACCATTTCTCCTATTTCCATTTAGCAAAACTCCTTTTTTTTATTAACGACTACACTCACCCCATCCCTAAACCTACCCTTAGTGATTTATAGTGCATATACACTTTATGAGCACATGCGTTCCCTGGGATCGAACCCACAATCGCATGATCGCATATTGTGCAATGCTCTGCCAATTGAGCAACGCGAAACCCGAAATACGACGCAGATAAAAGGGAACAATGCATTAAAATTAAAGTGTCCTGTTGTCGATAGGGGCGCAACTTTAGCAAACGCTCCTATGGGTCGTATTTCAGGGAAGTGACAAACGACCTATACTGTATAGGTGGAGCGATTCGTGAGTCCGGCTGACCTGTCCACACCTTTAATGGTCTATTTCATAATCATATAAATGCTTTTTATATGAGTCTCATTGGACTAAATGTGTTATTTTTTTCGTATAAACAAGAGGGGCAATTGAAATGACTTCTCACGATCTGATAAGTCAACCCATCGTCTGCTCACATTTTCAAAACAAAACAAAAAACTGCTGGTATTTCCTTTCAGGACAGAGCTTTTACTCTATTATTCTGCCTAACAAATGTGGGGCACACTGCCGTGTTGGTTCAAATGACATGTCCCTGTTTACGTGCTCTTTGATAGGCTCTCCATGTCATTCTCATTATAACAATCTCAAAAGAATGCAGTCGGATGTGTTGAACTGCACTTCACTGAAATCTAGAGTCAGACGCACTACCTGTTCTACCACAAATTTGCCATCAGGAAATAAATTCTACTCTTAATTCTGAAACATTTCCATATTTTCCACAAATACTTTTGCTATTTCAAAATGAACATGCTGTATAAAAACCTTATACATGTTGTAACTAACTAAGATGCATGTAGTAAATCAATCTGCATTTTAAAACTTCAGAAGACTGAAAAACAATCCAAATGACAGAATTCAGGCTACATCAATCCTGTAATTGTATTACGAGTTTAGTAAGACTAATTCAGCTTTACTGTAGTAAACAGCTTACAGCTGTTTTGATCACCACAAATCAGTAAACGCTGTTTATGAGAACACAGAAATATTGCTACAAATGTTTGACAACTAATTTACCTCGTAAGATCAATTTACTACACATGCACAAACAAATTCAGACTACATATTATAAGACCATAATTTATAAAAAAGTATTTCACAAGCATAAAACAATGCTTCAACAACACCAAACCTTCTGATATTTGGGGGGAAAAAAAGAGACAAATTCAAAATAAAAATAAATCACAGGAAAAATGCAACCAAAAAATCTGTTTACAAGCAAGTTCTTAACATGAACGGTGAATTATTTTCACTTACGTCACATTTCCCTTCACAATGTTTTTATCAGGTCAAGAGAAGAAAAATAAAACAATACTCACTTGAGCACTGAACGCGCGTCTAACCCAGATTAAGTAGGCTAAGCAAGAAGTGCGTAAGTTTCCTGACAGCAATTTAAAGCTGTGCCAGCCCTGATCTCAAAGTACACCCACTCATGACATCACAACATGGTTAACACTTAACAGGGAGAGGAAACCAGCACAGAGACGGCTGACAGTAAGTGCGGACCACTTGTTGGAAAAAAGAAAAAAAATCAAGACAGGATGCAACTTGTGGGACTTTTAGAAGCATATAAGCCCATTTTATCTGAAAACTGAAGGGAAGCTAAATGTTATCAGACAGCTGTACATATGCAATCCATTACACATTTCAAAACACAAGCGAATGCTTTTTCCAAAGAAGAGACAAACTTTGTTTCCTGGCAAGAACAACGCTGGGATTAGTAATGGCTGAAACATTAGTCTCATGAGGAAAAAGAATGAAAGTGTGATCACTTTTTAGTTCGGGGCTTATAAAAAAATAATAAAAACAGAAACAGGAAAACAATAACAGCACTTTACTTCGATACAAATAATTTGTATAAACTCAACATTACAACAACAGGACAAAACAGACAGATCATAGACCACACAGAGCATTTCCAAATGGTACACGGACACTTAAAATAAGAATGAAACTGAATTAGACAGCAAAAGATCAAACCAAAAGGCATCTGCAAACAATTTATGCTTTTCTCTTTTCATTTTTGTGATTAACTTTTAATCAACTGGTGATTTTCAGCATCAAAATCAAGTCTTAAAATTCTTATTTTATTTGTCAAAAAACAAGTCATGTCATTGTCAACAATCACTGAAGAAGACGGCTAAAAAAATGCTGGGTTAAAAACGGACAAACACAGCGATAACCCAGTGGTTGGGTTGAATGTTTGCCCAACCTGCACTGTAAAAAAATCAAACGTTAAACGTTAAAAGTTTAAGGCAACAAACTTCAGAAGATTTTTGAGTTTTCTCAACTTCTTGTATTCAGTTCATACAACAAAAAAGTTAAGAAAACTCAAATCTTCTACAAAAACAAGTTGAGAAAACTCAAAAACCTGCTGAAGTTTGCCTTAAACTTTTAAGTTTTCTCAACTTTTGATTTTTTACAGTGTGCTGAGTAGTTTTATTTAACTTAACTATTGTTTAAAAAATACTGTATTGCTTGCTTAAAATTAACCCAAAGTATGTTGGAAATTAACATTTATTAATATGTTTGATAAATAAACATTAATTAGTCTAATTAATAATAAACAATAAACATTTATTAAATTGCTTATTAATAAAATGTTGGTAACACTTTATTTTAGGGTCTTTTAACTAGTTGCTTATTAGCATGCATATTACTATAATATTGGCTATTTATTAGTAATTATTAAGCACATATTAACACCTTATTCTACATTCTACCCAAGACCTAAACTTAACAACTACCTTACTAACTATTAATAAGCAGTAAATTAGGAGTTTATTGAGGGAAAAGTCATAGTTAATAGTGAATATGTGCTCCCTATACTGAAGTGTTACCAAAATGTTCACCTTTTGATTATTATTGTTGCCTCTAGTAATTATGTGTCTGAATTTTTATTTCAAAGCTATTTTGAATTCATTTTAAACAATAGTTGCGTTAAATAAAACTACCCAGCAGGTTGGGCAAACATTTAACCCAACCACTGGGTCAAAAAAAACCAACAACCCAATCACTGAGTTTGTTCATTTTCAACCCAAATTAGGTTGTTTTTAACACAGAATTTTTTTTAAGCGAAATGAATAATATAAGAATAGCAGTAAATAAGTAAAAATGCTTTAACTTAACTCTGCTTAAGTGTTAAAAAATCACTCATTTAAAATCTAAAACCGAGACATGTGTTGCATGTAAAATGTGTTTGTGTTGTTTTAAAAATAACCAATTGATATCCATATGTCCAGATACTTTAAGGTGGAACTGTATGCTTTATTATGCATTGTATTCATATGTATTGTTTATTTATTATGTAGCATATGTGCACCGAAATGTCTTTTTAAGAAAAATAAGTCTATTCAATGTTATCAGACGTAGATATGTAGTCATAAAACATTCACATAAGTTTGTAGACTACTTAAGACTCAAAAAAATCTTCGTGGTTTTCCTCATAACTACTGCTGAATGAATATCTCACCTCAACAGCATCAGCTTCTAATCTTCCGTTTCCTTGGACACGACGTAAATCCACTAAAGCTGTCCGCGGACACGACGAAAAGTCCACCGTGTTTGACTGACGACGAATACAGTCCCGAAAACAAAGCTAAACTCGAGACACCGACGAAGTAGTGTTGTCAAGAGGACAGACTGAGATGTCCTGACGCACTGGACTGTCCTAAAGTCCACGCGCACTCATCTACTGTACAACAGGGAAACTTTGCGATAGGTTTGCTTGCTCTGTCGCACGTAACGCGACGCTAAGGCATCACTGAGATCCGGTTCGTCTGAGCCACCTTTGGACCGACACGCCAACATAGTTACGCACGCATGCTAGAACGATTCAAAGCGGCGGAATCAAGTAAACAAACAAGATATAAACAAAATACACCTCATTCCAGGGACTGGACTGGAGAGGGTAGTCTACGTACTGCTACTCAGGAAATACGTCACTGATTTACGCAGTGAGAAGCGACGTCAGGACGCGTCCACTTGAGCGCGTCATGCGGTGTTTGAATTTCTTGCGCCATCTACTGGATACACGTGCGCAGTTCACTTCGAACACACGAGTAATGTGCTTACAGTATACATATTTAAATGTAATTTTTTATGATATTTATTAAAGGTTTGCAGGCTTGTGTGCGTTCAAGTCGAAGTAAACTTTAATATTTTGTTTTACTATAAAACGAAGCGCCTCGTGGAATATGCAATAAACTGATAGCTTTTCATGTCATTAAAACATCTACTCAAACCAAAATAGTGACATTAATGCACCCAGTGTTCACTTAATTGTGGTATGTTTATCAAAGAATACCAACTAATATGATTTTTATCATATTTTATGATTATTTATGATTTTTAATATGAATACATGTATGATAGGAACCTTACAATAAACTAATATATATATAAAATGAGGAATGAGGTGTATATATATATATATATTTGACAAAAATACAATTATTGAAATCAAAATTTAAATTAAGATATTCACTTGAAATATGGGCATGATTAGGATTCGTTGAATTATTTTTTCATAAGCATTTTTCCACTCCATATTTTCCTTTTACAGGTTCCCTAACCTTCTAGAATTTAAAATAATTAAAAAAAATAATAATATAAAATGTTTTTTTGCGGGGAAAAAATACATGTAGGAACCTTACAATAAACTAATATATACAGTACAGTCCAAAAGTTTGGAACCACTAAGATTTTTAATGTTTTTAAAAGAAGTTTCGTCTGCTCACCAAGGCTACATTTATTTAATTAAAAATACAGTAAAAACAGTAATATTGTGAAATATTATTACAATTTAAAATAACTGTTTTCTATTTGAATATATTTGACAAAGTAATTTATTCCTGTGATCAAAGCTGAATTTTCAGCATCGTTACTCCAGTCTTCAGTGTCACATGATCCTTCAGAAATCAATCTAAAATGATGATCTGCTGCTCAAGAAACATTTAATGTGTACAATTGTACAAAATATTTGTGTACAATATTTTTTTTCAGGATTATTTGATGAATAGAAAGTTCAAAAGAACAGTGTTTATCTGAAATCTAATCTTTTGTAACATTATAAATGTCTTTACTGCCACTTTTGATTGATTTAATGCATCCTTGCTGAATAAAAGTATTCATTTCTTTAATTTCTTTTCAAAAAAATAAAAATAAAAATTCTTACTGACCCCAAACTTTTGAACGGTAGTGTATAATGCTACAGAAGCTTTGTATTTCAGATAAATGCTGTTCTTTTGAACTTTCTATTCATCAAGGAATCCTGAAAAAAAAAGTACACAACTGTTTTCAACATTGAAAATAATCATAAATGTTTCTTGAGCAGCAGATCAGCATATTAGAATGATTTCTGAAGGATCATGTGACACTGAAGACTGGAGTAATGATGCTGAAAATTCAGCTTTGATCACAGGAATAAATTACTTTGTCAAATATATTTAAATAGTACACAGTTATTTTAAATTGTAATAATATTTCACAATATTACTGTTTTTACTGTATTTTTAATTAAATAAATGTAGCCTTGGTGAGCAGACGAAACTTCTTTTAAAAACATTAAAAATCTTAGTGGTTCCAAACTTTTGGACTGTACTGTATATATATAGAGAGAGAGAGAGCGAGAGAGAGAGAGAGAGAGAGAGAGAGAGAGAGAGACAACATAACATATGTTGTCTCTACTATTTGACAAAAATACAATTATTGAAAACAAAATTTAAATTAAGAAATTCACTTGAAATATGGGCATGATTAGGATTCGTTGAATTATTTTTTCATAAGCATTTTTCCACTCCATATTTTTCTTTTACAGGTTCCCTAACCTTCCAGAATTTAAAATAATAATAATAAAAAATAATATAAAATAGTTTTATTCTGTATGGATGTTTTTTGCGAGGAAAAAATACAGAAAAAATACATGTATGATAGGAACCTTATATAAACGAATATATATATATATAGAGAGAGAGAGAGAGAGAGAGAGACAACATAACATATGTTGTCTCTACTATTTGACAAAAATACAATTATTGAAAACAAAATTTAAATGAAGAAATTCACTTGAAATATGGGCATGATTAGGATTTGTTGAATTATATATTTTTTATAAGCATTTTTCCACTCCATATTTTCCTTTTACAGCTTCCCCAACCTTCCAGAATTTAAAATAATAATAATAAAAAATAATATAAAATAGTTTTATTCTGTATGGATGTTTTTTGCGAGGAAAAAATACATGTATGATAGGAACCTTACAATGAACAAATATATACATATATATATATATAAATGAGGGATGAGGTGTATTTATATATATATATATGTATATACACATACATATGTTTTCTCTACTGTTTGACAAAAATACAATTATTGAAAACAAAATTTAAATGAAGAAATTCACTTGAAGTATGGGCATTATTAGGATTCGTTGAATTATATATATTTTTTATAAGCATTTTTCCACTCCATATTTTCCTTTTACAGCTTCCCCAACCTTCCAGAATTTAAAATAATAATAATAAAAAATAATATAAAATAGTTTTTTTCTGTGTGGATGTTTTTTGCGGGGAAAAAATACAGAAAAAATACATGTATAAAAAGGCGGGTAAGTGCTTCCTCTCTCACGCAGCCATCAATTAGATTGGGAACATCTACCCACAGCTGACTTAATGATCCAGCTAATGAAGCTCCTGGAGCCTGAACTCATTATGATCACGTCAACCGGGATCACGTTTCAAAGTGTATATTTCATATTTCCCTTCTTGCCTGTCATTATGGTAATATTAAAGCATCGCTGGTTTGATGATGACCAAAGGTCAAGCTATGTTTTATTTGTCAGTAGTCTTTGTGAAAGGCAATTCAATGGACTGGCAATTCATTATGTAGATGGGCAGTTTGTAGCTATAACTGTATTTCATTATGAATGCATTAGGAACTGTGAAATGCTTTTGCCGCTTAACCCAAAAGCTATAGTTCTGTCTGCAGTTACAAAAAGAGCTATTCTTATTAGATTTGTTTGGAAAAGTATTGGATATAAACACAAAATTGATGCATTTTCATATAGTCCACTGAAGAAGAAAAAAAGAATCTGACTTATTTGTCCATTACTGAAGTGTCTGAATCTGTGTAGAGTATACTACCATGTATACAGGGTTTAAGAGGACTAAAGTCCCTATCAGGCATAACATTATGACCACCTTCCTAATATTGTGTTGGTCCCACTTTTGCTCCCAAAACAGCCCTGACCCGTCGAGGCATGGACTCCACTAGACCCCTGAAGGTGTGCTGTGGTATCTGACACCAAGATGTTAGCAGCAGAGCCTTTAAGTCCCGTAAGTTGTGAGGTGGAGCCTCCATGGATCGGACTTGTTTGTTCAGCACATCCCACAGATGCTCGATTGGATTGAGATCTGGGGAATTTGGAGGCCAAATCAACACCTCAAACTCGTTGTTGTTCTCCTCAAACCATTCCTGAACCATTTTTGCTTTGTGGCAGGAGCATTATCCTGCTGAAAGAGGACACTGACACCAGGGAATACCGTTTCCATGAAAGGGTGTACATGGTCTGCAACAATGCTTAGGTAGGTGGTACGTGTCAAAGTAACATCCACATGGATGGCAGGACCCAAGGTTTCCAAGCAGAACATTGCTCAAAGCATCACACTGCCTCCGCCAGCTCGCCTTCTTCCCATAGTGCATCCTGGTGCCATGTGTTCCCCAGGTAAGTGACGCACACGCACCCGGCCATCCACGGGATGTAAAAGAAAACGTGATTCATCAGACCAGGCCACCTTCTTCCATTGCTCAGCGGTCCAGTTCTGATGCTCACGTGTCCACTGTTGGCTCTTTCGGCCGTGGACAGGGGTCAGCATGGGCACCCTGACTGGTCTGCGGCTATGCAGCTCCATACGCAACAAACTGTGATGCATTGTGTATTCTGACACCTTTCTAACAGAACCAGCATTCACTTCTTGAGCAATTTGAGCAACAGTAGCTCGTCTGTTGGATCGAACCACACGGGCCAGCCTTCGCTCCCCATCAATGAGCCTCGGCCGCCCATGACCCTGTCGCCGGTTCACCACTGTTCCTTCCTTGGACCACTTTTGATAGATACTGACCACTGCAGACCGGGAACACCCACAAGAGCTGCAGTTTTGGAGATGCTCTGATCCAGTCGTCTAGCCATCACAATTTGGTCCTTGTCAAACTCGCTCAAATCCTTACGCTCGCCCATTTTTCCTGCTTCTAACACATCAACTTTGAGGACAAAATGTTCACTTGCTGCCTAATACTTTATATTCCACCCACTAACAGGTGTCGTGATGAAGAGATAATCAGGGTTATTCACTTCACCTCTCAGTGATCAAGATGTTATGCCTGATATCATAAGAGTGAAGTCTGTCAAAGGACCAGTTGTGAATTTTGAATAAACATTTACAAGGTCAAAAAAAAAGAAAATAAAAATGCACAGATGAATTGTTCACAACAAGACCTATAACATGCATTGAGAAAATAGGGCAAATTTTCATTTCATGTTGACTTTAAAAAATGCTTATAAAGTTTATTTGTAAATGATGGAAAAATTTTAGTTTTGTGTTTGAGTTGACATTTAATTTTCAAAAGTAAGAATTCAATAAAGAGGAACAAATAAATAGCCTTAAGTTATAATCTTTATAATAGAATCCACAATGTACAGACAAAAAGTAATAAACATTTTGTAAAGCTGCTGGCAAACGGTAACGATGGAGCCTGGTTCCTGCCTGCAGAGACAAACATATTTTGTAGATTTATGACAGACCAACTATATGCAATTCTTTCTAACTATCAAATAAGGATTCAAATAACTGCATGACAGGAGGTAAAGCTGTTCTCAGATCAGCTGAAAAGAATGGTTTGAACTAGAGCAGTGCTTACCTCTGTGCTCAAGCATGAGTTCGCCTTCATACTGGGCCATGCCAAGTGCTTGTCTTTGTTCACTGTCTAATTCCGCCCACTGCTCCTCTGTCACGGCACACGCTTGTTCAGAGCTCAGCCAAGACAGCTGCGTAGCACTGAAAACCACCTGAAATAATGAGACACATGTCTAATGAACAACTGCTGCCAATGATTTGGGCTCTTACTTCTATTGATCTTTGGTTGGAAGTCATTTCAGGTAAGTCATCTAAGAAACAAATACTCATTAATGCCCACTACAAACACTGTATATATATTTCCATATCATACGATATTAATATTTATTACTATATTCATTTACCAATGAGGAAGGAAATGCTTTCCACATATTTGTTAGACCTTGAGAACGAATGTTAACATGTAAACTTGTTTGTTCACAATTAAACTAGTAGCTACCTTTTTGTTTAGGGCCCTATGAAATCCATTTTTTCCCCTTTTCCCTTTGTTAAAAATTGATATTTTACTTACAAAAACCCATCACTTCGCTTTAAAAGGCATTTATTAACTCCCTGGAGCCGTATGGATATCTCATGATAGATGGATGCATTTTTTTCAAAATCAGGAGCGACATTTACTACCATTATAAAGCTTGGAAGAGCCAGGATATTTTTTAATTTAACTCTGATTGTGATCGTCAGAAAGAAGAAATTCATATACACCTAGGATGGCTTGAGGGTGAGTAAATCATGGGATAATTTTCATTTTTGGGTGAACTATCCCTTTAACTGGATGACCCACAATTATGCTGGTTTGGGGTTCACCTGATTCTGCTCAGATGCTCTTCTTAGGGGCTATTTACATAAGATGTAATTGCATTCAAAAACAGCAGAATGCATGAGTTTCCAGGCGTGTTTTTAAAAGTGAGGCTATTTTAATCCAGACATGGCATCTTAATGTGAAGCTAAATGTTTATCTGAATGTATATGGCTGTAGCGGGGGTGCTGTAGATGTGAAGAATTGAGTATTCTGACACTGTTTTAATGTATAAACTGTCTAAAAGTGCAGTCATGTTTACCGTTTTTCTGTGAATTTTGCAGGAGAAATACAGTAATTGACCCTTCGCCGGGAGTTTGATTGACAAGCGATCTAACCAGTCTGAACGCCGAATCCGCCATTTTGTCCGACAAAGCAGTCAGGAGTTAGATTAACCTCGGTGGACTTAAACTTGAAAAATGGTGTGTATTTACGTCTTTCCGCATTTGAAACAACATTCCTTCTGATGTTCATTCATGTTTATTTGATGCTATAAATGAACTAGTAGGAAAAGATGATCGGTTCATGAGCCGCTTGAGCAGAGGAGCTACAGCAATCTGTCACGACACATTAAAGAGCCACAAAACGTTTTTTATTGTTTGAATTTCTTTTAAAAACTACAGTTTGAAAGCTGGGACTTTGTTTAATATCATAAGTAACCTGCTTTGTCTTGTCTGTCGACGTGTTGTCAGTGTCCTCTTTGCTCCGTGATGTATTTTTCACTGCGTGTGGGGTGACAGCGCCACGGCTTGTCAGACAAAGCAACAGTAACTAAGGGGGGCGGGTCTTTGCGAAGGGTCAATTTTAATAGGAATCCACACGAATGAGAATGCGCATTAGGATTTCGCAAAGGGTTCAAGTTTTTGACTTCTTTATGATCTATGCTTCAAACAATGCTAAACTATTGACAATAGATACGAGAAATAGACAAATATGAGAGAAAACACATATAAAGTAGTCTACCTCACTAAGGATATTAGGTGATTAATTAAGTTGGGTTGAGAATATAAACAAAGTTATTCTTATGGGACTAAAATTTCTGACTCTAACTCCTCCTAGAGCTTAAACTCTACAACCTCCAAACTTGGGTCAGACCTTCAGACTGTTCTGGTTTAGTGTGCTATATCTTTTCTAACTGATCTGACTTATGGTTTTCCTAAAAATGAAGATTAAAAATCGTAAAAATCCCATAGACATACATTGATGGAATGTTAAAAAATGAGCCAAGACTCTTCAAACTCCAACTGGCAAAATTCACATTTAAACTGCCAGAAGCCTCTTTCTCTGATAGACTGTATTGCATTCAAAACATTCAAACTTTAAACTGAAAACCTTCAAACTTCAAGCTTCTTCAAAATTTCTGGTCCGGATTTCTCAAGCCAACTTCAAAGTTTGTCTCAACAAACTTTTTTAAGTATTACAATCAACATAAGAATGCCAAATGAAAACATAAATATCCGTCACTCACAGCCATTTTTCTTGGAGGTATCAAGGTTATTGCTGTTGGCGTCAGTCCTTCCACTTGCTCTTTTATAAGTGCAGACAATACCATATCTTCCAGCCCAGCTGAGGATAAAGAATCAGTTTGTCTTATTCTTTTTATGAGCCTGCCCATTTTGGCGTGTGTATATTGTCCATTGAACTGATTGTAATCGAATCCACAGTCAGTACCTGCCAAAGTCCCAATCTCAGTGAAGACCTCAGAGCCCCAGCTGCTGACTGGACCAAAGCCCAGAGGACTGGATAGGCGTGACGTCAGAGCCTCGGTCTGCTGCTCAGAACACGGAAGTACCATCTCCCCCAGAAACAAAGCGGCTACGCTAATAGACACAAACACAACACAATGCTTTCAAAGATTTTGAGGTGACACGTATTACCTTTTGGATTGTGCAAATTGATTTGTCCACTGACCTTAGGTTGAACGGGTCTAGACGGGATATTTCAGAGGAACTGAAGCCGCAAAGCAGATGTCCAAGAGAAACGAGCTCCACTACATCAAGTTCTTCAGGCTTTTGTTTCAGTCGCTTCATTATGCCAAGGACAACTGCTCTCATCTGTAAAAAAAAAACTAGAAGTGATGCACACTGCCCGGCCAAAAAAAAAAAGTCACTGTTTGGATTTAAATAGGCAAAAGCTTAAGAGTCTATGACTGGATCATTATTGCAGTGATTATTATGTTTCTAGCATGTTATATATGGAGTGTGTAGCTTTTCATCATTTCTTAAACAACCATGTAGAAAGATGTATCATGGCCATATTCCAGGATGACAATGTCAAGATTCATTAGGCTCAAATTGTGAAAAAAATGGTTGGGATGAAGCATGAAGAATCATTTTCACAGATTAATTGAAAGTCTTTGGGATGTGCTGGAGGAGACTTTACAGAATGCTTGACTCTTGCATTGTCAATGCAAGATCTTGACCAAAAATTGATGCACCTCTTGATAGAAATAACTGTTATGTTATTTTTAATTTTTTTGGCCTGGCAGTGTATCTTCCCCATGTAACGCTAATCCGAACAACTGAAAAACATACTTTCTTTGCGTTCCATCCATTGAGGTTCCCAAGATGGGCCACGACAGCCAGACTGGACAAGTTGACCGCCTGTAGCTCTCTTTCCCCCATCTCGGTCACTATGCAACCCAGTTCCAACACCTGCTCTGGTTTAAGCTGCCTCACTGGTTTATACACCTAAGATAATGATTGTTGTGTGAGAAAAAATATTTAATAATCATTGAACAACTGCATTTGGACAAGAACAAGTGGCCTAACTGGTCTGAGTTCCATCCAAAGTGCTTCACGTTGCTCTGCGTCAAGTGTGTCATCCTGACCAATGAACTCAACACATGTCTTCAGCTCCTTCCTCTTCATTCGATTCAGCTGATAGGACCTCCAGGCTGAGGGAAATGTCCCTTTAATGTCTGCACAGCTTGGGGTGGGCCCTAGTAAGCAATAATATATGATTTACCATCTCAAAGAGGTCATAAATAACATCTGATGGATTCTGTACACAACTCACCCCTTCTCATCCACCATCGACCTTTAACGATTCTATGGATGACACCGTTCATCTTTTCTCGTAGTCCGTTAAGGTCCGAACAAGCCTTTCCCACTTCGCTGTTTTTCCAACGCCACTGGCTCATCAGAACCTCTTCAACTGTGTCTCTACCTAAATCACCCTTGAAGGAAAAATGTAGAGGTTCAATGTGATGAAATCCTGCACTATAGCGAGCTTTAGTCGAATGGATAGGCTTGTGTTTCCCTTACCAGTGGTAGGGATTTTATCTGTTGAGGTGAAAGTGTGAACAGAAGTCTTCCCACATGCTCAACATCTCCAACTGACCATGTTTGTGGTTCTCTTTTGCAAAAAAGGGACTTTGTCAAAATCCCAATACAGAAAAGACGGTCCTCACTGCAGAACACAAGATCCAGATCCTACTTCTCCCACTTTAGATATCCCTAAACCTACCCGTCTCCACCCCCTGGATCTGGATCCTGGATCTGCAGTTTGTATTTTGCTTGCACAACGAGGAACTCCGTTTTTTGCAGTTTAAATCAGAACAAAGAGGTTGTCAACAAAATGAAAATGGAACAACTTTGTCTCACCCCAGCATGCTCTTCTCTGTAAGTAAAGCTGATATTTGTCTGAAGGTGTCAGAGGGCAAGCAATATTGTTTTAGCTCCTCCAGTCGTAGTTTCAGAGCCTCTCGGTCCATGCGAGCCAACACATCCCTGTCCAGGAAGGGCAGAAGAGGGCCGAGCATGTCCATGAAGGCCCCAGTGAGGCCATCTTCAGAGATGCCCTATCAATGGAGACAAAAAGATGGAAAAGTACGAATTTTGATAACAATGTGTATTATCTAAGTCTGCACAATCTGATTGTTTGGCATATTTTACTTGGTTTACACTACTGTTCAATTGTTTGGGGTCAGGAAGATTTTTGTTTGTTTGTTTTTTTAAATATTTAGCATTTATGCAATATATGCATTAAATTGATCAAAAGTGAGAGTAAGACAATGTTACAATGTTACGTTGATAATAAAAAACAGCATATTAAAATGATTTCTGGTAGATCATGTGACACTGAAGAGTGGAGTATTAGCTGTACAGGAATAAATTAATAAAGTAGAAAACATCTATTTTAAATTGTAAAAATATTGCGCAATACTATTTTTTTTAATTCATTGGTGAGCGTAAGTATGGAAGCTTGTTTCTGCCACGGAATAAAGAAATTAAAAAGATAATTGCGACATTATCTCACAATTATGACTTTTGTCTCACAATTGCGAGTTTACATCTGCATTTGTGAGTTACAATGTCAGAATTGAGAGATATAAACTTGTGTATAATCTCGTAATTCTGACTTTTTTTCTTGCAATTGCGAGTTTATATCCTGCAATTCTGAATTTTCTCAGAATTGAAAGATAAACTTGCAAATGCGAGATATAAAGTTCAATTCTGAGGGAAAAAAACAATTCTGACTTTATAACACAAATATGCAACTAAGCACTTCTGACTTTATAACTCCCAATTGGGATTTTATAACACGTAATTCTAAGAAAAAAAAGTTAGAATTGCAACATGTAAACTCGCAATTGCAAGAAAAAAAAGTAAGAATTGTGAGATAAAAAGTTACTTTTTTTATTTTTATTTTTCAGTGGCGGAAACAAGCTTCTATGCATAAGAGAATTCTTTCAAAAACATTACAAAAAAGCTTTTGAATGGTAGTCAAAAACACATCCAAACCACATCCATATAATCCAGATTTGTGGAAATACATTTATGAATTTTGCAACAGTAAAATCGGATTTCAAGGATAAAGACATGTTGACTCTGATTTTTTTTCTAAATCATTTGAAAATGAAAACACAAATTTGGTGACTTTTTCCCCCTTGTATGAGATCACATTCAACTGGGTCACTGTGAAACTTTTAAGAACTCTTCCACTGCATTAGATTCAATCATGAAATTTTGAACATCTGCAATGATTTCGCTCTTACAAGTACATCGATAGCTTTTTCTGCCAAGGCTGTTTGCTTGTGTCGTGGTAGCTGCAGAAAATCAATAAAGTGTTGTCGAACATGGTCCAGTACACTTATAAGTGAAGAGTTAGACAGGTGCTCCATCATGGTCAACCTGTGAGACAAAATACATCAATAAGACCCTGCAAGTAAAAGAACCAACAAATGAGATTCTGGGTAGTCAACTGCTTATTTTACGGTAATCTTGCAGCAAATGAGGGGTCCAAGTTATTTAGATCAATATCAGGCCGTTTCCGTAGCTCCACCACAATGCATTTCCTCTGTTGAGAACATAACATCAATTTTGTTCATTTTCTCTATCTTTGCATGTTTAATACAGAATGTTCCTTTCCTAGTCAGTTGAGTCATATACTTTCATACTGAAAAACATTAGTGAGGCACATTACTTCAAGTACCAAGAGCGATGTTAAATCATTTGATAATACAGTTATACTACTTAATCAAAATATTATAATCTCTGCATTTTGCATTAGGACAGCAAAGGCTTTTAATGGTAATGTGCATACTAAAAAGATTGTTTTTCATATTCTTACCAAACCAGGTCTAAGTCCTCCTGGCAACTTGGTGATGAACTGCAACAATTCAGAGAAGCCTGATTCATTTACCCATAGCTTCATCCATTTGCAGCTCATGCCACCTGCAATACGACCTAAATCTCTTCAGTGGGAAATAAAAATGTTTGTATTAATGTTGTTACATTTCAAAACAATGCAAATACAAAGACAATGTGATAGAGATGCTTGGTTCCAGACTATGATGCAAAAAAGATCAGCATGAATTTCCAAAGCAAAATACAGCCGGTGAGGCTAGTCGACCAGTCAGCAATCATAAAGTATAGTAATGCTTGATATCACTTACAGTAGTGACTGTCTTGTGATGTTTATGGTCCGCTGAATCATTCTGAACAGCATTTGAGCCTGTTGTGTCAAATACAACAAGTGAGTCTGAGAAACTGGATCACCCTCAAGGTTGTATCCGATACACTTTTGGCTGAGACAAAGTCTCTTTAATGTGGGTGATTATTAATTCATATTCCCTGGTGGAGGCTATTGTACCGCATTAAGATCAGTTTGCTTGATAGCAGTTGAGGGGCTCAGATTATTAATTTACTGAAAAGCTCTTTTGAAGCATGACAAATAATCCACCAAAGAACTTGAGATCAGCTTTGTCTGGCAAGCGCAGTCAGGGGCACTGAATGCAATGTACAGTGTGCTAGAACTGAATGCCCAGTGCTTCCATAGTTTATTTTAAATGCTTGTGTGCTCCTTTTACTTTTTATGCAATCAAGGGGGAAAACAATAAATATTTGTAAATCAAATATGTTTAATTTACATTTAAAGGGTTAGTTCACCCAAAAATAAAAATTCTATCATTAATTACTCACTTTCATGTCATTCCAAACCAGCTTTCGTTCATCTTTGGAACATATTTTTAATGAAATCTGAGAGATTTCTGTCCCTCCATTGACAGTCCATGCAACAACCACTTTAACGCTTCAAAAAGTTTATAAAGAGATCGTAAAAATAATCTAGAGCGGTTTAACCCAAAATTTCTGAAGAGATGCGATTGCTTTATATGATGAACAGATTGAATTTAGGCTTTTATTCACATCAAACAGCGAACATGAAGAGAAGCTCAACAGAACCTGCTTGATGTGCAAAAACAATCCTCACTGGTCCTTGCGGAAGCTCAACTGTGCTGTGTAACACGAGAATGAATCTCATTGGTCCTTGTGGAAGCTCAAACGTGCTGCGTAACATGAGAATGAAGTTCACTGGTTCTCACTTAAGCTCAAACGTGCTTCATAACATGAGAATGAACCTCATTGGTTCTCACTTAAGCTCAAACGTGCTGCGTAACATGAGAATGAACCTCACTGGTTCTCACTGAAGCTCAAACGTGCTTCATAACACAAGAATTAATCTCATTGGTCCTTGTGGAAGCTCAAACGTGCTGCGTAACATGAGAATGAACCTCACTGGTTCTTGCTGAAGCTCAAATGTGCTGCGTAACACGAGAATGAACCTCATTGGTTCTCTCACGTCAAGTGAACATGCTTGAGCTTCTGTTTACCACAATTGATGTGTGGGTTGATGAATGTTTATATGTGAATATAAGCCTAAATTCAATCTGTTCATCATATAAAGCGATCAAGTCTCTTCAGAAAATTTTGACTAAACTGCTCAATTCATATGGATTAGTTTTACGATCTCTTTATGAACTTTCTGAAGCGTTAAAGTGGTAGTTGAGTAGACTGTCAATGGAGGGACAGAAATCTCTCAGATTTATTTAAATTTGTGTGTTCAAAGATGAACGGTGTTTGTCTTACGAGTTCGGAACAACATGAGGGTGAGTAAATGATAACAGAATTTTCATTTTTGGGTGAACTAACCCTTTAACATTAACCAAGTCTCATGCCTCTGGCCAGTGTTAGCTGAAGGCTTACAATTCTCATACATCCAATGCAACAGTTTGTGAGCGACCAAAACCAAAGGTATGATATTAGGCTTGTACCTGTTGATGAGACCAGGGCATATGCTTATACAGAGATATGTGTTGAAGAACTGTCTCTCCATTTAGATCTGACATTAATTTCTTCAAGGAGATGAATGGAAGAAGACATTGCAGTTGCTGTGTTATATTTGCAGATGTGCGTTCCAGAGCCTTCAAACAAACAGCATGTTATTATGCACCAACAGACCAAACCAAGTCTAATGCATAAGCACAAATGGTGAAATGGTGATTGTTTTGTGTAGAGTACAAGCACAAGAAGTTCAAACCTGTTGGAGTGCAAAATGGACCATTGCTCGATGAGCAGGTTGCAAGTCAGATAGCAGTAAACTCCAACACCGACAATCAAGTGTAGACTCGGGTACAAACAACTTTCTCAAGAAAGAAGGCCCCAAACCCTGGAACAATGGCTTCAATCTGCAGAGTGTGTTGGCACTGAACTAAACAGGATTGAGACTGTGAACACAAGACTCACTTAAAGTAAGTATCATAATTAGACTGGTAAACAGCTTACATTTGTTTCTTCTGCTATTTTGTTTAGTATCTGGAATGCCTGCATTAAAAGAAATGGAAAAGGGTTTTACTATATAGGTGATATACTATATACAACATCATTCTATCAGGATTGTGCAAAATTCAGAATCGAGAAATTGGGTTTCGCCCAAAGGACCCTTTTCACAGAATGTGATGATGTGTCTGCTCAGTTACTAAAAATTCAACTAATTTTTAACTTGACAAGCAAAGTTCGTCAAGACACATTGAATGTTGCCTTAACAAAGCCTGAAATTTTAAAGTATATAGGCCTTATGATAGACCAATATATAAATAGAATGACAAAAAAGCATTTTATTTAACATGTTAAAGGTGGTACAGAGGATCTTTTTGTCGACTGAGTTTTTGAAATGAGCGCATGCGTAAGAACAACCCCCCCTCCATTTCGAGGGAAAGCCTCCCAAAACTCGTGCAGGAGTATTGGAACACGAGTGTTTACCACCGGCATTCGCTGTGTTATTAAGCCAGGCACACATTAAAGACTAGCTAAAACATTCTAAGACTGTGCTCAACATACAGCGATTGTTTCCTGCTCCTGAAGGTGATTTATATACTTTCACATGGAATTTGAACACCGACTGTAATCGCAGACTGAACGCAACTGGCTCTGACTGGACGCGTTTGAGTGCGATCAGTCATAAGTATCAATTTACATTCATAATCGGCCTTACAATCGTTAAGTGTGTGCGCGACTTAAAGCTTTAAGCATTTACATAATGAATCCACTTTAATAGTGGATTCATTATGTCGGACTCACCGCAGGTAACTCATAATCTGCAATTGTTACTCCTGTCTCCTGACAAAAACATTGCATTTTCAAGTAATGTTTCAAGACAGTTTCAAGTAATATTGCAAAAATGTATAAAACAAAACATCCTCTTTAGCACCTTTAACCCATACCTCACTTTATTGTTTTACTGGCACTTTTCTATTCATACTGTTTTAATCCCTCATTTCATTGATTGAACATCTCACTTACCCTTCTTTGGTTTTGCCCTTCTTAAAAAACATTCAAATGGTCTTACGTGGACTTAGTAATAAAATTAGTAATAAAACAATCGTCTGCTTAAGTTCAGGAATTCAATTTCTCAAATTAGTTCTGAATGGTGCACAACCCTGCACCCAACATGCTTACCTGTGCAGGTGGGAAAGTTGGCATGCCCGGTAGAGTTACCAGATCCAACAACTCGTTTGAGGACAATGGGTCCAAAAATGTAGTGCCCATTTCTGGCAGCATACCATGTAATGAGGCCATTGCCGAAGCTGATAAGATACTGGCATTTAAAGACTTCAGGGCCGTTCCAAGCCAATGCGAGAGCTGCGGATAAAAGAAATCGACATCATTAACACTTGAAACATTATAATGCAATGCGCAAAATATGGAAAATAAAGGCTCACTCTGCCACTTCCACTGACGTGTCCCTCTGATACACATCGAGCCAGCTGCTGCCACAGGGCAGGTGAGAGATTTGATGAAGACAATAGCTGCTGTAAGTCCTCAGAGTTCAGGTAACATATAAGAACTCCTAACCTGTTGTGAGAAACATGGTGTTTTTTCTTGTACTTGTTATTATTTATGTCAACTGATATTGAACTTGAATTTGTACCCTGTTATGTTGTCACTCGTCAGATTCTTCCCCCTGCTGAAAACAGTACGAAGAACATGGTGCCCCCTTGTGGCATCCAGACTGCTGTTCCCCAACATTTCGATTAAGGGCGTGAGCTGTAGGTCAAACATTCAGTTACTTTCAGCATGTGAAAAGTAAAAAAAAAAAGGCTGGATCCCCAGAAGGAGACGTTACTTACTTGTTGAGATGTGAGCAGCTGAAAGTGACTGACTGGGAGATGTGGAAGTAAGGGCAGAATGGAGCTGAGGAATAATGGAGGCCATGAAGGGACATCTCCAGCTTCGCTGGACTGCAACAGTCGTTTTACGAAGGCTTGTTTTTGTGGAGACTTCATCTCAGAGCTGTGATCTCTAATAGCCATCAGTCTGGAGATATTGAACAAGAGTTGAAATGATGATCACATGGAGAATTGAATTATGAGGACACTGCTATAATTTCAATATGATCCACTTACACACTTTCATTGACCATGAGAGAGGCAGGGAAGGTCATAATGTCAGAGACAGACATGTATGGTATAAATTGGGAGAGGTCGATGAAAAGCTCTGGTGTGACACGTGGAAACTTGTGAATGAAAGCAGCTGTCATGGTTTCCATGGCCTCTTGTTCTTTTGGAGAGACCTGTGAATGACACCAGTTATACATGTACATATACTCCTAAGTAGGGATGCATGATAATTGATGATATTAGACAATTTTTATTTATCAGTATTGGGTATTTAATTGCACATGCTCATTTTCTATATTTTTACATTTTCTCTCATCTAATGCTCAAAGTTATCTTTTAAAAGCACTAATAATTCAACTAAATGTAATCTTTAACAAATCTCAAAATGAATATATTTATTTTTCATACTGTTTATTACAGTTGAAATGCAAAAAAAAAAAAAAATACTTAGAGCATTTTACTATTTTATTTTTTTAGGCAAAAACAAATTATCATTATCAGCCAGAATTTTAAATTCATTTCATAAATCATTTAAATTTTAACAATCTTATATGACTATATTTCAGTCACATGAAAATTATCAGTATCAGCCAGATATCACTCTTTTGGAATAAAATCTGAAATGACCTCAATCATTTAAAATGTTTTTTTGTTCACCTGTATAGTTTCAACTTGAAGTTGATTCCAACTCTGATGAACATGGGAAAGGAATCTTTTCACAGCATCTTTTTCTGCCGACAGAACTACACTGCGAATACTCTCTCTAGGCATCTGTAGGTACTCCTTGGAGTATATAAATGTCAGCATTAGACAAATGTGTACTGACAAAACAGTGCAGTTACAGACATCAGTAACAGGGTTAAAAAAACGTCTTACTAACAAGCATCAAGAAACTACAATATGGAAAGTGATAAGAACTATATTTTATGTGTTGGGTCTGTTTTGGGTTTAACTCAAGGGTTTTCAAATTCGGTTATGCAAATTATATTTTAATTATTTGTTCTGGTTTTAGCACAATGATCATTTTGGAGTCAACATGTTTTTATATCACATCACACTTTCTAATTTTCTCACATAGTAAAATAGGTCTTCAGGATGTATATAGCTATCTTCATATTTAAAAATGGGGATTATCACATTTAGGGCTCTCTTGCATAAAAAAGCTTGAAAACCCCTTGGTTGAACTGACTAGATGGCGATAATGAGTTATACCTGCATTAAAAATCTTAAAGCAGAAGAGTTGCCTTCCCTCTGAATAAGATCCCACAGGACAGGCTGCTGGGGAGAAAAGTCTTTGAAACTGAATGCATCAAACTGTGCATGGTAATATAATAATAACATACTACTAGTAGAAATCTATGCAATGCATGACATACACTGAAACAGCTTAAAAGGTCTTCTTTTAAGGTTGAGTTTTGCTCTCTCTTCAGGAAGATGCCAACAGTGTGAAGTACACTTAAGGATGCATCTGGCCGTAGAGTGGCCCAGAAGGAAGCATTGTCCTGGAGGCTGGACAGAAGAATGGCCTGACCCAGGCCCTGACGCACCTCTCCTTCTCCCTCTTCCAAACCCGCTGAGAGCCCTACCACAAAGTCCAACACTCGAAGCACATAGCTTACTGTAGCCAACCAACCCGTGCGTTCATCCATTACTCCTTCACATAGAGTGAGCTTATGAATGGCGTCTTGTAAAACGGGCAAGGGTTTCACACAAAGTTGAGAGGTGTCAAAGTCATAAGGTGCTGGTAGCATGTCAAACAGCTTCTGGAGGACGCACTTGGAGCCCTGTGATTCTTCAGAGTTCAAACAGTAGTCTAAGAGTGAAGGCTGCTTTTGAACTAATGTGAGGTACAGTGTGGTGTTTTTGCAAATATAGTCCTTCAAACCAGCTTTACTGCTGCAAAGCTCAAGGGCAGTGGAGTTCAGAAATTGTTCTGCCTTCCAGTTTAAGTAGTCACAGTTGTCTTTGGGGGCACCGTGAGAGTGATTAGGGACTTTGGAGCAGTACTCCGCTGCCCAGCTCCCGTCTTGTGGTATTTGAGATGACTCATTTCCGCACAAAGAGGCAATAAGGGCTGTGTTATTGGGCAGAAAACACCTTCTAAAATCCTGGGCAGTTAGGGTTTTGCTGCTTAGCAGTGCTAGGCAGTCCTCGGTGGCGTCTGGAGGAGATCCCCCAGAAATATCGTTGGAGAGCTGAAGACAGAGGTCATCAATACTTGATTGGTTGAGGTAATGGTAATCCCTTGTAGACTCTACCTGAGAAAATTTCAAAGCAAAGTGATTTAGGCAGATTTAAAGGTGCAATAGGTGATTCTCTACAGAAACATTTTTTGTTATACGGGTTGAAATTCTTTTCATATCCTGATAGCAATCACTATGTTAAACTGTCTAAATGTATTTTTATAAATATATATCGTCTGTGGAAGGCATAGGACCCTAAAATGTTCATCCAATCTTTATATTCAGTCTGAATGAAATAATACAATGTTCTACCTGCCTGTCAACATATGTTTTTACATTCCCTAGCGTACCCTGTTGCGCAGACATCATACGTCATAAGCACATATCATGCTGTGCAGAGTTTATGTAGACAGACGTCAGTCGCGGAGCACCGCAAACAAACAGCAGCCACCTTTTACTGTTCGTAACAAATCAAAACAATGAGCTTATGATGTGTTCACGCCATAACTACCGTAATTAAGAGATGGCCACCTGTGACGTTTTAACCAGAGCTGTTCACATCATCAGACATGGAATTATGCGTTTCCATGTATAAACACCAAAATGAATCTGCAGCAGTCTGGTATATGCTCTCTTTGTGTTTCGGAGGGTTAGTTCACCCAAAAAATAAATTTCTGTCAATAATTGCTCACCCTCATGTCGTTCTACACCCGTAAGACCTTCGTTCATCTTCGGAACACAAATTAAGATGTTTTTGATGAAATCCAAGAGCTTTCTGATCCCCAAGAGAAAGCAACGTAATTACCACATTCAAGGTCCAGATAAGTAGTAAAGACATCGTTAAAATAGTCAACGTGACAACAGTGGTTCAACCTTAATGTTATGAAGTGACGAGAAGCGATCAGAAACCTCTCGGATTTCATCAAAAATATCTTAATTTGTGTTCCGAAGATGAACAAAAGTCTTATGGGTTTGGAATGACATGAGGGTGAGTAATTAATGACAGAAATTTAGTTTTGGGTAAACTAACCCTCCGAAACACAAAGAGAAAATTTCATTTTAATGAAAGAATTTCATTTTAATGCCAGGATTTTCACTTTAATATTTAGAAACTAAAAGTAGCTCAATGTACCTGATGTGCATGTTGCAGCCAGAATGTAGAGTTGGCACACACTGTTTTGTTAAATTCGTGAGCAAAGAATTCGCTGCAAACATGAACCCAAAGAAAATCTTCCTCCGCTGCCAAGAGGTACCAAGCAGCATCGGAGCAGGTCGCGTGCAGGTCTGCCCCATAGTGGTTGACTTCAGGATCCTGTGAGCCATCCTCTCCATCAAAAAGATTGCAGTAGAGGAATACGGTAAAATTTGAGACCCCAGTGAGACCAGGGATAGAGGCATTACAGGCAGCTTCTAGAATCTCTGCTGAGAGTGAGGGGTTTGAATCACTCTGCTCCTGGACTTTTGGCTGGGATTGGTGAAGTTTAGCCCTTCTAGATGAGGGCTGAGGTTTCAAAGTCCTTGTTTCCTCTTCTGGAGAGGGGCAGGTCATGAAAGACGGCATGCTGGGTAAACCATCCGACCTGAAACCCATCGCTTGAGCATTCCATGTCAAGTTATGTCTAATTCCCCTGTACAAAAAATTTTTGTTAATTTATGATAATCTTCTTTATACACTTAGAAATAAGTCTGAAATGTTTTCCTGATTCTCATGACACTTACCACAATATTAACTGCCTGAGGTCACCTTTACAAAGAAACAAAAATTAATGGAAAATTTCTGGGTGAATAGTTTATTGATACAAATCACAGATGATTTCAGAACACTGTTGATTAATTGAGGAAAATGGAGAGCTGGCCACTGTATTATACAATTGGCCTTGATGTAACAGCATAGCTGTGCACATAATACCAGGGGTGTACGGTTACCAGCATAAAAGAAAGAGGAGATTATCCAGGCTAAAGGATTTAGAGTAACAAAGATATGGTTAATGACTAACAATGCCATTGTGATTTTAGTCAGGGTTGTGCGCCATTCAGAATTGAATTGAGAATTCCTTACAAATTTAATTTCTTTCATTTAAACTGAATTAACAAAAAGGATGCAGAACTGCAATTTGAATTTTTAATGTAGAAAAGTAGAATTAAAATGAAATAAAAGGATGGCTGTAATTTGTAACTGTTAGGGCCCTATCATACACCCGGCACAAATCGTCCATGGGTGGTCTGAAAACGAGGTATGTTCAGGCGCATTGTTGGCGTGTTGCTATTTTGAGGCAACTGAAAATGACTGCGCCATTGATTTTAGCCAAGGTTTCAGTTGGTCAATGGCGCAGACGTTATAGCATTATATTATAGTTTTGCAGTATTATAGGCGGGTGCACAACACACGTACACTCTGCTTGTTACATACACAGGGACACGCAGCAGCACAAAAACATGCCAAATATTAAAAATAAAAGGATTCCTCTCTGGAGAAGCATTCAGTCTTTCCACTTACAAATTTAGCCATGTAAATAGCGAATCCGCCATGGCGCAAGCACAACTGGCTTTTAAAGGGTATGGGAGATGAGACTCTGATTGGTTTATTGCACAATAGGCCCAACCATTGCACAATAGGCGCGTCAACCATTTTTTCCGTTGTTAAACTAGCAAAAGAGGATTCGGACACACCCTAAGTGCAACTGCGCCATGCGCTTAAGACCATGTGCTTAGATCGTTCGAATAGGGCCTTTAAAGTTTGTCAAGAACTTAAAATGATGCTTGTTAAGAACTTAAAATGATGCTTGTTAAAGTCTTGCTTGAAAGTTGTGAGGTTTGAAGGCTTATGGGCCTTACAGACAGAACAAGATATATAGATAGATAGATAGACAGACAGACAGACCGATTGATTGATTGATTGATTGATGGGAGGGAGATCATGAATATATACAAATTATATGCATGCACAGGGCCTAAAATTAACACTCGCGAAGTGTCAAATGCGAGTAAAAATCGTTGTTGGCGAGTATATGAAATGGTGTCAATCGCCAGTTGGCCAGTAACAGTTTTTATGAATTCTAACAATGCAAAATTGTGAGAACATGAATGTGAACGACGATCGGGACACTTGACTGTGCAGTGTTGCATCGTCACGTAAGTTTAAGCTTTGCCAATTTAAATATTCAAGCTCAAGAAGACGTAAAAGGGAACTCGATTCGTTACTCGCGCGAATACTGAATTGTGCTCTCTTTCACATCTTCTTGCACTTGAACAGACATCAAAATGCCCGTCTTGGTAAGTATCCTTAGTCAGTTATGTCTTGGTTTTGTCCGACGTACTGTCACAGTGCTTGCATTCTCCGTCTTCATTAGTTTACGATATGTTTAACAGCCCTGCCTAATATGTTGTTAGACAACGAAAGTAGACAGTATATGAAAAAGTATTAGCATTTGCCGTGTGGTTGATGCCCAATGTCGCTAGCTGAGCAGAAATACATAATCATGTTTCGCTTGGTCCGCTCAAAGTCACTCTATATTTTCTCCCTAGAGTGAGGTTGAGAGGTCCATCTATCACTGTTTTCCATGTTTATAGAGTTAGTTTGTGGAGTAAATATATAGGCTGTGTATACAGCTTTTTAAAAATGGCGGGCGATGGTGTTTCGCGTTCGTTCGACCAATCAGCGAACACCTACGTCACTGGTAGTTCCTTTTGTACTGTGTTAGACCTTTTACACTCTGAAGTAGTCATGATTCGCCTCTCACAATGTAACATGCTCTAAACACACCTCTTACGCACGCAGAATAATGTAAGTGGATATTTATTGATGTAATCGAACCGTTGAACGATTACAAAATCATGGCATCCGTAATTGCGACTAGAAATTTGATTAATTGTGCAGTCCTAGTAAATTGTATGCATTATAGATTTAAGAGTCTGTTTAAAGGCTAAAAATAGAACAGTACTATACTTGCCTACAGAACATCTTCCATGATGACTGTACTGTGATTCGTCCACCATGCTGCTCACATCATCCAGCAGTGCCTTGGTCATATGTGACACTTTTCTTCTCAGATTACTATACACACTGCGGCCAACATTGTGCAGAAATCCATGTCTAAGGTTATCCAAGCCCTGCAGGAGGGCGGGATTACGCTCCGCAAACTGTACAGCCCTATCTCCTGCGTTTGACCTTGACAAAGCCTGAAGAAGCAGTGACTGCATAGAAGCAAGGCTCTCTGAATCAATGCCCGATTTGTTCAGCAAGAGCTGCTCCTCACGAAGCACCTCAGGTGGCATGAGGAAAGGTTTAAAACGTCCTGAAGAGAGCGTGGCATCTCTTTGATTGTTTTCCACACTCACAGGGTGTAGACTGACCACAGGTTTCCAGTTCCTGGTCTCCATGAAGCTGATGAGCTGGTCAAGCCAGCTCAGGTTGAAGGAACAATCATTTCGTCCTTTCAGGACACAGATGAAACCCTGGAGACCTGCGACGGCCTGGCCGTACGTCCCACTGACCACAGCTTGAAGAACAGTTTCGAGCAAAGCGCTGATGGTCTTCCAATTCTGAGAAACAAAAGTCAAGATGGGTTTTTGAGGCTGGCGTTCAGTGAGGGTCAAAATGCTTTGTACCAACCCAAGAAGTCCATCCCAATGTGGGCTGCCCCTGAGCGACAGAAACAGATCCTGAAGCCTGAAAGTGGGTCGCGGGGGACTTTTCCCGTCCCATATTCCAAGTGACGTGTCCCTTCCTGTCTGAAGAAGAGAATAGAGCAGGTTCCCCCAAAACTGGTCATCGCTAAAAGGTTGCTGTTGATCATCTAACTCTGCGCTCATCTCTTGCAGGTACATGGAGATGTTATAAAGGAATCCTGACAGCCTGTTTCGATCGAAGGCTTTGTTTAAAGATGGGAGACTCTTGCTTTTCCTTGGCATGACACCCAGAGACTTGAGACCTCCCATAATGCTCCTCACTATGGAATGAATTTGTTGATCCTTTTGTCTTTCCGCTGGTGGCTGTACTCTGTATGGATTCCATCCTCCACCCTTCCTCCATATCTCAACAAGTTCTTTCAAAATCGCCTCCTTTTGGTCCTCTTTTTTGCTTGCTAACATGAGAAAAACATTCATGGAAGTTAGACTGGGAAACAAATTGAGTCACTGTACCAACAAACACCTCAAACAGCCGGAATTGTCTTACCTCCAGTAGTGGCTGATACTTGTTCCAGTAAAAGCAAAATGACAACAATTCCCAGCTTGGCCATCCTGAATTTCATTGCCTCAAGGTAGCATGGACAAAGTCATTTTGTTGTCCTTGTAAGACTGCATTTATGTTCCTTTAGGAGCTGACGGAGACATTCTGAGAGTAAAGTGTCACACTGTGGAGTGCGCATGAAATCTTAATGACTATCCACTGTCACTTGGCTAAACTTTCACAAAGAAAAGTTTGCCACTTTAAGTCTAAACCAAACATTCGGTTCTTCAGTTATTAAAATATATTTTACAAAAATAAATAGCAAGAAAAGGAAACATCCTGACATTTTCTACATTTTTAAAACACTATAAGAATTTTTTCAGTACTTACATATAAGCAGTTGTGTCTGTTTAATCCTGTCCGTATCTGTGGAAATAGATTGGATGTGTCTAGGATTGCAAGTGTGAGCAAATTATTTCTCCGTCTCTCTCTCTCTCTCTCAGCATTTGTCACTTTTTGATACGCTCCCCCTCCCAGTCTTTGAGATTCAATTGGATCGTCAAAAGCTAAAGCTTCATGTTTCAGCGACATCGTTCCATCATGTGCCAGCTGACTGCTTGCTGGAGTGAGAGGCTAGAGGCTCAGGGATGTAATATGAGAAAAGAGAAAGGCCAAGGAACTCTGAGATGGTATACTCTTGTATCACAAGGCAATTTCATAGTAATTAAGATTAAAGGAGTTACAAAGGTAGGTCATTACTGCGACTGAGGCTAAAACAGGGCACAGTAGATATACAATAGATAATGCACATCTGCTGCATAACAAAAAATCAATTAAAGAATAGTTATTTTGATGGGAATGTAATTTTTTCACTTTATGGTGATAATGACACATATTGCCAGTGTTATTTTAGTATTATTTATTTACTATTATAGTGTCCATTCATATTTTGAATTAGCTTTTATTTTCGGTTTTAATAATTGTATGTGAGTCAATGACGTGACGGGTTATTTTTTTGTCCAAATGCCTTAATATCAATAAAAAACAAAGATATGACATCCAAAGTATGTAAGGTAGTACAACTAGATCTTTTATATTGAATCCAAAAGGTTTTAATTATATTTCACTACATATAAAGGCATTTTAAAGATTTTGAAGTGTCAAAAGGTCATTCGGTTTAACCGTCCAAAGGCCAATACAGCCATTTGATTTGTGATTAAAATATCTTAAAATGTAATAAATGTATATTTTTTTTATTCTGGCATGATTTTATAACATCATATATCAACATAAAATTATGTGCAGAAGTCGTTGCTTTGTTATGAGAAAGAATGTTTGGAAAAATTACTTTCATTGATGTCATTCGGAGTAACCGATATAAAGGGACCATTTTGGATCAAGTCATGCAGTTAATATCATGTGACGGGATGTGACATCATTCAGAAACCTGCAAAGGACCACATGGTCCTAAAACAAAGTAACTAACTCTCTCCAAACTATTTGAAAAATTCATGTTTTCACTTGTTCATTCGCATGTCCCGAAACATCAGGTCATTCGGTACAACCGCTATAAAACATGGAAAATGTTGTAATATTTTAAAAACTTGCACTAAATATAAAATTTCTGATTGTCCTTTTGCTAGCTAGGTAGCTAGATATCAGCCTGTTAGCATTGTTTGAAAATATCGTCATTTGGTATAACCAAAAGTGCAATGTGGTAAAACCGAAATTTTGGTTAAACCGAATGACTTTTTTGGTGACAAATTTTGTCCATCTTGTAAAAAATGACAAAAGCAGTGTTAATTGATTATAAAACTTCACATTAATTATATCTCCATTATCCTGAATCACTATGAACCCATTTTTATTCCTCAATCTGACATCTCATGAGGTAATCTTCACCTGTGCTAACACTGACATAAAACGGTACCCTTGTCCTTATGGGTATTGTTTTTCCTATGTGGCAGCCAGCAGGTCGCCTACAGCTGTCATAAAACAAAAGTTTCCCTAAGCCAGCGTCGGCACACAATCAGGCCCTTCACTGATGTTTCAAATCATCTCTCTTGTCTGAGGCCTGTCTACAGCACCTGAAACCTGAGTGGGTTGAGTGAAAGGCAGAGCACAGCCTCCCCACAAGCCTTTTAATTCTGTGTTGCTGTCGCCTGCAGCGGAACAATAACTTCCTCTTGTATTATTGATGCCCGAGGGAGCGGCGGTCACTCTGCAGCATGGAGCTCAGTTGGCTGCAGGAATATTAAATGAGAAACTTTACTCCTCATGCCTTTGACTAACTCCACTCAAATCGCACACAGCAGTCAGCTTGTTTATTTTCTCTGACGTGCATATGACTGAAAACAATCCGCAAAATGAATAAATGTAACATTTATTACAAATAAAAACTGTTAAATAAAGCTCACAGATCAAATGTAGACAAACTCAAGACAAGAGCCTTAACTCAAGTCTATCTTAACTTATTCAGGCATGATAGACTAACTAGAGTTCCAAAGCATACACAGATCAGGCATAACAATATGACTCACCTTCGTAGAGGCATGGACTCCACTAGACCCCTGAAGGTGTGCTGTGGTATCTGACACCAAGATGTTAGCAGCAGATCCTTTAAGTCCTGTAAGTTGTGAGGTGGAGTCTCCATGGATCGGACTTGTTTGTTCAGCACATCCCACAGATGCTCGATTGGATTAAGATCTGGGGAATTTGGAGGCCAAATCAACACCTCAAACTCGTTGTTGTGCTCCTCAAACCATTCCTGAACCATTTTTGCTTTGTGGCAGGAGCATTATCCTGCTGAAAGAGGCCACAGCCACCAGGGAATATCATTTCCATGAAAGGGTGTACATGGTCTGCAACAATGCTTATGTAGGTGGTACGTGTCAAAGTAACATCCACATGGATGGCAGAACCCAAGGTTTCCCAGCAGAACATTGCTCAAAACATCACACTGCCTCCGCCGGCTTGCCTTCTTCCCATAGTGCATCCTGGTGTCATGTGTTCCCCAGGTAAGCGACGCACATGCACCCGGCCATCCACGTGATGTAAAAGAAAATGTGATTCATCAGACCAGACCACCTTCTTCCATTGCTCCGTGGTCCAGTTCTGATGCTCACATGTCCACTGTTGGCTCTTTCGGCGGTGGACAGGGGTCAACATGGGCACCCTGACTGGTCTGCGGCTATGCAGCCCCATACGCAACAAACTGCGATGCACTGTGTATTCTGACACCTTTCTATCAGAACCAGCATTAACTTCTTGAGCAATTTGAGCTACAGTAGCTCGTCTGTTGGATC
>RJVU01053643.1:6807122-6830922 GCA_003731715.1 Anabarilius grahami | reverse complement strand
CACAGCATTATTTTTTATACAAGCACAAACACATCAGGGTCAGCTAATAAACTAATTAGGTTTTCTCTAAACATGCATTTCACTAACAAATCACAGATGGACATCAGGGTGGAAGTGAAACTGCTGTTTGAACATGCTTAAACAAGCAAAAACTGCTACTAAACACAAATTCTTACCATTTCCGAAGGATCATGTGACACTGAAGACTGATGCTGAAAATTCAGCTTTGCATCACAGAAATAAATTGCACTTTAAAAGTTATTTTAAATTGTAAAAAAGATATTTCACAATATTAATGTTTTTGCTGTATTTTGGATCAAATAAATGCCTTGGTGAGCAGAAGAGACTTTTTAAAAAAACATACATCCACAATTTTTGACCTGTAGTTGCAGGTTTTACCGTAGATACAGATGTCACAAATAATTGCTTGTGCGACCAGAATAGGATGTGGTTTTTTAACACGGTTATATTTGAGTAAAATGTCATCGACGCTTTGGCTAGTTTGTTTTTAAGTTGTAGGGCTCTGCTTAATCAAGTGTCTTACTGCTAATTACAGTTACGCCTAAGACTTCAGGTTAAATAAAATGATCAGTTGATGTGTTTTTAATTATTTCTGATTAAAATCCCTTCTGGCGAAACTTGATTTACTTTGGCTGATAAGCTAAAAGAAGTGATTAGAGAAAGATTGCACCATTCATGTCAATCAGCAGCACCATTAATCAATGTAACATGACTTTGATTTGTGTTTTTCTTTGTTTCCAGCAATCCACGGGGCCGTGCTGAGTTTTGTGAGCTGCTTCGCTGGAGGCGTCTTCTTGTCCGCCTGTTTATTAGACATCATCCCAGACTACCTCTCTGACATACATGTAGTGCTACGAAAACAAGGCCTAGATGTGAGCTCACTGAATTATTCTGAATTAGTTCAAATCAATCATTTCCATGCTTCTAATACCAATTCTCCTCATCTTCCAGGAGGGCTTCCCGCTTGCAGAGTTCATCATGGCGTGTGGCTTCTTCACAGTCTTGATCTTAGAAAAAATGGTTCTGAGCTGCACAGAGGGCCGCAGAAATGAGGAGACGGCTCCTCTTTTAGCTCCCGCGGGTCACGGACATGCCCATGGACGGCACTCGCTGAATGATCTGGAGGGGAGTGGTCATCACGTCCACGTGGATCTTCACGCACACTCGTCCTTCCGCTCCTTCATGCTCTTCCTGTCCCTCTCTCTCCACTCGGTGTTTGAGGGTTTGGCCATTGGCTTGCAGACCACAGATACCAAGGTGATTTATTGAGTTTTGTTTTGTTTGATGACTCGGTGTTGAGTCACTGTGCTGACCTTGTTAGGAAACTGATAAAGTTTTAGGTGCAAAGGTTTACAGTTCGGTTTAGCATCGTGACTCAAAATCATGATGTTTTTGTAGGGTTTTGTCCTGTTATGTGACATACTTAGGATGCCAAAACACTTTCAATTTACACAAAAATTTTAATTATCCCATAATTTACTCACCCTCAAGCCATCTTATCTTCGTTCAGCCCAATCAGAATTATATAAAAAAATCTCCTGGATCTTCCAAGCTTTGACATAACACAGTACACATTAAAAAAAATATTTCACAAATTATGAAAACATATTTTTTTTATTTATCAGCAAATAACTCAGCACTACTTTGGAGTTAATCAAATTGCATTGTAAAGTTCAAACTCTAAGCTTTCAAATGACACCTATTTTGTGTTGATCAAGACAGTAGTTTTGAAACATATTATTCTTTTCATAGCTAGGTGGCGATACACTCCGTTTTAGAGGGACTACTAAGCACTCGTTAAAGGGTTAGTTCACCCAAAAATTAAAATGATGTCATTAATGACTCACCCTCATGTCGTTCCAAACCCGTAAGACCTCCGTTCATCTTCGGAACACAGTTTAAGATATTTTAGATTTAGTCCGAGAGCTTTCTGTCCCTCCATTGAAAGAGTTTGTACGGTGCACTGTCCATGTCCAGAAAGATAATAAAAACATCATCAAAGTAGTCCATGTGACATCAGAGGGTTAGTTAGAAGTTTTTGAAGCATCGAAAATACATTTTGGTCCAAAAATAACAAAAACTACGACTTTATTCAGCATTGTCTTCTCTTCCGGGTCTGTTGTTCATCCGGGTTCACGACTCCGCAGTGACGCTGCTGACGTGTTATCTGGTGCGCCAGAGCTTCGTTTACAGTCTGAGGGAGACGCACGCTGTATTCAAGCTATTCTACATTGTTTGTATTTTGGTATTGCTATATTTTTTTAAATGGTGCGTAAGTGTGCATGTCGCGGATGTCCTAATCGCCAAAAACAACGACGTAAAAGTGCATTACCAACGCCGACAGATGAAAGGATTCAATGGAATCAATTCAATGGAAAGGATTCCGGAAGAGAAGACAATGCTGAATAAAGTCATAGTTTTTTTTATTTTTGGACCAAAATGTATTTTTGATGCTTCAAAAACTTCTAACTAACCCTCTGATGTCACATGGACTACTTTGATGATGTTTTTATTACCTTTCTGGACATGGACAGTGCACCGTACAAACACTTTCAATGGAGGGACAGAAAGCTCTCGGACTAAATCTAAAATATCTTAAACTGTGTTCCGAAGATGAACGGAGGTCTTACAGGTGTGGAACGACATGAGGGTGAGTCATTAATGACATTTTCATTTTTGGGTGAACTAACCCTTTAAGAGTTGATCAAAATGGTTAAATGCATTAAAAAGCGGAGCTTTAAAATGATACATTTTGTGTTATTCAATTCAGTGGTTTGCTTGATTTTTTTTTTCTCGCAGGGGTGGAGGGGTACATTTTGGGTTAGTTTATCGTTAGGGCTGGGACAATGCATCGATTGTCGATTTGTGATACAAAGAATCTGAAGCGATTTTGATATTTTCCGATATATATCGCGATACTCTCTTGAATCGATTCTTCTGAGCTTAGTTTTTAACAGTAGATGGCACTACGTGCTTTGGAAAAATCCATACTCTGCTTGCTTCCAGTTCCGTAACACGCACAACTTAAACCTAAAATAATCATTCATAAAGTTCGAAAAGGTTGAAGCGAATGTTTACATCAATATCGTGTCATATAAGCATTTTGAGCCGAGGTGCAAACATATTTAACCACATGACTCAGCCCGAACGCACTAGCGCTGTCCAAGCACTCTTCTTTGTGAGCATTTAATGTGTGGTTAAAAATTTGCCTAGAGCGCCATCTGCTGTTAAAACTAAACTCAGAATCGATTAGAGAGAGAAAATATCAGAATCGATTCAGAATCCTTGTATCGAGAATCGATGTATTGTCCCAGCCCTAGTTATCATCAATACCGATATATCGCGACTCACCTAATGACTAGCTATATAATTAATAATAACAATAAATTCTTATTGTATTAGTATTATTGTTACTAAATAAAAATATATTACTATTGTAATATTTCACTGTAAAATAAAAAATCAAGTTTTAAAGAAAAAGTAATATAATTATAATAATAATACTTTTATTTTACAGTACAACTGTAAAATTACAATACTAAGTGACCCAAACTCAGAGCAGATGCAGAGATGTTCATGTGGAGCAGCATTTACTGCTTACTTTTGGCACATGTTATGTTCCTCATAGTTTAAAACTAGTTTAATTTCCTCTTACACCCAATTGTAAACAAGGAAAAAAAAAGAATGTTTTTTTGTCACCACAGAAGGCTGGAGGAATTCTTTTTAATGACATCGCTATATAATTGTTCCACTTTAAAAATTAAGAGTGAAATACTTTTCGCAATGTGCCAAAATAGCTTTAAAGGATTGGTTCACTTCAGAATTAAAATTTCCTGATAATTTACTCACCCCCGTGTCATTCAAGGAGTTTATGTCTTTCTTTCTTCAGTCGAAAAGAAAAACATTTTTGAAGATTTTTTTTGAGGAAAACATACCAGGATTTTTCTCCATATAGTGGACTTCACTGGGGTTCAACGGGTTGAAGGTCCAAATGTCAGTTTCAGTGCAGCTTCAAAGAGCTCTACATGATCCCATGATCTCTTATCTAGCGAAACGAAATGGGAAAAAAAATAAAAATGTATATACTTTTTAACCACAAATGCTCATCTTGCACTGCTCTGCGATGCTCCATGCATTACGTAATCATGTTGGCAAGGTCATGCGGACGTACGTGATTACGTAATGCGTGGCGCATCGCAGAGCAGTGCAAGATGAGCATTTGTGGTTAAAAAGTATATAAATTATTATTCTTTTTTTTTTCCCATTTCGTTTCGCTAGATAAGACTCTTATTCCTCGTCTGGGATCGTGTAGAGCTCTTTGAAGCTGCACTGAAACCTTCAACCCGTTGAACCCCAGTGAAGTCCACTATAAGGAGAATAATCCTGGAATGTTTTCCTCAAAAACCTTAATTTCTTTTCGCCTGAAGAAAGAAAGACATAAACATCTTGGATGACATGGGGGTGAGTAAATTATCAGGAAATTTTAATTCTTAAGTAAACTAATCCCAGATGAGGGTGAGTAAATGACAGAATTTTCATTTTGAAATTTTTTGGAAATATTTTTTTGTCAGAATTTTTGATTAGTGCATAAATTACACTTCACTAAGTCAGCACAAAGCAGAATTCCCAACCCATTTTTACTTTGGTAATATGAAACAGAATATCCGTAATCGATCTATATGAGAGGTTTGTTGAAAAATAAGAAGGCTTGGTGACATCAGCCAAAAAGGAAAGACTGATGAATATAACCTTTAGACAAGTTTCACTTTCTCCACTCCTCTTTCTGCTCAGGTGTTGGAGATCTGCATTGCTATCCTGGTTCACAAGAGCATCATTGTGTTCAGTCTGTCAGTGAAGCTGGTTCAGAGCGCGGTCAAGCCCATGTGGGTGTGGCTCTACGTGACGGTCTTCGCTGTGATGTCTCCTCTCGGCATCGGCATCGGCATTCTAGTGATCGAGGCTCAGCTGGAGGACGGTGCCTTCATCCAGGCGGTGCTGGAGGGGCTGGCGGCCGGGACGTTTGTCTACATCACCTTCTTAGAGATCCTTCCCCATGAACTGAATTCCCCTGAGCGGCCACTGCTCAAAGTCCTCTTCCTCCTCTGTGGCTTCTCAGTAATGGCTGGTCTGAGTTTTCTTGGCTGAAAGACACTTTTCAGTTTTTTGTGCCCTGGGGCCAGAAAACTGGAGCCTCGAGGAAATCACATTGAGTGAGATAAGACTTCCCAAACTGCATGTGATTTCAGGAAAAGGTTCATTTTGCTTGTCTTATAAAGGAACTGAGAGTTGAGATTTTTTTACAAGCACAAAGATGCTGTTGTTTTTAAAAAACTTTTACCAGATCATTTTACAGTGCATTTCCAAAAGTGTTTTAAATGACTTTTATAGCGGAAAATAATTATTTTGCTGACCAGATTTCAGCACTGAAGAACAGCATCTCACATGCAAATGAAGACACATATTTTTACTTGAACTTGTTTTACTTTTTTTTGTGTGTGTGTGTGTTTTCTCTTTGACTTGCACAACACTATCCATAAAAGCACCAGTTGTCTGATCAAATACTATTAATTGTCATACATTATGAACATTATCTGCCATATTTCTGTATTTTATTGGTGTATACTGTATACACAGTGATTTTGTTCCCCCTTTATGTGCCACATTTCCTGTACATAGTAAATTTGCTGGGCAGCCAAATGTTTGAAAAGGTTTGTTCTCATGATCATATAAAACCCTTTATGAGATTCTACAGTATGAGACAAAATGTGGTGTTCATTAAAGAATGCAAATGTAAATGTTCCATAATCATATTAATGTATGATTATGCAGCATATTAAAACCATATACATGTATTTCATTTCAAACTAGTGGAAAGAACATGCCGTTTTGTGCCTTTAGAAAGAGAAATAGGCCTAACAAACTGCATGCAACATATTCTGTGCTTAAAATGTCATTACTAAACACTAGCACTAAAGTGAGCACTAACCTCAGTGGAACTGAAAAAGCACAAGGCCTAGAGATGTTTTTTTAAAAAGTTGAAGGTACTTGACTGCTTTTTAGCTCACAGAGTGATGCACGAGACACTGCAAAATCCACACACGCAACAGTCAAACACATCCGTCTAGCGCGTTTACGTTGGAAAACAATGGAAAAGTAGTGCAGTGGAGTTCTGAGTGAACTTATCTGATGTTTAGGTACATTGAGAGAAGGTACTGGCTTTTATTTAGTTTGCTTTCTGTTTCAACATGCTCTGTTTTGAGTAGCAGATGCTCTGATTCTGAAACATGGTTCAAACGTGACTATCTTGCAATACCAGATTTAGCCTCTAGATGTTAGACTTCACACAAAGTATTGACTATGTTTGAAATGGCATACTATTTTTGCAGAATGCCTACATAAGATGTATAGGCCTTATTGCAGTATGTGAATTTTCAGTATGCAGTGAATTCCCTGATGAGTTGCTACTTTTGGCAAATTGTACAGTATACAATCTTTGATTGTTATTTAACAAAACTGCTCAAAGGTATTTTTTACTCAAAACAATTAAAAATGCAACATTTCATATCCCGGATAACTGGATGTCACTCATTGAGTTATACATATTTAATGAGGTTATCTCACAGCTGTTTAGAATAGTATGGATGTATATGGCTGCATCATGCATACCATTTAACATTCTATTTTATACTCATTGTATACTGTGTAGTGGTATTCAATTCCAAACACAGCCATATATTCCTGGCTCAGAATAGTTGACAATGTTGTTCTATGGGGGATTTTTGTTGATCTTTATTATGTTGGCTTGACAAAGCCTACATGAATGTTGGCTTTAATAAATAACATGCTAATTCATGTTAGCAAAGTGGTAAAACATGTCAGCAACATGTTAATTCATATTAGCAATGTGTTAAAACATTCTAATTCATGTTAGCAATGTGCTAAAAAATGCTAGTAGCATGCTAATTCATGCTAACAAAGTGCTTAATCATGCTAGCAGTGTGGTAAACCATTCAGACCTGGCTTTGTCAAGCCAACATTAAAGTTTTTTATCATCTAGTTTTGTATCATGTTTTAGATGAATGATCCTCAACACTTTTGACTTCAAAGCCCTCCACTGCCCACAACAATATTCGCAGGCCCTTGATATTTTTAAAATATTTTTTATTCTGATGAATTAGAGCTTGGTATAACTAGAAATTTACAATGACTTGTAAAAAAAAATGATTTACATGACTTTTATTGGTCTAAAAATCACACTTTTAAAATTAATTAAAATTTACATTAAATCATATTAAGTCAACTTGATGCCCCCTAGTGGGCCCCGGCCCCTTGGTTGAGAACCACTATTTTAGATGTTTCAGTTGGTCTGTTATTATCAGAATTTTATCTAAATGAGAGCTGCTGCTTATCCTTAGTTGTCTGTATTTGAAATCAGATTAAATTTCAAAATTCATTAGTGAAGAAACCTTAAGGCATCTTTACACAGCTGAGTTAAGGCTGCTCTGTGCCTGCTCGAAATTCTGTGTAAAGATGCAATGCAGCATAAAAGCCAGACAAAACTATACCAGCTCTGACCTACCTCAGCCCTAAAGGCCCTGATATACTCACGGCGAAGTTCTTTTTTGTTCTTCAACTAGGGTAAAACGAAGTTCGAAATAAGTGACCAGCAATATACTGTTAGCGAACATCCGGCGGCGCCCACACTGATGAAAGCAGCGTTTAGATGTATATGTAAATAAGCGCTGCACGCTTTCCTCTCAAAATTGAAATAAACAGCAAGATTGAGAAAACAGCAAGCATTTTTTTTTATATAAAGCATAAGAAAAGCATCTGATCATAGTAACATGCACAATTCGGCACTCAAGTAAAGTCACATCATGTTTATTTATATAGCACTTTATAAAACATTTTATAAAATCGAGGAGCTTTACTGTATTAGACATGAAAACAGTGTCAGTGTCTCATTTTATCAGAAGAACAATTTCAATTACTACTATAAAGTGGCTCTCCAGTGTGTTCATGTTTTTACTTGCGGACGTCTGACCTCGACGGACTGCACAGGAGAAATGAACTGGAGAAGATTTCCATGTGAAAGAAGGAGGAGCCTCCGCACACACCTACCTATTATGTAATTGCCACGGACCAATGGTAGTGCAAAGGTGTTTACAAGCCGTTGTCATGAGAAATCGAGTCCCCCCCAGGAATCGGGTCATAAAAGTCCGTTGAACCAATGCGATCACTCGGGGTCTTAAAGGGGACCTATTATGCAAAATTCACTTTTGCATGGTGTTTGGCTATAGATGTGTTTTGGCAGTGTGTGTACACAACCACCCTATAATGATAAAAATCCAACCACTCTTTTTTAAATCTCCATAAATCATAAGCAGTGTCTCAGAACAAGCCGTTTCCAGATCACTGGCAGTGTGACGTCACATTAGCCACAGGCCCCGCCCACGAATGATGACAGACACTGCCGCTTTAACACAGAACCGCCCTGAGCAAGTTTACACAGTCCGCCATTGCTGCACTGACGAGAATGTCTCCCAAGAGTTTTAGGTGTTCTGTAGCTGGAAGGATTAATCCACATAGCTCTCTCCATTTACTCCCTAAATCTGAGCCGCTGAAGACAAGGTGGATTCATTTTGTTTTCGAAGAAAATGCTCCCTCAACTCTACTGAAATTCGTTTATCTCTGCGCAAATCATTTCACACCGGACTGCTTTGTGAACGAATGTCAATACAAAGGGACCAAAAACAGAGGTTGTGCTAAAAATTTGTTACTCAAGGATAGATCAGTAAACTGTTCGTGATCCAGCTTACAGCCTCCAGAGTGATACTGGATACGGCAGTAATGAAGGTGAGAGCACTTTATTACAGTTCATCGGAGTTGATTTACGGATATAAAGTTCACCAGTTTATTAAGCACCACCCGAAAAGGCATAAGGTCTTTATATATTTGTTTACTGTTAGTTGTAACGAGTGTTTCTGTGTACTTCGCTATGTATGTTGATGATAATGCAAGGGAGAGAGAGAGAGTTTATGGATAATAATTTAATGCACACTTGCACTGTTTTATTAAGCTCTTACAGAGATTTTCTAGAGTTAAAACAGACGCTTCATCTTTTGTGTGAAGTACAATAAACGTTATAAAACTCATTGGTAAACTGGCTTGTACTAATATAGTGGATAAAAACAAGAAGACAATATAAGTTTTAACCGTAATTAAACTAAACTATACCTGTTCTATCTCCATGCAGCATACAGTGGGTACGGAAAGTATTCAGACCCCTTACATTTTTCTCTCTGTTATATTGCAGCCATTTGCTAAAATCATTTAAGTTCATTTTTTTTCCTCATTAATGCACACACAGAACCCCATATTGACAGAAAAACACAGAATTGTTGACATTTTTGCAGATTTATTAAAAAAGAAAAACTGAAATATCACATGGTCCTAAGTATTCAGACCCTTTGCTCAGTATTTAGTAGAAGCACCCTTTTGATCTAATACAGCCATGAGTCTTTTTGGGAAAGATGCAACAAGTTTTTCACACCTGGATTTGGGGATCCTCTGCCATTCCTCCTTGCAGATCCTCTCCAGTTCTGTCAGGTTGGATGGTAAACGTTGGTGGACAGCCATTTTTAGGTCTCTCCAGAGATGCTCAATTGGGTTTAAGTCAGGGCTCTGGCTGGGCCATTCAAGAACAGTCACGGAGTTGTTGTGAAGCCACTCCTTCGTTATTTTAGCTGTGTGCTTAGGGTCATTGTCTTGTTGGAAGGTAAACCTTCGGCCCAGTCTGAGGTCCTGAGCACTCTGGAGAAGGTTTTCGTCCAGGATATCCCTGTACTTGGCCGCATTCATCTTTCCCTCGATTGCAACCAGTCGTCCTGTCCCTGCAGCTGAAAAACACCCCCACAGCATGATGCTGCCACCACCATGCTTCACTGTTGGGACTGTATTGGACAGGTGATGAGCAGTGCCTGGTTTTCTCCACACATACCGCTTAGAATTAAGGCCAAAAAGTTCTATCTTGGTCTCATCAGACCAGAGAATCTTATTTCTCACCATCTTGGAGTCCTTCAGGTGTTTTTTAGCAAACTCCATGCGGGCTTTCATGTGTCTTGCACTGAGGAGAGGCTTCCGTCGGGCCACTCTGCCATAAAGCCCCGACTGGTGGAGGGCTGCAGTGATGGTTGACTTTCTACAACTTTCTCCCATCTCCCGACTGCATCTCTGGAGCTCAGCCACAGTGATCTTTGGGTTCTTCTTTACCTCTCTCACCAAGGCTCTTCTCCCCGGATAGCTCAGTTTGGCCGGACGGCCAGCTCTAGGAAGGGTTCTGGTCGTCCCAAACGTCTTCTATTTGAGAATTATGGAGGCCACTGTGCTCTTAGGAACCTTAAGTGCAGCAGAAATTTTTTTGTAACCTTGGCCAGATCTGTGCCTTGCCACAATTCTGTCTCTGAGCTCTTCAGGCAGTTCCTTTGACCTCATGATTCTCATTTGCTCTGACATGCACTGTGAGCTGTAAGGTCTTATATAGACAGGTGTGTGGCTTTCCTAATCAAGTCCAATCAGTATAATCAAACACAGCTGGACTCAAATGAAGGTGTAGAACCATCTCAAGGATGATCAGAAGAAATGGACAGCACCTGAGTTAAATATATGAGTGTCACAGCAAAGGGTCTGAATACTTAGGACCATGTGATATTTGAGTTTTTATTTTTTAATAAAAATGCAAAAATGTCAACAATTCTGTGTTTTTCTGTCAATATGGGGTGCTGTGTGTACATTCATGAGGAAAAAAAATGAACTTAAATGATTTTAGCTAATGGCTGCAATATAACAGAGTGAAAAAAATAAAAGGGGGTCTGAATACTTTCCGTACCCACTGTATATTTCGCAGTTTCTGACATTATAGTGCGTCCTGACTGAATCCTGACATCAGAGAATCAGTTCTTAAAGCTCCGCCCTTTCAGGCCGAGCACAGCAGCTCATTTGCATTTAAAGGGCACACACTGAAACAGCGTGTTTTTGCTCACCCCTAAAAAGTGGCATTTTTAACATGCTATAAAAAATTATCTGTGGGGTATTTTGAGCTAAAACACATACACACTCTGGGGACATCAGAGACTTATTTTACATCTTGTAAAATGGGGCATAATAGGTCCCCTTTAAAGGAGACCCGATTGCTGGGGGACTCGATTTCTCACCACACCGAACTTTGTTTTGGCCTGATTTTGTTTGAAATGATGTCACATCATTATTCGATTTTGCTTGAAATATATTGGGGCCTTCAAGCACTGAATATGCAGTTGAATTGTTGTGTAAATGTGTTTATGCCACCTCTGAGCAGAAAAAAAAAAAAAGAAAATCAGTGAAAACCATTGTTTTGACTGATTAGTAAAAAAACGGTTTTGTTTGTTTGACTGTAGAAAATACAGAAATCCTCAAAATTCTAATTGGAAACAGCAGAAAAGTAAAAACTGAAAAGCAAATGGCTGTATATGCGAGTCCAAAACCCCAAAAAGAATTTAAGCCAGACTTAAAATAAATGCCTTTGCATTAAGTGTGGCGTAAGTGAAACACTTTTTGAGGCCACCGTATCTTTGAAAGGAATCACAAAATAAAGCAGTCAGTAACAAAGTCCAGCACTAATGAGTGAATTGCAATGTACTGAGGAGCTTTTCTCTAGACAATGACACGGGAGGGTCGTTCATTTGTGCATGTTCAGCAGAGCAGCAGGGTTTTGTGACGGACACGTACAAGGACAGCTCCGCCACTGCTCATTATCGGCTTTTTACTCACATGCCTGAATGGATGGCATCTTTGCAGACCTGTCCCTGCCCTAAATTCACCCTGCCGCCATGAAGAAAACCCCATTCACACCGAATCGTTAGCAGTCACTGTAATTATGAATGAAACGAGGGCAAGCAGGACCGCAATTTCGTAAATGGAGGATAAATCGTTTTATTTTTGATTACCGCTTATTTTTATTTATAATATATTTTTGGTGGCAAGACCAAAACATTAATTAGAAAAAGTGCTCACTGCGTAATAAAGAGGGAACCACATCAAGTACTGCGGAGAGAGGATTATAAAGTGTTAAACCCAATGTTTAATAATGTTATTGTGAAACTCAGTCAATGGTCTCAAGATTAGTGCCTTTCAGAGCGCAATCCATCTGTGTGCTTGTTTGCACTGCCAAGGTTTTGAGGGAATCGATAGTTATTTTGTTATAAAAAGAACTTCTACTGAATTTGTATCTATTGATCTAGTATAGTCTGGGACTAAATCAAATCGGAGATTCAAGGCTTTAATCCAGATCAGCAGAGTCTTTAGATGAAGATGGGAGAGACTCTGAGGATTTGGCTTCCATCTTGCTCCCCGAAATGACATTTTAAGCACAAGGTGCATCTGTTGACTACTTATGTTTTGCAATCCATCTTATTTTTAAATAAAAATTCTTATTTTTATGGAATATTGCAGTAATTATTACTATAAATGATTTATCTGTAGGCCTACTCATTATTATTTTTAAAAAATTGTCATCTTTAATCAAAATAACATCTCCGTTCTGATGATGTGTTTACTGGCGCGAGGGCGGGGCAACCTGTCACTCACATGAGATCGACCAATAGCAAAACACAACCATCTCCCCATGGACAAAGTCAAGCCCCGCCCTACATTTGTTCTTGTTTGAGAAGCTGTTTCACTTGGATATATTCCCAGAGTGCTGTATCAAGGCACCTCAGTGGGAAGTCTGTGGGAAGGAAAAAGTGTGGCAAAAAACGCTGCACAACGAGAAGAGGTGACCGGACCCTGAGGAAGATTGTGGAGAAGGACCGATTCCAGACCTTGGGGGACCTGCGGAAGCAGTGGACTGAGTCTGGAGTAGAAACNCCCATAGAGAATCTGTGAAATATTGTGAAGAGAAAGTTGAGAGACGCAAGACCCAACACTCTGGATGAGCTTAAGGCCGCTATCGAAGCATCCTGGGCCTCCATAACACCTCAGCAGTGCCACAGGCTGATTGCCTCCATGCCACGCCGCATTGAAGCAGTCATTTCTGCAAAAGGATTCCCGACCAAGTATTGAGTGCATAACTGAACATAATTATTTGAAGGTTGACATTTTTTGTATTAAAAACACTTTTCTTTTATTGGTCGGATGAAATATGCTAATTTTTTGAGATGGGTAATTTTTTGGGTTTTCATGAGCTGTATGCCAAAATCATCAGTATTAAAACAATAAAAGACCTGAAATATTTCAGTTGGTGTGCAATGAATCTAAAATATATGAAAGTTTAATTTTTATCATTACATTATGGAAAATAATGAACTTTATCACAATATGCTAATTTTTTGAGAAGGACCTGTATAATATAAATTATATATATTATGTAAAAACAAACTTTTATTTTGGATGCGATTAATCATTTGACAGTACTATATTTTATATATAAATATAATATATTTTTGTTAAATATATACTGCATGTGTGTATTTATATATACATAATAAATATATACACTACACATTATGTAAACAAAAACTTTTATTTTGGAAGCACTAATCTGACAGCACTAATTTAATTATTTACTTATTTTTGGAAGAAAATGTGAGTGGTTCATGCCAATGCAAAACTTAAAAGGTGTTCTGAGTGACAGTTCACATTTGAATTTGATGGAAAAATACAAAATTCTACATTCATTTTATTCAACTATTTTTCATAGGCATTTATGATCTATGACCCCCCCAAGAAATCCATCCGTTCCCCAAACTACAAACATTTAAAAACTGCTGAAAGATCACACAATGGCAATCACTTAATTAGTATGTAGTATTTGTTATATTGCTAATGTAATCTATTCTCATATTGTTAGTGAACATCACCCATGGTAGACAACATAAATGGAGTGTGACAGAGAATGTGTATGTTCTGTGCATCTTCATTTAGTGGACAGAGGCTTCTGTGTAAAGGGCTTATGTAATCCATAGGTCGACAGAACAAATGACTACATCTTATGAATGGAAGGCATGCAGAACACCCTAGCAAGCACACAGCGACACTGCGAGGTACAAAATATAACTTTTGTTGTTCAAAATTAACAAAATATAAATAATACACCATCAATACTTCTTTCAAAATGTGTTTTTGTTTTACCCTGATTTACTATGGTAACCCTGTTTATATTTTAGATCTAACTGGATGATTTCCGCGGGAAATTGCATACATACACCACTCACCTGTGTGTGTCTCATAATATCCGTAAATAAAGTGTCTGGTGTGGGTGTGGCAGAGGTTAGTTGTCACAACGAATGAGAAAGGTTGACATGATGGAGCAACTAAATCTCCAAACTCCAGAAAATCACCCGTTTTAAACAAACACTGAAAAAAGAAGAGTGTTTGCAAAAAGAGCTCGTAATAAAACAAGAATCAACATATAGGGTTTTCGTTGATGGCGAGAATTGAGGGATTTGAAATGTTGTAAAAGTGACACGGAGAGGATGTTTTTATTACACAACAGGTAGTCTGAGCCTCACAGATCGTTGGCTGAACGTCAGATGCATATGGCACACATATCTGGAAACACTTCAGGAGTTTTGAAGTCGTCATCTGGTTGGTTGAATTTTACAGGATGTCCAGGAGACGTGTGTGTCGCATTCTTTAACGGTCCGCTTGGAAACAAATGCTGTGACGCGATTTCGTCATGTTTACAACTGTGATAATAAGCGCTTATCAGGATCAACTAAACGCTGGATTTTCTAAAGTATGTGAAATCCGCGCTCCATAATTGCATTAAACTTGCACAACGTTCTTGAATGATTCATTTATTAGATGCTCTCCTCTCTGTTATTGTAGGGACATCGAATTTATATTTTCACGCCCCTATGCATGACGCAGAACAAAACGAAAGGCGATGGGTTGCGTTACATGTCAGTCAAACGAAAGCTGCGATAGAGTCCAGACCTTCTGCCGTCAGTCTGAGACTACTCAACAGGCCAGTAAGCTATTTTATTGAACAGATACTGCCATATGTAGCTCTCTAACAAAGTTCTTTGTAAAGTATTATCTATTGTGAAGGGTTGTTTCATTATGGTTGTTGTAGCGCTGTGCTGAAATTTATTTTCAAGGAAGTACCTTGTCCATTAATGGGTAAAGCTACAGTAACGTCTAGTCAGTTTGAGATCTTTCCATCTAAACTGGTTATATCTCTTAAGCCTATAGTGAATGTTTTATGAGCAGTGGGATAATCTCTCTCTTTTTAATGAGTTGTGAGAAAGAACCATATTCATCGGCACAGAGCCGAAGCACAACCAAAACAATGTTCTTCTGCAAAATTCATGCAGTTTTGTTTTTAACTGCTAGAGGGCCAAAAGTTACATAGTGTACTTGTAAATCAAGATAGATTGAAGCAAAATGACTTAAGATACTAAATCAAAATTGAGTTTTAGGGGTTTAAGAAAACTAATCTTGTTTTCCCTTCGAATTAAGTGAATTTTTCTTACCTCACTGGCTTTTTTTCTTGTTTAAAGCATAAACTAACCTTATTTTGATACATCTTGATTGAAGAATGTTCAGGTATTTATACACTCTAAAAAATGCTGGGTTAAAAACAACCCAAGTTGGGTTGAAAATGGACAAACCCAGCAATTGGGTTGTTTTAACCCAGTGGTTGGGTTAAATGTTTGCCCAACGTGCTGGGTAGTTTTATTTAACTCAACTGTTGTATAAAAATTACTGTATTTCTTGCTTAAAATGAACCCAAAATATGCTGGAAATTAACATTTATTAATATGTTTAATAAATGAGCATTTATTAATAAGATAATGAATAATAAACAATAAACATTTATTAAATTGCTTATTAATAAATGTACACCTTTTGATTATTATTGTTGCCTCTAGTAATTATGTGTCTGATTTTTAATTTCTCAACTATTTTGGATTCATTTTAAACCAGCCATATAGTCATTTTTAATCAGTAGTTGGGTTAAATAAAACTACCCAGCAGGTTGGGCAAACATTTAAAACAACCCAATTGCTGGGTTTGTCCATTTTCAACCCAACTTGGGTTGTTTTTAACCAAACATTTTTTAGAGTGTACTGTAAAGCAAACCAAAAATACTGAGTAGCCTATCATTTTTTTTTCAGTAAACACCCTTACATCTGATGCTTAGTTTTGTGTAGAAATGTAAAAATCTAATTACATTGTATAATGCTTATTTTTTGTGTGTGTGTTTTGTTGTGGGTCCCGTTCAGCCCCTCCCCTCACGAATGTTTATTATGTAGATTAGATGAATCTGTTGTGAGTTATGGGGTGTGACAGGTTAATCTCACAGTAACAACGCCTCAGCCCTTTGTGTCGCCTGCAGCCCTCATCGCCTCTCTGAATCACTTCTGAATCGCCCTCGGCTGAGGTAAGTCACAGTCTTTGAGTCTTATTAAAGTTGCAGGCTTGCTTTGTGCCTAAGCTGACAGGCTAAGAGGATGCTGGGACTAGATTCACTGACTGATACTTCAAACGTGCTTTTATTGCATTGTTGATTTATTAAATCACCAAATGCAGATTAATCCATTAGCAGCCATTTCAATTGTTTATTGTCTCAGAGGAAAACCACAGGTGTTTATACTGTTCTCTGATCAGGCAAACTGCTTGATGATGTTAGAACTTTCAAACAAGGTTTTGTCAAGCTAATATTAATTTAAAAATATTGAAATTGAGTTTTAATATTTTATTTGCGGGTCAAAGTATTTTTGGTAACACGGTATGGGGAAAACATCACTATTAACTATGACTTTTGCCTCAATAAACTCTTAATTTACTGCTTATTAATAGTTAGTAAGGTAGTTAAATTAAGATATTAGGTAGGATTAAGGGATGTAGAATATGGTCGTGCAGAATAAGGCATTAATATGTGCTTTATAAGTACTAATAAACAGCCAGTATGCAAGCTAATAGAAATGGTCCCCATACTAAAGTGTTACCTTGTTTTTTCCATCAGTTACTTATTTAAATAATTAATGACTTCAGGTGTAATTGCATCGGTAAATCCTGGAATGTGCTATTTTTATGTTTAAATCAATCTTAGCATAGACTAAAACTGCAATTTTTTTAATGAATTAAATTAATATACATTTTTAAAAAAGTAACTAAATGACGCCCACATTGAAAATGAGTCATAAAAAATATTCTTAAAGATTCTTGCTGCAAATATTCGAAAAGCCTTAAGAAACAGGATTAATTATAGAGAATTAATCCGAAGAATTATCTTCCCCCTGACATTTTTTCACATTAATATTTTGCTTTATTTATAAGTTAAAGAATCTACATGCAAAAGTTGTAGGTTTATTGTCTTTATTTAATTCTAAGCAATATTATGATGATATCTAAAGATGTACAGTGAAATATAGGCAGCACTTTATTTTACGCATGTACATACTATATACTTGTTGTAGTAATTACAATAACTAGGTACTAGACCAGAACCTACCCATAAACCTAATCTTAACCCATGTACTTACCTTATATTACAGTATTTTCTTGTTAAGTACACTGTAAGTACATTGAAACTGCACATACTGTAAAGTTAAGTGCAACCAAAATATGAAATGAATTTTTGGTCAGACTTTAGGATCCAATTCTCACTATTAACTAACTATTAACTAAGACTTTTCCCTCAATAAACTCCTAATTACTGCTTATTATATTTAGTAAGGTTGTTAAGTTTAGGTATTGGTAGTATTAAGGGATGTAGAATAAAGTCATGCTGTGCTTTATAAGTACTAATAAACAGCCAATATTCTAGTAATATGCATGCTAATAAACAACTAGTTAATAGTGAGAATTGGACCCTAAACTAAAGTGTTACCGAATTTTTTTACAGTCTCCGTTCAGCCACTGGAGGATCTCAGCATCATGGCTGCTGTAAGTACACTATTCTTTCTACTTCCATAATGAGCACTTAAAAGACTGCATTAACCTCCACTGTTAAATGCACTGGGTGGGATGAACTAATCTCTTGTTTCTCAAGGTGTTTTAGCAGGTCATGTGATGGGGATTATTAAATAGTCACTAATTTACTGAGAGTTGTGGGTCTCCACAGCAGGATCATGTAGACACGGGATTAGTTTTCTCTAAACCTCTTGTCTGTGACTCAGTCAAGCCCATGCAGCACATAATATACTGCTTTCTTTTCATTTTCATCCCATTAGACCGGAACATTTCGTATGGTGTCTGAGGAGGAGCAAGCGTTACGTTCCAAGCTCGAACATCTGACTGTTAAGGACCACGGCCCGGTGTACGGACCCTGTAAGAAAGTGCCGGATCACACAAAACAGAAGGTATCACTACACTACATGCCGCTATAATGAAACATATTTATCATTTAGTTGCACATAAATGTAAATTCACCTTCCTATCTCAAAGGCTAAAGATGAACTGAATGAAACAGAGGAGAGGAAAGTGTCTTCCATAAAGGAATTGAGGGCCATGATGAAAGAAAAGGCAAGCGAAGGGGACGATCTTGCCAAAGCTGTGCAAGAGAAATTCGGGGAGAGACCAGATTCCCTTCTGCTGAGATTCATACGCGCACGCAAGTTTGACGTGACGAGAGCACATGAGCTTATGAAAGGTAAAGTGCTTTATTTTATCAATGCGTTTACACGTCGGCTCCATTGTTTCCCTGCTAAACCGTGTAATTGTGGCCATCCAAACATGCTTTTGTCTCTGCATCCTCAGACCTGCTCGTCTCTGGGACAAAAATCTGTGCTTTAATTGGGGCTTTAACGAAACTTTCAAAGAGACCCTTTGTGCACAAATAGGGCAGGTTCTCTTTCTCAAAGGGGCTGAGAACAGGCAGACAGGCTGGGCTTTGATGTTCTGCGAATTTCACACAATCTGGCATTTCTAATACACATGCACAGCCCACAGAAACACTCGCACACATGACTGAACCTTTCAGTGCATGAGAAACAGGACGAAATACTGCAAAAGAGCAATGCTGCATTGATGGGGCAAAACAGTATTGCTGTTATTCCCATGAAAATGCCCATGTTCATAAACACCGAGGGGGTTATGCATTAAAAATAACTAGTAATTATTACTTTTTTCAAGTAACTACACTCTAAAAAATGCTGGGTTAAAAACAACCCAAGTTGGGTTGAAAATGGACAAACCCAGCGATTGGGTTGTTTTGACCCAGCAGTTGGGTTAAATGTTTGCCCAACCTGCTGGGTAGTTTTATTTAACCCAACAATTGTTTACAAATTACTATATGTCTGGCTTAAAATGAACCCAAAATAGGTTGGAAATTAAAAATCAGACTCATAATTACTAGAGGCAACAATAATAATCAAAAAGATGAGCATTTATTAATAAGCAATTTAATAAATGATTATTGTTTAAATATTATTCAAAAAAAAGTATTAATAAATGTTTGTTTATTAAACATATAAAAAAATGTTAATTTCCAACATATTTTTGGTTCATTTTAAGCAAGAAATACAGTAATTTTTAAACAATATTTGGGTTAAATAAAACTACCTAGCAGGTTTGGCAAACATTTAACCCAGCCATTGGGTTAAAACAACCCAATCGCTGGGTTTGTCCATTTTCAACCCAACTTGGGTTGTTTTTAACCCAGCATTTTTTAGAGTGTAGTAAAATAACACATTACTTTTAAATTTACAGACTTACATTTTCAAATAAGTAAAAAAGTTTGTTAGTAACTTTTGTTAGTGGAGATATTTCCTTTTACAGTAATCGCTTTTTAAGGACTACAACAAACGGCTGGTAGGGACTACAACAAGCTTCTTCCCGGGTTGGTGACATCACTAACCCTAAATTTTACATAAAACCCGCCCCTGAGAACATGCAACAAAGGAGGCGAGGCCATGTTGGGCTGCTTTAGAGAAGAGGAAGAGTTGTTGTAGTAGAGTGTTGTTGCCATGTCGTCATTTTACACCGGACTGCTTCACAAACGAGGGTCAATTCAGTGCAGGATTTGCACAAAAGATTAACATGACGGCACATGCTAGTGGATGAGTTGAATCAACTCCACATCAACTACATAAATTTATCCACTAACCGTTCAGAAACGTCCAGTTTCATTCTAAAATGTTTTGCTCACACCCAAATAGGGGCAAATTTGACAAGCTATAATGAACAACTTCACAATATGCTTACAAAATTACTGAATTTTAATCATATTTAAATAAAGGGTGAAGATGTCAGTTTTCTTAGGCTGCACATCACTTTTGGTCACTACTGTAAATTATTGTCATATAGAACTGTAAAATTAGTTTGGATATCAGCTCAGATTATCTGGTCTTTGGAGAATTCAATGACAGACTGCAGACTTTGGTATGTTTGGTATGTATGAAAGGTTTGAGACATTGCTGAATCAAATTTTTACTTACATTCAACAAATGGTGATTAGTCTATTTGTTTTTATCCCTCTTCGACAGGTTATGTGCGTTTTAGACGAGACTATCCAGAGTTGTTTGAGAATTTAACCCCGGAGGCTGTGCGTAGTACCATTGAAGCCGGTTACCCACGAATCCTCTCCACCAGGGATAAGTACGGCCGAGTGGTGCTGCTCTTCAACATTGAGAACTGGGATCTAGAGGAGATCACTTTTGATGAAGTATGTGTGCTATTTGTAAAGCCTGATTTCCATCCACTGTCCAAAAATACTGGGTTTTTCTTAAAGAACATTACCAAAATAAAAGCTGAGTTTGCATAGGATCATTTGCAAAGGATTTTTATGAAATATTGGCTTTTATAAAAAGTCAAAGTTCCATTTTTTTATATTATGAAGAAATTCACAGTGTGAATCCAGGTAAATGTGCCACTTTCGGGGTGAGATGAGTGGCAAAAAAGTGGCCCAGTTTACATAAATTCAACTACAGTCTAAATTCATTAGACAAGCCAAAAGAACTGAGGTAATCACAAAGTTCATTGGTGCATTTTGCATGATTAATCACAAAAACTAATAGAACTGCATGTTTCTGCTTCTTCTTCGCCTGTGTTTTGATCAGGAGATTCTGCACTCTTTCAGAAGTTGTGTAATAGCGTATAACAGTGAAAACACGGAAAGCTGGTGTCATGACAAATCGGGTCCTTCCTTGAAATCGGGTCTCCCCAAACTGTCAGTTAATGATTATCCTAAGTATATACGAATGATAATAATTTAAAACATGCATATCTTACTATATAAAGCGTAAGAAAACTAATTAGTGCATAATAAAACCAAATGAAAGTAATTTCTTACACTTGATTAACTGTTAATAAATAATAATAGTCTATTAAGTAAATAATTGAACATTACTTTTTTTTATTTATAACTGAAATATTTGGACATTTAACACTTAATTTAACACAATTACATTAAAGATGATTGAGAATATATATAAGGTAAGTGCAACTGTGTGTATAAACTAAGCTATCAGGCTAATCGCTTATGCTATGCTAGTATATAAGCTAACTAATACAGACATAAATGGTCATTATAACGTAGTTAAAACAGCATTTATCACAACATGATTTTGTCGGAATTGTAATCAGGTGCTAAAGAGAGTACCTATTAAAGGATTAGTTCACTTTTAAATAAACTTTTCCTGATAATTTACTCACCCCCATGTCATCCAAGTTTCACTGCAGCTTCAAATTGTTCAACACGATCCCAGATGAGAAATAAGGGTCTTATCTAGTGAAACCATTGCTCATTTTCTGAAAAAAAATGAAAATTATATAAGTTTTAACCAGAAATGCTCATCTTGAACTAGCTCTCTTCTTCTTCTTTATTTGAATTCCAGCAGTGTAGACACTGCTAAGTGTATTACTGCCCTCCACAGGTCAAAGTTTGAACTAATTGTTATACACTAGCATATTGCATATAAAATTTGTTCAAACTTTGGCCTGTGGAGGGCAGTAATACACTTAGCAGTGTCTACACTGCCGGAATTCAAATAGAGAAGAAGAAGAAGAAGAGAGCTAGTTCAAGATGAGCATTTCTGGTTTAAACTTATATAATTTTCAATTTTTTTCAGAAAATGAGCGATGGTTTCTCTAGATAAGACCCTTATTTCTCATCTGGGATCGTTTTGAACAATTTGAATCTGCAGTGAAACTAATTTTGACTTTCAACTGTTTGGTGCCCATTGAAGTCTACTATATGGAAAAAAATCCTGGAATGTTTTCATCAAAAACTTTAATTTCTTTTCGACTGAAAAAAGAAAGACATGGACATCTTGGATGACATGGGGGTGAGTAAATTATCAGGAAAAGTTTATTTAAAAGTGAACTAATTCTTTAAAAGCAATTGGAACCAATGGGACTCTTAAAGGAGACCCAATTTGTCACTACACCGGAAAATTCCATCAATTCCGTCGGGGAAGCGTTGTCTCAGACGGAAAATTCCATCAATGGTGGGGAAGAGAGTTAAATTAGTTTTCATTTTAATTTTAGCTATGATTTTAGTAATTTTTTTTTTTTTTTTGTCATTATTATTTTAAAAAAAAAAAGTCCATATAGTTCTTATTTAATTTCAGTTTTACTTAAACTAAAATGAATTGAGAAATTATGCCTTGGCAACTAGCTGAAATAAAATATTTTATTTCAGTTAACATTTATTTTATTTCAAGTACTGTAAAGGATTTTTTATGTGATTAGTTTTAGTTAACGATAGTAACCCTGTCTCTTCACAGACTCTGCGTGCCTACTGTGTAATCCTCGAGAAACTTTTAGACAACGAAGAGACCCAAATCAACGGCTTCGTCCTCATCGAGAACTTCAAGGGCTTCACGATGCAGCATGCGTCTGGCATCAAACACACCGAGCTGAAGAAGATGGTGGACATGTTACAGGTAAGTGCTTACACTGCCTTTCAGCCAAAACAATTCCATAAAACTCTTAAAACTCACAAATCACAAAGAAGATCTTGAAGTGCTGGTGCTGTCTGTATGATACAGGACTCTTTCCCAGCCCGATTCAAGGCGGTGCACGTGATCCATCAGCCCTGGTACTTCACAACCACCTATAACGTGGTGAAGCCCTTCATGAAGAGCAAACTGCTGGAGAGGGTGAGTGGAGCGAAGGGTGAAGAGAGGATTTCAAGTGGATGTGGAAAAAACTCTGAACCGGGCACACAAAAGAGCTTTACGATGTGCTAAGATGTTCACTATCCTGACAAATGAACTCAAAAAGAGATTTAAAGAGGCATGAAGTAATTATGTCCACTTAGAACGTCGTACGCCCAGTGGCATCAATTCACCAAAAGCTAAAAAAGTACGGCGAACTCTGACGACGTCATTAAATCTTACTCCCTCGACGTGACACGTATGTGGTGCGTCCAAAGATGAATCATATATAGCTTTGATCATAACCCAGCAAATTAGACAGTTATAGACCTCTGTTATACGAATGAAGGACTTTCAGGTACTTCACACAACCTTTTCCAGCACTTCAAAGCTTAAAAGTCTAAATATTATCCAACCTAAATGTTATTTTGTATGTGATTTTTTTTGTTCATCGATCAAAGATTGTCCCCATTTGTAAAAAGTTTAACGATGTAGGAAAAATATCATTTGGTGAAAAACAAACACTTTTAAAACTTAAAAAATACATTAAATTACCATTATAACCAGTAGATGGCGGCAGAGGAGCACTTTTTGGCTTATTAGCCATTTCCTCTCCCTAATATAGGTTTCTTCACAGTTTGCTTTTTTATTTTTAGAGATTATCAAATCACTATGATAATTTTTTTTTTTTTTTT
>RJVU01053643.1:6747586-6774268 GCA_003731715.1 Anabarilius grahami | reverse complement strand
TTTTGTTGAATATTGACTTAAATCTCATCATATGGCTTCAGACAACATTTCCTTCTGTATTTTAAAGAAGTCAGGCAGTCATACAAGTATGAGAATGAGTAAAAAAAGGCATAATTTTCATTTGTGGGTGAACTATCCCTTTAAAAGACTCATTTATGACTCACATAAGCACTGAACACCCTCCTCAAATGATCCCCAAAAGGTTATCTTCACAACACTGATGTCAGATAAGGACTAAAGCATTTCTATGTTAAATCTGACTTGTGTACATGATTTGAGTGCTAATTTAAATTAAAGGAAATTTATTGATTTCAATTAGATAATCTTAAGGCACAAGGTACTTGATCTAACCCTGCTAACTCAGGTAGACTTCAATTTTTAATCATGAGGAAATGCACCGGTCAACCGGATTCCCTGAGACCATGCTCGGTCTTAACATGCACTAAAGTTCACAAAAGCACTACATGTGAATTTTGTCCGCTAATTAAAAGAGGAAGACTGTTTTTGTTTTGTATCCCTCCATCCATGAGATTGTGCGGTGTTAAATTAATCTGACTGAATAAAATTAATGTAATTGTACATTATACAGCAAATACATCCAGCAGCATTCACTGATCAAAAGATAATCCAGGGCAATCCAAATTTGGCGTGTAATCTCATGTGAGAGCAAGGATCATCTTGAAGAGAAATATAATTAAATATATACAATTTTGTTTTACCAAATTTCATTAATAACATCAACAAACGTGATTACATAATGCTGTATAACATTCAAAAACATCAGCGTAATAAAGCCGCTTTGAATTGTTCATATAATTCATATTTTAAATATGTTTAAACACATAACAGATAGATGGAAGCTATATATGTATGAAGCGCCATCTGAAATTCTCTTTTAAAATGAGCATTTTATATCAAGCTTGTATGTTTAAGTTCAGTTATTTCACTTTAATGGCAATGAAAAGGACCTATTAATTGTCACTGAAGTGAAATTACTGAACCTAAACATACGAGTTTGATAAAAATGCTAATTTTAGAAGAAAATTTCAGACAGCACTTAGAGGCTTTTGCATCTGAAGTCTTCATATATTAAGTTTATAGGAAGTATATATATATATATACATACAGTACAGTCCAAAAGTTTGGAACCACTAAGATTTTTAATGTTTTTAAAAGAAGTTTCGTCTGCTCACCAAGGCTACATTTATTTAATTAAAAATACAGTAAAAAACAGTAATATTGTGAAATATTATTACAATTTAAAATAACTGTGTACTATTTAAATATATTTGACAAAGTAATTTATTCCTGTGATGCAAAGCTGAATTTTCAGCATCATTACTCCAGTCTTCAGTGTCACATGATCCTTCAGAAATCATTCTAATATGCTGATCTGCTGCTCAAGAAACATTTAATGTGTACAATTGTACAAAATATTTGTGTACAATATTTTTTTTCAGGATTATTTGATGAATAGAAAGTTCAAAAGAACAGTGTTTATCTGAAATCTAATCTTTTGTAACATTATAAATGTCTTTACTGCCACTTTTGATTGATTTAATGCATCCTTGCTGAATAAAAGTATTCATTTCTTTAATTTCTTTTCAAAAAAATAAAAATAAAAATTCTTACTGACCCCAAACTTTTGAACGGTAGTGTATAATGCTACAGAAGCTTTGTATTTCAGATAAATGCTGTTCTTTTGAACTTTCTATTCATCAAGGAATCCTGAAAAAAAAAGTACACAACTGTTTTCAACATTGAAAATAATCATAAATGTTTCTTGAGCAGCAAATCAGCATATTAGAATGATTTCTGAAGGATCATGTGACACTGAAGACTGGAGTAATGATGCTGAAAATTCAGCTTTGCATCACAGGAATAAATTCCTTTGTGAAATATATTCAAATAAAAAACAGTTATTTTAAATTGTAATAATATTTCACAATATTACTGTTTTTACTGTATTTTTAATTAAATAAATGTAGCCTTGGTGAGCAGATGAAACTTCTTTTAAAAACATTAAAAATCTTAGTGGTTCCAAACTTTTGGACTGTACCGTATATATATATATATATAAAAACAGATCAGCAGCAATACATAATGTTTGTATATACACACTATTTAAACGTATTTATATAGCATTTGTTGTAATTCTCTATTTTAATATAAAAAAATAACATTGTATAACCATATTAATTTAGTGCAATGGAGTAATAAAACATATTACGCAATGAGAATCATCAATAAAAATAATGGAAATAGTAAAAACTCAAGGTTGGATTACAGTAATGAGAATGGAGAAGCAAAATCTGATCAAACAGAATTCATTTTCACACACAAATACATATTTATAATTTCTGACAATAATAAGAGCATTTCCAGGTTATTTATTTTTCTTTCTAATTTCAATATTGAAATTATTAAAGAAAAATAAATAACCTGGACATGCTCTCATTATTGTCAGAACTGATAAAGGTGTTAAACACCAAACATTATTCATCAGAGTATTATTAAAGCACACTTTCATGATGTTGTTATGATGATCGTGACTGTGGTGATTTTAAGTGTTTCCTGCAAAATAAGGCCCAGAATCTGGCTTGGCTTCAAAACACCCTCACATACTGACATATCCTATGGTTTTTATATGTATTTACAGTGCGGATATGCATGTCTAAGGAAAACAAGAGGCACTGCAGATGTCAAAAGGGAGAAACAGGAATCATCTGCCCATGATTTACACTGATGGACAGCGTTACGCATGTATGACATATATACAAACACCCACTTAAGACATAGCTATTGAAAATAAAACATTAGGCTGTTATAATAAACCATGCTGGTATGTCAGAAACAGCAGAATGTTGTTTAGCCGAGCAGTGTAAACAGGAAAATGAGACGACACCCCTACAATTTACACAAGTAGAATAGAAACGCATCGATTCGGTGCAGATGAACGCATCATACCTCGTTCCCCAGTCGATCACAAACAGCTCCCTCTCCCTGTGCTGGTCAAATGTAGATTTGTGCTCTCTCGTTAGGACACGGTGTGTTTATTTAGCGTTTCATTATCCGCGTTCCCCTTTCTAGCATTTTCTTCCTTCTCGCCTCATCTATGGACAGAGAGAAGCGCAACGCACTTCCTGCTTTAGACCACCTCATTTACATATCGCGCGTTCTATTGGATAACTAAAGCAGGCGCGTCATGGAGCACCGCCTCCTTTTTTATAACACGTTCCAGCAGCATGAACTGGCTGCAGATGAGGGGAAGGTTGCAATTAGACGCCTCTGGAGTTATAATAATAATAACAACACAAAATGTTTTGTATTTGATCACTGTCAGTATTGTATTTTATTGCAATTGGCTCATTAAAAATGTTGTAAATATGGCCTATATACTCTGCTGCTGTCTGGATCAGGAGTTTTCTTAGCTGTATTATGCAGATGTATTCATTAGTGCTCTTAAGTGGTGTTCAGTGCAGAATGTCAAAGATATTTGTGCTGCTGTTTAGTAGCGAGATCTGTCTGGTTTAGAACAGCTGCAGGACAAATTCCGCTGGTTATTGTTATTGGTTGCAAACTAGCTCCACCTTGTGAAATGGCATCAAATATTTTTGAAGTGCATTATGGAGATTTAAAAAATAAAGAAAAAATGTCATATTATTGTATTGTATTCTTGAGAGCATACAAAATACTATACATATACATATAGTATTGATAATATACACTCAAAAAATATATATTTTTAGCCTGTTTTTTAAGATTTATGCATTGCAATTAATAGTAAAATTCCATTAAATTGAATTAAATAATCCTTACATATTATTCACATATTGAAATAAGAATTTTAAGTGTGTAAAAAAAGGGTTTGAAAATAATGTAATTTATTACTCACCCTCATGTCGTTCCACACCCGTAAGACCTTCGTTCATCTTCAGAACACAAATTAAGATATTTTTGATGAAATCCGATGGCTCAGTGAGGCCTCTATTGAGAGCAATGACATTCAAACTCTCAAGATCCATTAAGGTACTAAAAACATATTTGAATCAGTTAATGTGAGTTCAGTGGTTTTATCGTAATATTATAAAGCGATGAGAATACTTTTTGTGCGCCAAAAAAACAAAATAAAGACTTTTCAACAATATCTATATGGGCCGATTTCAAAACACTGAATTCGGATTCGGAGCACCAAAGTCACGTGATTTCAGCAGTTTAGCTGTTTGATAGGAGATCCGAATCACTGATTCAAAAGATTCTTAAAGCTCAGAAGCTTCATGAAGCAGTGTTTTGAAATCAGCCATCACTAAATATTGTTGAAAAGTCGGTTTTTTTTTTTTTGGTGCACAAAAAGTATTTTTGTTGCTTTATAATATTAAGGTAGAACCACCCACCAAGTTTTTAGTACCTTTATGGATCTTGAGAGTTTGAATGGCTTTGCTCTCGCCATCGGATTTCATCAAAAATATCTTAATTTGTGTTCTGAAGATGAACGAAGGTCTTACGGGTGTAGAACGACATGAGGGTGAGTAATAAATGACATTGTTTTCATTTTTGGGTGAACTAACCCTTTAAAATAACATTTTCAATTTAAGCTGTTTAAGATTTTTTATACTCATTTAAAATTCCTTACTCATAATATGAATAATATGTAAGGATTATTATATTAAAGGAAATGCATAAATCTTGGAAAAAAAAGGCTTAAAACTTTTTTTTGTTGTTGTTGAGAGTAGGCAATGTTTTGTCATTGTTCAGAGGAGTAATGCCTATAACAACCATAAGGATTGTTGTGAAAATTATTTTAAGAGAACATTTTTAACACTTGTTGTCATTTATTCATATAAATTAATGTTACTTACTTTTGTAAAAAGTAGCAAAGTAGCAAAATAAAGAATCTGAATGAACATCTCCTCTTTGTTCCAGTAGGGGGCGGTGCACACATAAATAGTAAACATTCCCCTGGACACAAAACGGTACAGGTCTCTGCAGGACAGTAATGGTCAGTGGGCGAGGCCATAAACAGAGGGGCATTTTTGAGAGCGTTACCTGATTTGCCGACGTCAGAGTGTGGGTAGGGTTTAGGGGTGGGGTCGGGTGAAGGGGATCATTTTCACTGCATGATATATAAACACCCACCAGTTTGAAAACACCCACAAATACAGAAACGCCCACTTTTGTTCCACAGAGACCTCATACTCCATTAAAACACTCATTTAAACATCCATTAACTAAACCACATTAAAAAGAAAATTCTGAAGCATACTGATAGGACAACATAAATTAATAAATCAAGATTTTTCCTAATACAAAAATGCTAAATTATGAATTTAGGTATTTGTTTAGTGTTTAAACAGAATTTTAATAGTGATGGGGTAAACATGCAAACCCTTGAAGGGATCGTACATTGACTACAACTCTATTTAACACCAGTTTACTTCAAGGTGATTGTCCCCTTATAGTAAATAAATATAGTCTTTTAATTTTACAATATAATGTCTATGAACCAGTGGCTATAACAGCACTGTTCAGGGTACAAGGTGGATTTTGTGGCCTTAATTTTTGTATTTCTGTATATTTGGTATTTTATTGGGGATAAATGTACATTATTAATTGGGGTCAATAATTGTTTCTTTTATATTGGGTGTGTCTTAACTCCCTGCCTGTCTTCTGATCTCCCCCCTTTTTTTCCTCTCTACATATGTTAAAATGTACAGCTGTGTTCTGAAATGTTTAAAATTTTGTAATATGTGGAAAAACATATCAATAAAATGAGGAAAAAAGAAAAAAATCTAAAAGGATCAATTAATAACCACAATCACAATCGACCAAATAATTGATTAGAGATCAAACTAGATTCTTGGAAAATACCAAAAGTTCTGTCTTCCTGAATACCATCATGATTGGAAATGACACTGATTTCATACAACAGTTCAATAAACAAGTAAAGTCACTTACATTTTAGATGCAATATTGACTGTTTTTGTTCAGTTTCAGCCTTCAGCAATGAAAATAGTTCCAAACAAAGAGCAGAACCATCGCGCATTTCACAGAAACCCTCAACTGTGTTTTCATTACAGAACGATTCAGCGTTTTGAACAAATCGGTTGAGTCAAAGATTCAATGACCCATTCATAAACAACTGCCTCATTCTTGAATGAATCAGCCAAGAACAAATCGTTTGAATGAATGACTCAATGACTCACTTATCAATTTCTTTCTTCTGCTGAACACAAAAGAAGATATTTTGAAGAATATGGTTAACCAAACAGTTGATGAACCCCATTGCCTTCCATAGTATGGAGCAAAAAAAATACTACAATCCATCAGCTGTTTAGTTTCTGACATTCTTAAAAATATCTTCTTTTGTGTTCAGCAGAAGAAAGAAACTCATACAGGTTTGGAACAACTTGAGGGTGAATAAATGATGACAGAGTTTTCATTTATGGGTGAACTGTCCCTTTAAGACGGTCACTTGCCGCCACCTACTGGCAGTTTAGTTTCATGTTTAAAAAAGTATAATTCTTTCCCCCAACATTTCTCATTTGTTTTTTCAAAAAATATTTAAAGCTGCTGTCCATACCCTTTTTTGGTTAAAAATGATCCAAAATCAATTTTTGATCAAATACATAACCAGCCAGTGGTCAAAACTATCTCCTTACTTTAGCTCGATTCACAACGCTAAGCTTGTTTTTTGTTTTATAATTTGGGTGATTTCCGCAGGAAATTCGAGCATGTCGCTGTTTGTCTTTGCGTCATTACGTCACGTCTGTTTACATAAAGAAGGAGTCCCAGCTAGTAGCTACATCGCATGTGAGACGGATCATTTATAGCCTTTTCTCACTGCAGCTGCAATAATTAACTTATCATTTTGATGACGGATTGTATGGAATGACAAATTAACGTTAGAGATTAGACTGTACAGAAATTGAAATCTACAGGTAACGCTAATACACACTAAATACACACAGTCACGCAATGCTGATGTTGTTAACATTAACAAATTGAGAACAAAGTATAACAATAATAATAATTAGCACAGTTTGACGTGATCCGAGCTAAGCGATCGTTATATTTAATCACCATTGGCAGCGCGATTTATTGTAATGCTTTTTTCTCAGTTTGGTCAGAACAAAAGTGGCAGACATGTTACTTATTTGTTCAGATGACATTTTCTGGTGAAAATTCTTATTTTGGTCATACTTCCAAGACTACAATCTGTGACAGCAAACATTAAATTCATCCGCCTGTGCCGATGCACAACCCACGTAAAAATGATAATTCTGCAAACAACTGCAATTGCAGGTTTCAAACAGAGATGGCGACAAAGATGCAAAACTTACGGACTGCAGCTTTAAAACATTGGGTGTGTCTCAATCAGCTCCCGAGCTCGTGAATCAGTATATCGTGTACACGAATTCGGGCACTGGTAAGGTACACTTTCCAGCAACGTGACAACGTCCTCATTGTTTTTGAAGCTGCTGCCAGCGATCTGGACGAGCTCACAGAGACTGTTACATCATATATCAGCTTCTGTGAGGATTTGTGCATTCCTACAAAGACTNTTCTTTGCTTGTTACATATACGTGCAACATTTCAGCCGTAAATAAATTATAAATTTTAGCTAGATTATGTTCATTACCTGTCTAGCGATGTATGTTTATGCTGAAATATAATAAAATAATGGTTTGTATTTTTAAAAACATCTATCGCGCGTCGTTATGTGTAGTGAGTTTGCTCACGTGATTTAAGTTTTGCGCTTCAGAACTTCCGTTAATTTTGCATAGTGAGCATCGATGCTCCCTGGTTTTCACGGTGCATTGTGGGACTTTTTAGGGAGCGAACGTTTCAGTGCCCTGGAAGGATTCTGCGATTGAGACACTCGTTAAAAAGGCCAACTCGCTCATCAGTGCCCTGACTACTGAACTAGGGAGCTGATTGAGACACACCCATTATTTAATGCAGTTGTGTTTTTTTTTTATGCATTTGTAAATGATTTAATTTGATTGGTAACAGCCCTATAGTGTCTTATTCTAATTGAATTTATTGATCAAATTTAAGAATTTAAAACGAATAATACATTTTAAAATTAAGAAAAAAACAACAACAAATATGCATATTTAAATATGTCAAAGCTGCAATATTCTGTAAGAATTTTGCTGCAGAATTAATTTTCATTTACACCACAATTTCTTATTTTTATTTATTTTTGTACATTTTTGTACTTTTTTACTTGGACAAGTGAATGACCTATTTCCTTGTCAGAAGGACAAACACATGATAAGGCTTAATGTTAAGCCCAGAGAAATGGATTACAACTCTACTGAAGTCTATTTAACACCAGGGTGATTATCCCCTTATAGTAAATAAATATAGTCTTTTAATTTTACAATACAATGTCTTGAATTGATAATAGACAAAAGCACGTGATAACAAAAGGTCAAAGGGTAGTGTCATGCCCTAGTCTAAAATTCAATCCTAAAAGGATCAAATCAGAATCTTAAAAGAATCACAAACAACCAAATAATTGATAAGAGATCAAACTAGATTCTTTGAAAATTCCACCTGATAAATGGGAAGATTCCTTTTTAACTTCACAGGATCATCTGGATGATCTCTTTAGGATTGGTTCAAAATTATATGGATTAGAATTCCATTATGCTTTTTTAGACCTAGAAGAAAAACATTCTCAGTATAAAGATACTGCGGTAATGAATGGCGTTTATCTCTTCACCTCTGCAACAGTGAAAGTGACACCTCGATCATTCACCCTGAGCGGCTCCAAGCACTCGCTATAAAGAAATAAAACCCACCTCTCAGTCTGCACAAGCAAACATACACACATGTGACAGGTACTTGACCGACGAGTCAAAGACTGTGTCCCTCTCATCTGTATTCTGCTTCAAGGTTGGAGCGAGGCTATACAAACACTGAGCTAAAAACCCTACAAAACAGCCTTACAGAACATAACCAATCATAAACAGTGATTAGAATGACTTTTACTTTGGTTAATTCATTTATTGCCTGTATTTATCTCAAGACGGCCTACTTCTTTAGAATTCAGCATTTCCTGAATGTACATAAGCATGTCCTATTTCAGCCCAAGAGTTGTACAAAAGAAATGATAAACTAAATATACATAAAGAATTACTCAAGCTTCACCTAATTATGTAAATGATATGAGCTGCCAGCCAACTCCCTCATCATCATAAAGAAATTAAACTGCACTATAAAATGGAAAGGAATTACATGAGCGTATCTCCTCCCATTTGAACTTTGGAAACTCTCTGCCGTGGTAAAGCGTTCCCAACATGTGTAGTCATTCTTTCTGTTCTGTCCTGTCCTGCGTCTGAAGCTGAGCACTTCAGGTGAGTTGAATTTATACATATCCCCTTTAATAAGCGTCCGTATGGATCATACAGAAGCTCCGTGATCTATAAGTATGCTGTTGGGTTATTCTTGTCTTGATAAGAATTGCTGATAAGAATCACTGTTGTAATGCATCTCGTCATTTTTGTCACAATAATGCTTATTATAGCCTGATAACTGTCAGTTTCCCAGTGGTGAGACACTTACTATTGCCCTTTTCATACTTAGTAAACATCCTAAATTAAATATAATTCGAAAGCATTCACACTTAACATTCATCCTGGGAAAACCGTTTTGAAATTGGACATCAGACCTTTTAGAGGACTTAATTTTTGTGATATCAACTTCAAACTAACTTATTTGCGTGCTTTGATTGTCTCAGTTTTAGAGTCCTTATTTTGTAAAATATATATTTTGCATAAAATAAAAAATCTTTAGTTTAGTTAAGTGCTTTACAGTACATTTTTTACACTTCTTAGTGCTTTTACTTATGCAATTACATGAATTACAACGCTTTACATTCAGATCTATGCTCAAAAGAGGGGGTGACAGTTAACGGCTTAATATATTATTGTGCACATTAAACATTGTTATGACTTTTAATTGATTTATATGTAAACAAATGCATACAACTACAAAGTATAAGGACACACACAAAAACAATTTATAACTGCAACCTTATCAATCTTGATTAAGGTCAAACAAAAATAACTGGAATCAAAATGTGATTTAAGGGTTTTACAAAGAATAAACAGCAGGAAATATTTCAAAATTGAGGTGGGGTTCGACATCTGGTGTTTGTCAAGGCATGATATCTCGTTCTCTCATTAGGAAAGTTTAAAATATTGCACCACAGCATCTTTATGTGTTCAGATATTGTGTGTATGTGGGGGAGGAATTGAAACACTGTTGTTTCTGAACATGTTTGGAAGTATTAACACATGTTCTGGACCTCTGCATTGTGTCTTGTGTTTAAGCAGACTCAGTATTACAGAAGTGATGCTGCTGCTGTGGATAGCATTATCTCTCACATGGCCTGGTAAAGTACACTCTTATCCTCAGAAAATCCACTGGGTGAATCTTACAAATCCATGTCCAGGGCTGCGTCTCCCAAAAGCATTATAATCCTAATCGAGACTATTGGTGACAATGATTTCTGCGATCTATAGGCTTACAACACTTATGAGAAATGCAGTCCACTCTAAAATCAAAAGAAATAAAGGAAAATGTTTATCTGTCTATCTATCTATCTAATAAGGTTTCATTTGTTAACATAAGGTAACTACATTAGTTTACATGAACTATCAATAAACAATACGTCTACAACATTTATTAATCTTAGCTAATGTTAATCTACTAATTCTTATTCAAATTCAAAAGTTGTATCTGATTAGTTAATGCACTAACAAGAACATTAACTTTTTTATTAGCTAATATTAACAAAGGTAAAAAATACATTCCTCATTGTAAGTTCATGTTAGTTAATGCATAAGCTAATGTTAACAAATCAGCAGGGTCAGGCTTGATTTGGGGGCCCTAAGCAGTATTGTAGCCCTTATTTAAAATAATATGAAAAAATATTTGTTTGAAGTCACCATTGTTGTGATCAGTGTTTGCCTTAGTTGGAATATTGACCCTCGACTTTTTAGCATTAGATTTTCTCGGGCTGCTGTAACTGTATGTTTATAAAACACATTTGTTATGGCAAGAAAATCAGACAGAAATTTAGGTGATATTGGTTATGTATTGATGCTGACATACAGTCAAACCAAAATTTATTCAGACACCTTGAACATTTCACACATTATTACAGTTTATTCACTATAGTTTAAAAAATGGTAATAAAATATGACAAGATCTCAGAGTTAAACTGTGTCAGAAAAAATAATCTTAATTATGTCAGATAACACTTAAGCAAAACATGGTCAGGTCAAAGTGTCTGAATCAATTTTTGGTCCCAAATTTTTATCATTTTTACTGGTAGTCCACTGTATGAAGAATTTTTGGGTATAACATGTCACAGTTTACTTTATTTTGCTATCCTCACATAAATGAACTGTAGTGTCCTGCACCCACTAGTAAAAAAAAATATAAAAAATTATATCAAGTGTCTGAATTATTTTTGGTTTGACTGTAATTGTCATGTAGTGGCCTGACTAATCTTATATAGAGACTTATCTATGGTATTCAGGTCATTCATTTTACATTATTGATAATAGTAGCCCTGTGATTCTACAGCATGAGATCCAGCAGTGTTGTGATAATCTGAAGAATTATAAAAACATTGTGCACAAAAAAAGTTTTGAACTACTGTATCTTTCAGACACACACAGACATTAAAGTTCCTCTTTAGTCAATACTTTTATCCCTTAAAACTCATCTCTGACATATTTAAATGTTTTTTCCTGTGAAAAAATGTCTTCACGCCTTAAAGTAGCTTGAATGTAGCTTGCTTCATTTCGCATACACGGATCTATGAATATGCAAATTAGCCCCGCCTCCACTCACTCACACCAGCTCAGAGATATAGTTCTTATTTAGTTCATCTTATGAATTTGCACATGGTTTGTCTTAAAGCATACTAAAGCATATAGACATATAAACAACATTAAAAACTTTTAAGAATAAGCATATGAATCTCAACAATGGTGACGATAAAAAAAGCTTCATGCTGCAGTGCATGATGGGAGCCACCAATCAAAACTAATCTGTGGCTCCAAGCATGCATTGCAGCATGAATGAATTATGCAGCTGAACTGCTTTAGTATTTTCTTTTATTCCTACAATCTGCTTTTATTTTTGCTGTTGTTTTTGTTGCGACTTTTTAGCTTGCGACATCTAGTGATGTTCAGTTTTATCTGAATATTTTGTCACCACTGTTGAGATTCATATACTGAGTCTTGATGTCTGTGTATGATACAGTAGTTCATTTTTTGAAGTTCAGTAGTTTTGAAGTCTTCAGATTGTCACTGCTGACTCTCATGTTGTAGAGTCGCAGAGCTATTATAATCAACCATGTTAAATTTATCAAACATTCCTCATATAATCAAAAATAAGACTCTAAATGAGATCAGTGAATCCTACATGATGATCACGTAATAACATTTTCTCTCTGACTTTCTTGCCATAACACATGTGTCTTATAAACATACAGTTACAGCAGCCGGAGAAATTTTAATGTTAGAAAATCAAGGGTCAAGAGCCCAACTAAAGCAAACACTGATCACCATAATGGCGACATCAAACTGTATTTTTTCAATAAAACCTAAAATATTACTACCGTATTTTTTATGGTAAAGTACTTCAACCACAACTATTTGTAAATTTAAGGTAAATGCCGTAAAACATAAATATTGTTACCATTTTTTCCGGTAACTTTGTTTTTTTTTTCGGTGTACTTCCAAAATCTGTACATATGTATCTAACGTGTAGATGTAATAATAATGTTAAAACTTTGATGGTGATATCCTGAACAAACAAAATGTGATAGAAATTTAATAAGTTAAATATTCTTGGTATTTGACGGGGCCCCCTGATTCCTTCGGGCCCTAAACGGCCGCTTACCTCGCTTATTGGTTAAATCTGCCCCTGCAAATGAGACCTTATTGTAAGGTGTTACCAAATTATTTATAATAATAATATTTATTTTTTGCATTATTTATATGACAATAAATCACAAGTTTCAGCATAAAGAATAATGTATTATGACAATAAGAATTTATTGAGAATTACCATTGAGAAAAAAGTCAAAAAATAAATAAATAAAACAGAATGTCCAGATGAATTAAAGCAATTAGATTTTGGAGGGAAATATTCTTAACTGTCATTAATAATGTGTAATAGCCCTAAAATAGGCTTCATTTATTTGATACAAAACATTATTTGTAATTTCTCTCTTTTGATATTGAGGTCAAATGTGACCTTGACATGTTTTTGTGAGATTCAAGGTGAACTAGATACCACATAAAAATATACATTATTGTTTGAATTATAGTTTATCTATCATGTGCAAGACAAAATTCCCATTCATTCCCTTTTTCCAGACAGAAAAGTATGATTTGTATTGATTTAATCACAGATATCATCTGGCTTCAATTAAAAAAGTAATACCTTTTTTTTCCAAGGCACAATCGGCTTCACGATCCACAACATTAAGGAAGATCTGTGTCTAGAGGACTCGACTGAAGGAGGAGTTGAGTTGAAGACATGCAGTCTGGACTCGGTCCTGCAGCAGTGGAAGTGGACCGATCACTGGTTCCTAGTAAACACAGGCACCCTGAGGTGTCTCTCTGCCATCCACAGCGACCCCGTCCAGACTACCACTTGTGATTCTGGTGAACATATCAAATGGCAGTGCAAAGCTCAACAGCTCATCAGCCTGAAAAACACCCTGGCGTTGAGTTCAGAGAGAGGAAAGCTCAGACTCAACAGGGGTGAACACAACATCTGGAAATCTCTGGATGCGGCTGATATCTGCCAGAACAAACTGAGTGAGTAGAAGCTGAACAACTTGAATTATTATTTATTTAATTCTTTATTTGAATTATGTGTCATTTTATCATGGCTTACACTCCCAAATCTGCATTTATTTGATCAAAAATACAGTAAAAAAAAAAAACAGTAAGTAATAGAAAATGCAATTGTATTGTTTAATATTTATTTTTTTGCATTACAGTAATGTGAATTATAGAAGGAATGTGCTTCATTGTCATGACAATAATGTCACAATGCATAAGAGTGTAAAAGCGATTTATGCCTCAGTATGAAAAAAAACTCCACTGACCTTCCTCACTTCGACTCTTCATGGTCTCGTGCTATAATATATGTCTGATCTCCACTCATGCTCACAGGATCCAGAAGAGACAGTGATTTCGAGGCCGACGAGTTTGACTTTGCTGAAGGGCCGCCTGCACAGGCAATGTCAGAGGAACAGATGAAGTTTTTACAGTGGTATTACCGCACAGAGGACAGTGAGTGTGCCAAGCTTGCGCTTAATATTCTTCTTGTTTCTCATGTTTACAGAGTTTAATTTCTCCATGGCTTAAATGTACACTTGAATGCTTCTGTTTCACATTAATACTCACAGACTGTCCAATGCCCTTTTCTTGTTTAACAGCAACATCGTGGAAGTTTGGCATGCTGGCATTCGCTTTTCTGGGTCTTCTGATTGGCGCTATGCTGTTGGTCATGGGCATGATGGCTAATAGGTTAGTGATGAGTTACACAATGGGTTAGTACAAACTAGCATTATGACTATAATTTAAAAAAACAGCAGTTTTATAGGTTACTATAAATGCACATTGTGTAGGTTCAGCACAGGACATTTTCAGTCTAATATATAGTCTTTTGGAAATTTAAAAAATAAATTTTTTAATAGATTCTTCAGATCTGTGTTTTGGTTTCTGGGTTATGAATAGCACCAGTACTCAATTTCTGAAGAATGAAGAAAATAAAAAGTTTTTTTTGCAGAACTTAAAAAGGTTATTCAGAATGTAAAACCTTTTTGGTTCTAATTAGAAACTTAATTTTTAAGAGTATCTCCCCTAAACCTGTCAATTGTTTCTGCTAGAGATTTTTCAGAAGAGATCTCAACAGAAAAGTTACTCAAATTTTGAGATCTTACAATGTTTCTTACAAGTAAATTTGCTGAGACACCAAAGTCTGCAATTAAAAGTCAGAGATCTCAATATAAACAAACATTTATAATCAAATTCTTACAAGACTAAGTTATTTGAGCTGCTATCCACATTCTTTTCATAGTTCAAACACACTTACTGTATGTCAACTGATTGTCTCATCTAATTTTATTAATAATATTGCATTTCATATATCTGATGTTCTCAGAAACATCTGATATATCTATATTTGAAGACTTCATCTGAAATTTTCTTCTAAAATGAGCATTTTTATCAAGCTTGTATGTTTAGGTTCAGTTATTTCACTTTAATGGCAATGAAAAGGACCTATTAATTGCCATTAAAGTGAAATTACTGAACCTAAACATACGAGCTTGATAAAAATGCTCATTTTAGAAAAAGATTTCAGACGGCTTTTGCATCTGAAGTCTTCATTTATACAACAGTTCTTTCTGGTTCTCGAATCTGATTGGCTGAGAGCTGTGCGATATTCTAGTGATAACAGCACTCCTACCTTTTCATTGTTTGTGTAACTCCGCTTGAAGCGACTGTCATGGCGGCCGAGCAAATACACGTATTGTTTTTTTTTTACAAATACTACACTTTTTGTACCACGAACTGTAAAGAGTTTTTTCAGGCGAGAATGTAGTTGTGTAGACTTGAAATATGTGACTCATATTTAATCATAGCGCCTACTTTACAATTTGTTTAGACATTTTCGGAGATGTGAGCTCCAGGCCGTCAGCAGCCGTTCAGTGCTCGTGTACCCGCCGAGAACAGCTTCATCTTGGCCAGTCCTTCGGGAATTTGCCGTTGGCTCTTATAGTGGTTAAACATGAGATATAATTTATTTTGGATACATAAAACTGGGAATCTTTGGTCTTATTAATCTATTACTTGTTCCTGAGTAAATCGAATTGGGCTATGTTAAATTTAATAATTTAATATTAAGGCTATATTTAACTTACAACCTGTAGAGCACTGCTTTTGTATGTTTGACTGAATTGTTAAATTTATTCGCTATTGTCATTTATAATGGCTACTGATGTTAATTTAAACATTGTTGTTCAATAAATATTATTTTTATACATAATATGTTGTATTTGCTATTGAGAAAGGGTCCATTAGTGCGCAATATGGATTGAGTGAAAGTTACAATAATACGGCATTAGATGGCGGCAAACTTTACGAGTGAATGAGTCATTCGCAAGAGACTTTTAAATTGAAAGGGACTTTTTGTAAACAAAGGACGTTGTTTTGGCGCTGTTTTTGAAAATTCCCTCAACTTTAAAAAAGACAAATACAAAAATCGCTTTCCTCAGTGATTCTTCCATAACTTCCATGTCTCCCATACAGGAACAGGAAGCAAATAGCCAAGTACAAAGCCGCCACAAAAATCACAGCGGTGAACCCTGAAACGGAGCAGCTGCAGGTCATCGTCACACAGGTCAAAGAGGAGAAAACCCTTTCCATCCCATCCGAACACATCACAACACACAACAGCCATAGAGATTGGGAAGAGCCTTCAACCTACAGCAAAGCCTCAGAGGAACTGAAGTCTGGAGAGATTGTGGTGACCTGGAAGGACGGGAATGTGTCTACTTTGTATCCTGAGCCGGTGTCGGAGGGGGAAGGTGAAGAGGACATCCACAACACAGATGTGGAGACTGAGTCCCAAAACTCCCCCCATGTAATAGCTTCATCTGAGGCTATTGCGTTTTAATATAGTCCTACTGTTTGCATATTACTCCTGGTTTTCCTAGTCCAAAAATATATGCTTATAGCCTTGGGTCAACCAATCAGTTTGAATATATTCACACATATATTTAAGTTTTATAGTGTATATTTCAAAAGGCAAGTTGTACTATTTGTTATAATGATAAAACATTTTGTGTGAAAATGCTTTAGACTTGGTCATGAGCTGAAACTTGGAAAATTCCAATTTTTTTCCAAACCATTATAGTGTACCATACAAACTTCTATTATATGAATTAAAGGCACACTGTGTAAATTTTTGCCGCTAGAAGTCGCTTATTCACAACAAAGGCGTAGCTTGATGGCGCCTTGATCTCACGGTAACATGGGAGGTGTTGTCCTCACGTCTACAGCTGGTGGAAAAGAATCAGTATGGGACTCGGTCAGAAATCATATTCTTGGATGAGATTATTAACGTTACTATAGTATGAAGCAGAGCGGGGAGAGTGCTGTGGGAGCTAAACGAGGCCGCTGGAGCGATTGCTAATGAGAGACGAGCGCAACACACGGCTCGAGAGCAGCTGAACTTTTATTATGCTGCAGTCACCACTTTCGCTTCTTCCGGTCAAGCGTATGTGAGGTAAAGCAGCACTGTTTATCATATTAGATACATTTGTCATAATGCTACTCTGTGAGTTCGCTCTGCGGCTGCTATGAGACACTTGTTGCACACGGCAGTAAGTTAGATCGATATTAGGCATGGTAAAGCATGGTACTTGCGGTAAATCAAGAAAACGAGATTAAACAATAAGACTGTGTTGAGCTATATAACAATGATTAGTTTTCTGTCTATAAATGTATTCAAACAGTTGCTCACCTGTCTAATAAAACACATAATATATTAAAGCATCTTTGGTGTTTCCATGGTTTCTACAAAATAAAATCGGAAATCGAAGGTAACGCGGGTATGATGCCATTGATGTCCTGTTAAAATTGCTTATTTCTCTGGATTTAAACATTCTTGGAAACATCTGGGATAATGCAAGTACAGAAATCAACAAAGTATAACACTGTTCTACTGGTTTTTGGCTATTTTAATCCAAAGATCTTACATATTGTGCCTTTAAATCAAATAATGAATCTTTGTATTTTTCTTTCTATGCTGCCCATATGAAGCATTGTAAGTTATTCTCTTCTATCTCACTTGATGTGATGCAATATAATAAACTTGGTAATTATAATGTGTTTAATCAATATTAACATTTTATTTTACAGTTTAACAAGAACAAACACAGATGTGTTTATTTTGTCCCGAAACTTTCTATGGAATTCTGTACATTATTTGGTTTATGTTCTGCTGTGTGAAAAAAAAAAAAACCCAAATGTCGTCATGATTCCTCAGAAATTAATATATAAAGTGGAAATTGGTTTTATCACAATTAGAGAAGCACCGATATTACATTTCTCCACCGATAGCCGATTATTCAGAGTGATATCTGCCGATACCGATAGTCTGGGGCCTCTGCCTTTTATACCTTCTTTTAAATTAATGATAATTTCATTATAACTAATCATTATATTTTGAAACAAATGAAAATAGTGTATTCTCTCCATTTCATAAACTTGTTTCAGAGTAACTGGTATCAGTTATAAACAAACACATTACTCAAATTAATATTAATAAAGCTTTCCTGTAGCTCAGTGGTTAGAGCGTGGCACTAGCAATGCCAAGGTCATGGGTTCGATCCCAGGGATTGCACATACTCAGATCCAATGTAAGTCGCTTTGGATAAAAGCGTCTGCCAAATGCATAAATGTAATATTAAATTAATATTCTGAAGATTAAATTAATATTTATGAACTATCTGAATGTTATTAATTCATAAATTACTATTAATATTAAACATCAAACAGATTTCTTAGCATTTTCTTTACACAAAGCCCAAATTAAGTGCATTTTCCTGCCCTCTTTTGATTGACAGCATATATCAGCCCTGACTATTAGCTGTTTTTAAATCAGCCGATAGTGTGAATTTGCTTTTATCGGCCGATACCGATTATTGGCCAATATATAGGTGCATCTCTAATCACAATCAAATACAAGTATAATAGTGGTGAAAAAAAATCAAAATTATAAAAGAAAAATCAGAAATGCTAACAAAGACATTAATTGGCGCTCTGATATATTTAGTACAATTACTGCATTCTCAAGTATGTGAGAGACGTTGTTCTCCTTCAGGTCCTGTTATATAACATCAAGACAAGCATTCCCTCTTGTAGATCCTCTCCAGTATCAGAAGAGGGCAGCATTACATCAGAAGATCTTAAAGCCCTTGAGCAGCGTAAGCGTGGGGGCTCTGCGTTTGCTCTGAGCTCTCGAGGATTTAACCGTGACCAGCTTCGCTGTGGCCGGTGTGGGCAGCTCTTTAAAGCAGGCGGTGAGGGGAGGGGCGGAGGACAGGCTGATTGCGGACTTGTCTTCGCTGATGAAGAGCGGACGGATACTCCTCTCGGTCTCTCGCCTCACTTCCCGAACGACTTCGTGAAAGATGTGCTGAACGGACAGGAAGTCCAAGCAGGAGGAAACTTCGAAGAACAGGCAGCCGAACCGCAAGGCCAGGGCAGCACCATCTGCCTTACTCACCTGTCTGAGAAAGAGAGAGAGAGATATTGTTGCACAAATGTTTAACTCTTAAATGCATGCATTATGAAAGCATGCTTCCCTATGTAAAATGGACCTCTTTACTAAAATCAAATATCAATTCTGAATTATATATCCTTTTCAGGTTGATGTGCAACAATGGAAAGAAACGGATTAAAGACTTTTTGTTCATTTAAATTATTGTAAATAATTAAATTAGTGTAGTTAAATAAAATTGGCTAATATCAGAAAACAAATAATATTTGAACAAACTGCTCTGACATGGAGGTTGAGGCATGCAGCTTTATTAGGGCAATCCAGAATCATGATCACAGGGGCAGAAAAACACAGGCAAACTGAAAATCTGGGAAACCAGGCAGAAAGTCAAAACCAAAACATGGGTAACCAGAGGGAGAGCGCTCAGAAATGCAGCGTGACACTTTCAAAACTTTACAAGGAAAGACAGAAAACACACACTGTAAAAACATCCCGTAGTATTTACAAAATAATTTTAGCAGCTGTGGTTGCCAGAATAATTTTGTAAAAAATACAGAAAAACTGTAAACACATTTACAGCACAAACTGTAAATTTTACAGTATCAAACTAGAAATTTTTATGTAATCCAGTGAACTCAACTATGCACACCACTACTAAAATCTGTTTTGTACCTTTAACATATACTGACAACCACCATAAAGCCACATGAAGAATCAGAGTTCATCAGTAGCTTTTCCACGAGCTGAAGTATATACTAATATATAGAAGGTGCAAAGAGAGATTCACGCAAATGCAAAACACCATCATGGTAACCCACAACACTTAAGAAATGCAATAAACATTCATTAAACAACAGAAGATGTAACATAAAACCCTAATGTACATAACTGAAAACAAAACTATTAAGAAACATGATTTTTTAAACAAAATACTTTCAAATGTGGAGTGCCACACAGGGAATTGTGGGAATATCAGTTTACAGTTTGACTGTAAATTATACATTGATTTGTTCTTTTTTACTTCTAAAAATTGTAAAATTTACAGCATTTTACTGTGAAAATTACATAAAATGTCTGGTAAGAGCTTTTACAGTTTTTCCCGGTATATAGAATGGGAACTTACTGTTAACCTATTTACAATTTTTTTCCCATAGCATTTTTACAATATTTTACCGTTAAAATCACATTCATTTTTTACAGAGCAGCGCTTATATAAAGGTAGAGTTAAAGGGATAGTTCACCCAAAAAAATTATCCCATAATTTACTCACCCTCAAGCCATCCTAGGTGAGTAGGTGAGTTTCTTCTTTCAGCCAAACACAATCGGCGTTATATTAAAAAAATATTCTGGCTCTTCCAAGCTTTATAATGGGAGTAAATAGTAACCGAGATTTTGAAATCCAAAAAAGCACATCCGTCAATCATAAAAGTAATCCACACAAGGGGTTAATAAAGGCCTTCTTAAGCGAATCAATGGGTTTTTGTAAGAAAAATATCCATATTTATAACTACAATCACTGGCTTCCGACTTGTTCCGGCCGAAGAGTGACCTCTGACCTGACGTATGACGTAGGTTGTAGAAGTTGGTGAGAGTAGACGTCTCTCGCGGTTCAAACAAATAGGGCTGGGCAACAAAATCAAGCTCCTCCGACATTTCTCTTTAAAAATTCTAATTTTAGACTTCTAATTTGTGACCGCTGTTTTGTTTGTGCTTCCATGAATCCTCAATACGTCATTCATTAGGTCAAAGTTCAATTTTCAGAAGGCCTTTATTAACCCCCTGGAGTCGTATGGAAAAAAAACGGTTACTATTCACTCCGAGAATAAAGCTTGGAAGAGCTAGGATATTTTTTAATTTAACTTAAGTTGTGTTTGTCTGAAAGAATATAGTCTTATACACCTAGGATGGCTTGAGGGTGAGTAAATCATGGGATAATTTTTGGGTGAACTATCCCTTTAATAAGGTAACAAGACATAGATGAAAGTAATGAAGCATAATGAGGGTTGGGGCTAGAAGGGATACAGCTATGGCCAGATTGGGCTTACTGGGCACACGCACATCAATATTGCATCAAGCTGAACAACAATGAATTACTGTATTTGCATTATTGTAAGGGTAGGTTTAGGGTTGGGGTAGGTGTAGACGTTAATAAAACACAATATATAGGTAGCAAATTTAATTTACTGTTATTTTAGGGCGAGATTTTGCGTCACTTCCGGCCATAGCTGTATCCCTTCTAGCCGCAACCCATAATGAGTCCAGGCAAAGAATTGTAGATTGTTTGCTTTTAATGTTGAGGGACATTCAATACATGCACTATAACACTCTTTATATAATGTGCAATATATTTTTAGTGATTTTGGTTATATAGTTTTAGTAATTCTTTTTAATGTGTATGCTTATATTTAATGAGTAAATGTTTAAATTTGTCTGAGAGTTGCCATCTTAAATTTCGTTGTACTTGTACTGGTAAATTATCTTACTCTTACTTACTTACTAAAGACATAACGTTATAAAAGATTTCTATTTCAAATAAATGCTGTTGTTTTAAACTTTCTATTCATCAAAGAATCCCGAAAAAATATATTGCAGTTTCCACAAAACTATTAAACAGCGCAACTGTTTTCAAAATTGATAATAAGAAATGTTGCAAATCAGCACATTTGAATGATTTCTGAAGGATCATGTGACACTGAAAACTGGAGTAATGATGCTGAAAATTCAGCTTTGATCACCTGAATAAATTACATGTTAAAAAAATGAATTAAAATAGAACATAGTAATTTTAAACTGTAATAATATTTAATAAAATTACTCTTTTATTGTATTTTTGATCAGATAAATGCAGCCTTGGTGAACAGAAAAGACTTCCTTCAAAAATATAAAAAAATTATACAGACCCCAAACTTTTGAATGGTAGTGTATATAGAATAAATATTAAAAAGTAATGGTGTAATAACAAAATCTAAATAAAAAGTGCATATGATAACTGCAGCCCAAGGTAAAATTGTGCAATAAAGGTTTAAAGAATGTCTCTAATGTAACAGGAATGGCACAGCAGAAAAAAACTGGGGATGAGCAGGTAAAACTTTTATTTAAAGCATGGCTGGCAAAGAAGCACGCATAAATCTGGGGTTACATAAATAGATAGATTTGATTGAGTCCAGCTGTTATATGGTCATTTTATGCACTGTGTTTGCATAATGAAAGGTAAATAAAAAGGCAATAAATGGTCATTTCCTGGACCAATAAAATCCTTACTTAAACATTTTAGGATCATGAAAGATTGAAATCTAAATAGCTTGCGGTAGCACAGGGCATAACTGCTGTAATTTAGCTAGTCGCAGGTCATATGTTTTTCCAGTTAAACTAACAAAAAGACATTCATACAAATATGTACATGCACTATTTTTTTCTATGTTTGGTTACTGTTTTGACTAACACCCACTCTGACACAGGAAATTTGGCTGTTTAAGATTTGTGCTTAAAGGGGTCAGTTTACTTTCTTTAGTGTGTAATGTTGCTGTTTGAGTGTGAAAAATCTCTGCGAAGTTATAAAGTTATAAGTTATATTGTATTTTAACCCTTTTATTGCTTATAATGTACAGCATAGCCACAGATACAGTCACTATATTTGTTTTCATAGGCTTTTTATTGAACATTGTTTGGAGGACAGCATTTGGCAGGATGTGGAATACTATTGTTTAAAATAATGGATTAAAATTAATTTTATTAAAAATAATAAAAATTAAAATAATAACTTTTAATGTTTAATCATTTTTGGATTTTGCAATCCGATTAATCAGAAAAAAATAATCGACAGACTCAGCATGCATCGTTAAAAAATGCCATCGAGTGACCTATAAAAATAAATTGGTTAAAATGAATGGAGAATATCTCATGTGTTTCCGTGGATGCTCAGCGCCTATATAGCCTATAGTTCATGATAGGCTATAGTTAACAAGTTTGTGAATATTTTGAATAAAAATGGAAAAATGAAATAAAAGTGATACATCTGTCATACAGCGCTATTGTGCCTGCGTGTCGTGTTGCCCCCTACATTAATAACAAATGTGCACATAATGTGAATTAATTTAATAAACTTAGTAACCTAGCTTTTGGTAGCCTTCAGTAAATTAACTTCTCTAAGAAAATTATTTACTTTCAATTTCATAAAATACAAAAATAATCAAGATATAGTTCACCCAAAAATTTAAATTCAGTCATCATTTACTCAACCTCATGGTCCAAATGTTTGTGTAATAAATTCTATGTTGAATTAAATAAAAAATAAAAAATTCTGAATCTACGTTTTGTAATGTCTATTTGATGCTTTGAATTATCAAATTATCTTTTGAGGATAATTTCTCAGCCAAATTTTATGTACGATTAATTAGATTAATTAATCGCCACATCATGTAATTAATTAGATTGAAAATGTTAATAGCTTCCCACCCCTAATGAAAACCTGTTCTAGTAGACCCCAAAAACAAAATCAAGACTTTGTAAAAGTGCATAATAGGTCTGCTATAAGACAAATCATTATGGCTGTGTCCGAAATCACCCCCTATACCCTTAAAGGGTTAGTTCACCCAAAAATGAAAATTCTGTCATTTATTACTCACACTCATGCCGTTTCACACCCGTAACACCTTCGTTAATCTTCTGAACGCAAATTAAGATATTTTAGTTGAAATCCGATGGCTCAGTGAGGCCTACATAGCCAGCAATGACATTTCCTCTCTCAAGATCCATAAAAGTACTAAAACCATATTTAAATCAGTTCATGTGAGTACAGTGGTTCAATATTAATATTATAAAGCGACGAGAATATTTTTGGTGCGCCAAAAGAAACAAAATAATGACTTATTTAGTAATGGGCGATTTCAAAACACTGCTTCAGGAAGCATCGGAGCATTATGAATCAGCGTATCGAATCATGATTCGGATCGCGTGTCAAACTGCAAACGGCTGAAATCACGTGACTTTGGCGCTCCGAACCACTGATTCGATACGCTGATTAATTTATGCTCTGATGCTTCCTGAAGCAGTGTTTTGAAATCGGCCATCACTATATAAGTCGTTATTTAGTTTTTTTTTGGTGCACCAAAAACGGAGCCATCGGATTTCAACTAAAATATCTTAATTTGTGTTCCGAAGATTAACGAAGGTCTTACGGGTGTGAAACGGTATGAGGGTGAGTAATAAATGACAGAATTTTCATTTTTGGGTGAACTAACCCTTTAAATGAGGCACTATTTGAGGGGACAGCCATTTGTAGTTGTGTCCGAAACCATAGTGGACAATATCGAGTGCACTCATTCAATCCCACAATGCACCACAATAACGAGTGTACAACTGATGTACGCTCAACAGCTAGAAAATACCCATAATGCACAGTGAAAGTCGTGCGCCGATTGAATTCCCGCATCTGACCAGAAGATGGCGCCGCTGCTGAATCATCAGGGTTGCCAGGTTTTCACAACAAAACCTGCCCAATTGCTCCTCAAAACTAGCCCAGTCGCATTTCAGGGGGGTCCCACAGTAAAAAGCACATTTTTGGCGGGACTCCAGAGGTACAATTCGCATTCCAAGGACTAAATATCACGTTATTTTGGGTTGATTCAACCCGAAAAACAACCCGCGGCAACAGTGGGAAATCCACGGACTTGGCAACTCTGTGAATCATCCATCCATCCATTTTCCAAACCGTGCTGGTCCAATGTGGGTACAGCGTAATATCAAACAGGTGTAAATTCCTTTTGAATTGATTATTGAAAAGTTTAATAAAAGTTTCCATGACAGAATTCAAGTCTTTTCATTACTACTAGAGCTGCCAGTTTAAGGTTCAAATGATTATTAAACAGCAAGCACAAACTATGTGAAAGCGGCAGCCCTTCCGACGCACTCAGTGTCCGAATTCACTCACTCGTTTTCAGTCACTCCCTCAATATTAGTGGACTAATGGAGGGGAAAGTGAATGCGGGTACAGGAGGCAATTTCGAACACAACATGCATGTTATAAAAGTTTGGAAACGATCTAACAGGATGGATGTTTACCTGTATCTCTCCATGTCCACTTTGTTCCCTAGAAGAACGACAGGAGCTTCTGGCTGCAGGCCTTTAGAGTAAACGGTCACAGTCTCGAGGTACTGCTGGCAGGCCTTAAAGCTACTCCGGTTGTCAATGCTGTAGACGATGATGAAGGCATTGGCCCAGCTTAAATAGCGCTCACAGTTGACTGGTCCATCCTGATTTAAATGAAGACAGATTTGTTTGCATACTGTAAAGTTGCCAAGGTTATGCAACAAACTTCCATTGCGTGAAAAAGTAAAACATCATCAAGCATTATGAGGAGATGCAAATATCACACGTCAATCAACATAAAGCAGAATATTCTCAAAAGAGACAAATGGACGTCATTACCTGATCGGCCGTGTCCATCACTTTGACTAGGACTGGCTGCTGGTCCACAGCTTCTTCAGAAGAGTAAGTATCTTCTGAAAATGTAATATTTAAAGAAGCTCATTTTAAAGAAACTAACCAAAACAACTAGTATTACATTAAAGGTACAATATGTAATAATTTTGTCCGCTAGACGCTTATTCAAAACAAAGGCGTGGCTTGATGACGCCAAGTTTTAGAGCGGAATCATGGGACATGTGGTCTTCACCTCAATGGACGGTGCAAAAGAATAGGGATTGGACTCGGGAAGAAATCATGTTCATGGATGCGATTATTAACGTTACTGTAGTATGAAGCAGAGCAGGAGCGAGTGTTGTGGAGCTGAACGAGGAGCTGGAGCGATTGCGCAACACACGCCTCACGAGCAGCGGGACTTTTATTATGCCGCAGTCGCCGGCACCGCTTCCGCTTTCCCGGTCATGAGTATGAGGTAACGCAGCTCTGTTTATCATATTAGATACCTTTGAGAGTGTTGAAAATGATGTTATAGCGTTACTCTGTGCGTTCGCTCGGCGGCTGCTGTCAGAGACACTGTTACACACTGCAGTAAGAGAGATCGATTTTAGAATATCATATTAAATGCACGATGTCTTGTGTTGATAAATGGCATGCGATTAATTTTAAAACGTATTGTATGATGGAGAAAATTCTGTATTACTGTTACTAAAAATAAAGCTGCATCTGATTATGCTATGTTAGCTACTTGACAAAATAGTGTTTTTCTCTGAGGCATGGTAAAGCATGGTACTCGCAAAAAAATCAAGAAAATTAGATTTTACGAGTTCACACTTACAAATAAGTCAGGTAAATTAATTGGTAAACGTATTTGGCGTGCTGTCCGGGGAGAGGGCTCCGAGCTCGGTAATCGGCCCGAACACAGAG
>RJVU01053643.1:6726743-6737157 GCA_003731715.1 Anabarilius grahami | reverse complement strand
AAAAAAAAAAAGGACGGGGGGGGGGGGGGGGGGGGGGGGGGTCGGGGGGGGTGGGGGGAGGGGAGAGAGGGGGAACAGTATTGCTACCGGCAGTTCAATTTGTTTCTAAAATTGTGTAGAGGGAAACAAGCTGAATATGTGTGTCTTTGGGGGATTTTTATTTGTGTGCCTGTGTGTCTGTGTGCTTGTGATGCGGTTTACCTCCATAAAGATAAGGTGAACCCTCAAATCATTTTGTCGCCATGTAGTTTATGTTATTCTGTGAATGTCTGGCAGGAGTAAAGGCGGGAGGAAGGATGATGAAATATTAAAGCTCATCTCCTCCTGTTGACATTCAGAGTTAGTGGACTGGGGCTCCCTAAAGTAGCATAGCAGACACACAGAGCCAAAGGCCAGCTATGGATATAGTTAGACAGAAATGTGTGTGTGGGTGGATATGTGGGTGGATAAATGCAGAATGACTGTGTGTAAAATGAAAAAAGAGGTCACTCGGTGGAGAAAGTGATATCATAAACTGATTTAGTGACACATGAGTTGGACATATGACTGAAGGTTCAGTGAGAGAGAGGAGGCACAAAACAGTAAGTGAAGAATAGAGGTATGATGTCTGACCAACGATGTTAAAGAACCTAATGTTAGTTAGATAGCTCCAAGCTAGATATCTTTAACATTAGATAGCTCCAAGTTAGATTTGTAGTTAGACTAACTCACCAACTAATTTTAAATAACCCATGAAATCTAATGTTGGTTAACTCCAAGGTACTTTAATGTAAGGTAGTTTGTTCCAAATAAGATTAACTAACTAACACTAGAACCCATGACACAAAGGGGTCGTGGGCATCCTCCCCCAGGAGAAAATTTTTATGATTTTAACATATAAATGAAGCATTCTGGTGCACTCTGACAACAAAATCATGGGAAAAGACATTTGCTTTGAGTAAATAAATAAATAAACATTTATTGACACTATTAGGCTGGGCATTGACACAAATTTCATAATTGGATTCTATTTTGATTCACAACCATGCGATTCGATTTCAGTTCAATTAACTTTGATTCAATAATGATTAATTTGGGGCCGGTCAGGTACAGTACATGGCAAACTCTCAACTAATGCTATAAAATATATTGAACCCCAGTTGGTACATAATTATAATATTAAAGGTTAAAATTAATAAAGTTATACTAATACATTTTTAATACATAATTATGTTTCACGTTTTTTTAGTAGTAGTAACTTTATTATCCCCTTGGGGAAATTTAGTTCCAGTGGGTTTCAACATGCGTTTTCACAAATGACTACAACATACATTTACCAAAAATTATCATTTAAATACTTCACAGCCTGTGGTACGAAGGACTTTCCCCCTATTTTTAAGAAACACTGGCATCCTGAATCTTTGTCCTGAAGGCAAAATCTCAAACTCATTATGCAGTAGATGCATATAATCAGATATAATTTTCATAGCTTTACTACGGCATCTAGTCTGATAAATTTGTTCTAGGCCTATCAAAGGGATACCAAGTAATTTACTCGCAGTGCCTAAGACTTTCCTGAGCGAACTCTTTTGTTCCACCGTAACATTTCCAAACCAGCAAACAGTACAACAGGTCAGTACACTTTCAAAAAAAGAATTATGAAACACTTTTAACAGTGGAAGACTTACATTAAATGACACCATCTTCCTAAGGAAGTATAGTCTTTGCTGACCCTTTTTGTTCACAGTGTCAGTCCATTTGTCCCACTTTAATTTATGATCTAAAACACTCTGAATCTGCTCCCCTTTAATAGTGGTCACATTCACGGAGGGCTCTTTCCTAAAATCAATACAAATTTCTTTAGTTTTAAAAACATTTAACTTAAGTGTCATCTACAGATAGTCTTTCAACCAATACAGATGGCAAAATGTTATTAAAGGCAGAAGAAAAGTCAGCAAAGAGAATTTTTACATGATTTCTGGAACCCTCAAGATGGGAATACACAATATGCAACAGTGTTAAAATAGCATCATCTAATCACTTATTGGGCTGATAAGCAAATTGAAATGGATCCAATATGTGTTTTCCATTATATACCTCTTAACAAACTTTTCGCAACATTTAAAATACCAAAGAAGTCAATGCAATTGGACGATAATCACCAAGTTCTACTGGTTTTTAAATTTAGGAATAGGTACTATAGTTGAAGTTTTAATATAAACATTTAGGCTAAATGGTGGCTGTCATAAAACGGATTTATTCAAACATAAATAGTAGGCCTATTGAAGAAAGCATTAAATAAAAATAGAATAAATATGAAATATAGTGCATATATTTAGCAAAATGCTGCTCTATAAGTAAATTTTTCTAGCTGACTAACAGGTTTTTGGACATTGAACGGCTTTTCTGAGGTAAATGTGGCTTTATATGACATTGTTTACAAGCTGTTTTATTGACGTCTTTCCGCTGTTGAAACACTGATTGAGATAACATCTTTCAACATAACTGTTGGTGTTCATTCATGTTTATTTCGTGTTGTAACTAGTAAAGTGGAAGTGACGATCGGTTCATGTGCACTCCGCGCTGCCGCTTCACTTGATCTTCAGGCTTGAGGCGCACGCAAAGAGCGCCAAATTTTCGATTCTTGAGAGGCTTATTGTGCTTGCCTTGGAAAGAAAAACAAAACAAAAAACAAAACAAAACAAAACAAAAAACACCACCACCCAAAAAAAAGGGCACTTCGTGTAGGCCTAAGGACAAAAAGGGCATGCACTCTGTACAGGTTGAGCCCTACCTGTGCACGTGCCTGTTCAGTTATGAATTACATTAATCATAACATATTAATCAAGTAATAGCATGTTTTCAATTAAAAAATTTGAAATTTTTATAGAAATGTTGAGTAGTTTGCATCACGGGATATTACAGTCAGTCGCTGAATATTTCAATCATAAAACAGTTGTCATATTAAATGTTTAGCTACTTACTTGCCATGTATTCTTTCACTGCTAAAACGAAAGCGTCGCACTGGAATTCGCACTAGTCTTCTGTGAACATTAAGCCCCTCCTTCTTAGATTTGATTGGCCAGCTCACTCATTCTGACAGTGATGAACGCTGAGGCAGACCAGCCTAAAATGTAACTTTTAAAACATTTTTTTTTTTGTCATCCAAGCAACAGAGTGGTGCATAATGGAGTACAGCAGAGCAGCATCAATAATATCAAATATTGGGGGGACAATTTGGCCATTTCAAATAATGTCTATGGTGGTTACCAGTGGTGTGCGGTGGTGTTTTAAAATGAGGAGGCAACGTCCTCATTTATGTCCCTGTTAGACAATTTTCCTGGTTAAGTTAACATTACATAAAAAGAGAGACCAAATTCAATTCTATTTTGTATTTTTACACTATGTAATGTTCTATTTATTAAAACCAAGTATAAATTTCATCAAGTTAGTGTTTTTTACGCATTTTTACATTTATTCCAAAATAATAACCAAAGGCAGTAACAATTTATACAAAATATATTATTTATAAACTAATATTCAGCTTTTCTTTTTAATAGTCAATTTATTTTCAGCAGTCATCAAGCTTGTACACACTGGTCACTCACTCACAGACACAAAGATGTACCTTTAATTTCACCACGCTGATTGCTCACTAAAAAACCCCAGAGTCATCATGTTTTCAGGCCATTTTGAGTTTGATTTTGACATGAAATAAAGCAGTGATATCTAAGTGACAGTTGCTTACTATTTAATCAGTCTTCCCATTAACGCCATCACTGTCTTCATTCAGGCTGATTCGACGAGAAGCGCGCGAAAACAAGAGGCGGGATTTATCTCACGAACCAATCATGTCCAATCATAACCGATCATATCCAATCATAGTGCGATGGAGGCGCTGTCTCCCCCCACTAAACCCACCGCACGCTTAGGGGGCTCTGCTTTGTTTCTATGAGCTGAAGGGAGGCACAAGAGACGCAGACTCCCCGCTGTAACTTCACCTGCGGGTATCGCTGTTTGACGGTGTTTCTTTTTAAAAACAAGTGACTTTTACACTTTTTAATGTCAAATTTGCAAAATTTTTGAGTAGGCATTGCCTCCTCGGAAGAAACGCCCCTGGTGGTTACGACCTTGCCATGATTTGGTTTTTGACTGATAGTCCACATACGCTAGCTTTATGCTAGTGCGCTCCTAAACTTTGGCAAAATCCCATTGGATGAAATGCTTCTTAGGTCAGATTAGGAACAAAACAATGAAAGTTTAGTGTCCTTTCACACTTTGTTTCACCCTAATTCTTCACTATCCTTTGATACAGCATTGACACATCCTCAGGGTAATGCTGCCTCTCCAGTGTGAGGTTATGCTCAGCTTTTGCCTTGGATATGATGCTATGCTATGCTACACTTAATTATGTGGGCCTTTGTTGATCGGTCACAGACAACTCACTAATTCATGCGGTATACTATCTGCCTCAGTCAGTTTATGCTAAGCTGCACTTTGGCTTTGTTTTGTCTCATTTCACTGTGAGCCTGGTGGCCTGACGTGAACTGGGGATAAACTTTTTTCCAGGCCTTGGAGCTCCTGTCAAATTTCAGACTGCTTGAGTTTGTCTTTGCGTGTACATAGCCCAAAGGACCCAGAAGTTGTGGCTTGGTTACATTCTCTCTCTCTCTGTCTTCTCATCACCCACTCTCCCCTCTATCTCTCATTTTACTTCCCCCTCTCTCACTTTCTGTTTGACTTTCTCTCCGTCTATGCCACCTGCTCTCTGGTCCCAAGACCCTGTTGGCGACAGATTTGTCTTCCACTGGCCTCATGCAACCTGCTGTGAGAAGAGAACCATTGAGAGATCACTTAAACAAAGTGGGACTAAAGAAGAAGATAGACAGATAGAGAGACAGACAGCCAAGAGAGAGAGAGAGAGATGTTGTAGATCCCATAATAGAAATGGTATACATCCCAACATGTTTTTTTTTTGTTTTTTTTCAATAATTGACTTTTTAAGATAAGATATTTTTTATTGTTTTCTGAAGGAAAAAAAAATCTAAATGAAGTGTGTTTTTGCTTAAAACAAGCAAAATGATCTGCCATGGGTTAAGAAAAATAATCTTGTTTCTGTTTGAAATCTTGTTTCTTGTTTCTGTCCCAAACAGAAACAAGATCATTTTTCTTACCCAATAGGCAGATGATTTAGCCTTTGGGTCAAAAAGGTTGAGAATTACCGAGTTAACTGGGCCATACAAAACCTTGACCTCTTGGGATATGACATACAGTAGGCCAGGTATTACAGTTGCATGAAAAAGTATGGGAACCACTTGCAGAATCTGTGAAAATTTGAATAATTTTAACAAAATAAGAGAGATCATACAAAATGCATGTTATTTTTTATTTAGTACTGTCCTGAGTAAGATATTTTACATAAAAGATGTTTACATATAGTCCACAAGACAAAATAGCTGAATTTATTAAAATATCTCGTTCAAAAGTATGTGAACCATTGATTCTTAATACTGTGTGTGCTTACCTGGATGATCTGCGACTGTTTGTTTGTTTTTTGATGGTTGTTCATGAGTCTCTTGTTTGTTCTGAGCAGTTAAACTGAGCTCTGTTCTTCAGACAAATCCTCCAGGTCCTGCAGATTCTTCAGTTTTTAAAAATCTTCTGCATATTTGAACCCTTTCCAGCAGTGACTTTATGATTCTCAGATCCATTTTATCACACTGAGGACAACTGAGGGACTCAAACACAACTGTTAAAAAAGGTTCAAACATTCACTGATGCTCCAGAAGGAAACACGATGCATTAAGGATGCCGGGGGGTGAAAACTTTTGAACAGGATGAAGATGCCCAAATTTTCCTTATTTTGTTGAAATATCTTCTTTTTTTTTTCATTTAGTACTGCCATTTGGAAGCAACAGAAGATACTTGCATGTTTCCCGGAAGACAAATTAAGTCCAATTTACCTTGATCTTCAAATTCAAAAAGGTTTCACCCCTCAGCTCTTAATGCACCATGTTTCCTTCTGGAGCATCAGTGAATGTTTGAACCTTTTTTAATAGTTGTGTTTGAGTCCCTCAGTTGTCCTCAGTGTGAAAAGATGGATCTCAAAATCATTCAGTCACTGCTGGAAATGGTTCAAATATGCAAAAAATGCTGGAAAACTGAAGAATCCGCAGGACCCAGAGGATTTTTCTGAAGAACAGAGTTCAGTTTAACTGCTCAGAACAAACAAGGGACTCATGAACAACCATCACAAAACAAACAGTCACAGATTATCCAGGTAACCACACAGTATTAATAACCAATGGTTCCCAAAATTTTGAAGTGGGTTATTTTAATAAATTCAGCTATTTTTTTGTCTTGTGGACTATATGTACACATCTTTTATGTAAAATATCTTAATCAGAACAATACTAAATAAAAAATAACATGCATTTTGTATAATCTCTCTTATTTTGTTAGAATTATTCACATTTTCACAGATTCTGCAAGTGGTTCCCATACTTTTTCATGCAACTGTACATAGTCCCTATGAGCTAATAACAGTGTTTCTACGAAAGCAGAGTATTTCTAAAGTGGTTGATGGACGTAAATCTTAAATTACCCTATAATTATTCCCTCATCCCTTTTCCTGTGATTCGCTCCACATTTTCATCCGGTGGAGCGGAGGATAACTCCAGATGCCTTGTAAATATTATCCAGGGTGTCGTGCTGTGATTGTGCCAGTTCAACGTTATTTTTCTGCTGATGACTCTTTCTCTAATGAGTCTCCGGAGACAGACGGTGATCTGATCCACCCCACTGATACCACGGACAGATAAGAAGAATAGTGCTTAAAACGGCTCTTTGTTCACTCTGATGGTATAAGTTCACACACCTGTGTTTGTGTACGTGGGTGGTGGAGACTAATTGCAGGTGCTTAAAGACTGGTTCAAATGTTAATTAGAGCTTACAGACCTTTTCAAAATAATCTGTGACATTGTTCTTTATTTTTAAAATGCAATCATCACATATAAAACATTATGTTTAGAAAATGAATTGGGTCACAGTCATTTTAAAAGTATTATTAAAAATAAAAATTCTAGCATCATTTACTCACCCTCATGATGTTTTAAACCTGTATGAGTTTTGTTCATCTGTGAAAAACAAAAAGAGACACACCAGCAAAATGTTCATGCTGCTTTTTTGCTTTTAATGAAACTGAAATGGTGTCTGATACAGTCAGGCTACAAACATGAAGAAAAAAAAATCATAAAAGCAACATAAAGCTAGTCCATATTACTTTTTGATCTATGATGAAATTTAAGACATTGTGATAATCTCTTGCCTTCTTATTTACACGTCTACATTTTTAAACTTGGCATGTTACCAAATGCGCGAGAACCATAAAACTTAGCGCAACACGTCTTGGTGTGCCAGTGTCAGGGAATAATTTTGAGCAGGCACATGGTTTTGATATCGCTTAATATAGTTGTTTTTGTGCTTGAATAAATTAGTGTTGTTTAAAGATAGAAATTCATGATGATGAGCCTGTGGATTTGAGAAAGACATTGCATTAGTGTGACTATCCTTTCTAACATCTAATTTTGCTTACTAGAAAAGAAAGAATTTAGGTTTTGGAGTGACTTGAAGGTAAATTATGAACAGAATTTTCTTTTTGGGTGTGAACTATCCCTTTAACTAAGATAACATAGCAAAATGGTGGCATTTTTCTCGCTTTGCTGCACTTCATTAAACATACACTGCTCAGGAAAAAAGCATGCATGACAACACATTCAGTGTGAAAGAATATGAATGCTAATGCACAGAGCAAATAAAAAGATCACAACATGTAGTAAACATGAGCTGTTTGAGCTATAAATTGTTAATAAATGTATAAAATGACGATTGAAGCACAGATTTCAGGGTGCCCGGGTCATTAAATATTGCCAGTTCAGTGATTTGGCCAGAGAGGTGATGTCATTTCCTGAATGATGCTACAGTTCATTTACTTCCTGCCTGTAGCCTAGAGTGGGAACTGTGATAATTATATATCTCAATATCAGGCCAACACAAACTGAAGTGAGACTAGTTGACACTGCCTGGATGTGACAGCGTTTCGCACTGCGTAGGCTGAGAGATGGAGGGAGGGTCCTTTAAAGGAATATTCTGGGTTTAGTACAAGTTAAAGCAACTGTATGTAAGTTAACAGTAATGGGAAGCAGTTAAGTGATAGGAATTCACTGTTGTAAATATACCATTAGTGTAATTACAGTAGATAGCCGTACACACACATTTAACATAGGAATGACAGAAGTGTCAAAAGGTCATTCGGTTTAACCGTCCAAAGGCCAATACAGCCATTTCATTTGTGATTAAAATATCTTAAAATGTAATAAATGTATATATTTTTTATTCTGGCATGATTTTATAACATCATATATCAACATAGTGCAACATGGTATTAAAATTATGCGTAGAAGTCGTTGCTTTGTTATGAGAAAGAATGTCCGGAAAAATGAATTTCATTGATGTCATTCAGAGTAACCAATATAAAAGGACCATTTTGTATCAAGTCATGCGGTCAGTATCATGTGACAGGATGTGACATCATTCAGACACCTGCAAAGGACCACATGGTCATGAAGCAAAGTAACTAACTCTCTTTTAACTATTTAAAAATGTCATGTTTTCACTTGCAAATACGCATGTCCCGAAACATCAGGTCATTTGGTACAACCGCTATAAAACATGGAAAATGTTGTAATATTTAAAAAATTGTTTAAAAATAAAATGTTAAATTGTCCTTTTGTTAGCTAGCTAGCAAGCTAACTAACTAGCTAGCTAGATATCAGCCTGTTAGCATTGTTCGAAAATATCGCCATTCGGTATAACCAAAAGTATAATTTGGTAAAACCGAAATTTTGGTTAAACCGAATGACTTTTTTTGGTGACAAATTTTGTCCATCATGTAAAAAATGACAAAAGCAGTGTTAATGAATTATAAAAATCTCATAATCTCATTGTTAACACTTAATTAAACTTCAATTATTTCTCCATTATGTTTATTTATTTTTTTTTACACTTTTAAAAACCTTATTTGTCAATGACCCATTTACATTGTGTGCTAAGCGTTTGAATGCGTATGAGTGTAATCAAATGTTGGCGACATGATAGACCACATTGCACATAATATTTGACATTATAGACTATCACAAGCAGCAGAGATAGGTTTTCAAGGATTCCAATTTTCAAAGCTTACCTGCCACAAAATGTATTGTTAGATGATTTTTGACATCCCAGGCAAACTAGAAAACTCTGTGAGTTAGGGTCAATAAGGTGTTATAGCCTACGTTGCCATCTTTCATAAACAACACTGGCAGGGACGTATTGAGTAACATACTGCAGTAAAACAATCTGCTCATTTGAAAGCAGAAATGTGAGGATTACATTAATTCTACTGTTAAAACGGGTCTATTATTTGAGCTGTAAAGCTGTTTACATCATTATTTAGCCATTTTAGGGTTTATGCCATTGTGTCATGGCAGTGAAGTTGGGTTAGTGTGGTAATAAACATTGTTCCCTAAGTGGTGTTGAATGAGCTTAAAGGGAAAATTGAGACAAAAATGGATGAATGAATCATTATTTACTCTCCCTCATGTCTTTCCAAATCTGTAAAAATCTGATTTTCTTTCCTCTATGGAACACAAAAGAATATGTTTTGCGAAATGTCTCTTTGATTTTTCTGCATACAATGATGACAGAGTTTTTATTTTTGGTAAACCCTTTAACCCTCTAACCTTTTAAAGGGGCTATATGTAAGATTTTTACTTTAATAAAGCATAAAAATACCCCAATATTTTTGCAGATATTTAGGAAAAATGCTAAGTTCACCTACTTGTTTCTCAGAAAAACAATGCTACAGCCAGATAATCTACTTTGAAATGTGCGTTCCGTGTCGGAATGTCTGTCTTTGTTTTGGTCTGTGCGAAACCGCGTGCTGCCAGTTTATCCAATAGTATTTCGACATCCCAGGTTGCCAGTTGGCGGAAAACATTGCGTATTGCAGCCATGGAAACCAGCAAACAAACTGGGTCTGAGAATCACAGATTCTACCTGACCTAAAAAGCCTCTGCATCCATCTGAAAATCTCTATGAACGACAGCATATTAAAACACAGAAAAATCAACTCATCAGCTTACAGTGTGTAAGTCTCCTCAGCTTTCATTGTCAATTGAGCTCCCTCTTGTTGCGTGTCCTCAAGCTGGCCACCCGCGTATTTGAAGGAGGGGGCGGGGCAAACAATATTTTGAATTTGGACTGCAGTACAAATTTCGAGCACTGGGTGTCATTCCTACATATAGCCCCTTTAACTTGTACTGAACTCAAAATATTTCTTTAAAGTATTTTACAAATGAAATGCCTTTGTGATATATATATATATATATATATATAT
>RJVU01053643.1:6628084-6726716 GCA_003731715.1 Anabarilius grahami | reverse complement strand
ATACGCATCTCACATTTAAAGCCCAGATGTTCCAAAGAATCCACTGAATTCTGAATAATCATTTGTTGTCGTCTGGCAGTCGCTGCTTTGTATAAACAGAGTTGGAGACGTGTCCCTCCAGGCGGGTCAGGAGGGGCGCTCTCTTGCGATCTGCCAGCGAAAATCCCTGTGAGCGTAGTGTCAGGAAAATCTTGCTTACACTGAAAGGTTTTCGTGCGTGTGGATTTGAGGGGGAAAAGGGGTCAGAGCAGTACCCTTGACAGTGATGTGATGAGGGCGACAGCCCCACTTCACTGGACTCACACGCACTCTCTGATTTATTTCTCTTTTCACAACTTTCTCTCTCTGATTGGGCAGGTCTCAGTGGGTATAGAGACGTCAGTTGCGGCTGATTAAAATAGACGATGCTTATCATACTGTGGTATTGCCTTGTAATTTATGTCTGATTGCTTGCAATCTCCGCCAATATATCTTTCCCATCATCAGTGTCTCTATGTGTTTTTAATCTTTGCAGTTCACCCTTTGCTCTGCACATTAATAATCATCTGTGTGTGTGCGCACATTAAGCAGGTATGCTCAAATTGCTGGATAATTGTGCATATGCATGATGTGAGTAAAATGTATTCATATAAGAGTCTGACATTGACATGGTTATTCAAATGCATGCTAAACAACAGCCGAAACACCCTCAAGCTTGAAAAACAAGAGTTGTGCACTTATTTCTATATGTGTGGGAGACTATCAAGGAAATGTTTAGGTTATATTTCCTTGATTGAATGAAATATAACCTAAACATTTCCTTGATAGTCTCCCACACATATAGAAATAAGTGCACAACTCTTGTTTTTGTATGATATTCTGCTTAAAGAAAGTGAAGTCCATTTTTGGACAACATAATAACATCATATCAGCATTATTATAATGTAAAATGTAGGTGTAAATTGTTTATTATAATATAAAATGAAATATTATAATATATAGAATATTATATATTTTATATTAGGTACATTATAAGATAAAGTATGTATATATATATATATATTAAACAACAATAATAATAATGGAAAAACTAGAAGTGAAACCTTGGGAAGCCTTTTGGTAATGATAACTAGGGGGCAAATATGCTTAAATGTCTTAAAAATAATGTCAAAATGCAAAATAGCTTAATGGTCCTAAATGTATTCTTCATTTTCTTAATGCAAATTATTTATTTTGGTGAAATATGACATTTCTTGACAGGCTTTGTGAGATTCAGCCATGTGTAGTTGTGCATCCATATTGTATAGCCTACCACCCACAGAACAGAGCTTTAGGGTTTTAAGAAACTAGTGCCACGCTCTGTGTCCGTCTGTTGCAGAGTGTCGGGATAAAGTGTTTGAGACATTGGGTGAATGAGTTTGATCCTGGTCCCTCGCTGCTCTGATCTCTCTCTATCTGTTGCGGCAGGCCTGGCTAATGGAAGCCGACCTCTGAACATGTCACCTATCTACTTCCATTCACGCTGGTGTGGCCAGGGAATGGATCTTAATTTACCCTTGTGTCCCTTCTCGTGTCCTCTCTATACCAGTGCTGGCACAAACCTTACCGTGCTATTTTAAGGACTACAATCCATTTAGAGCATTGTAGAGTTACAGGAATAGGTTACCCCCAAATGACCATTCTGCCATCATTTACTCACCCTCATGTCATTCCGTTATTCAGCTCATATTTTCCCCCTCAACACTAAAAAATAAAGGGGGATTTCGCAACCATGCCATAGGAGAACCATTATTTGGGTTCCCCAAAGAACATTTCAGTTAACTGTTCTTAAATTAACAATTTTTTTCTTACTGTGAAAAACATTTTAATAATCTAAAGAACACTTTCCCACTATAAAGGTTCAGATGTTGAAGGTTTCCAATGTAGCCAATAAAGAAGAGTGAAGTGAGCTGTTATTTGCTGTGACCAGATTATTGGGTCAGACTGGTTTTGTGGATCAACTGATTCATTGAAAGATCCAGTTCAAAAGAGTGAATCATTCAAAAATCACACATATCTACTCTGTCTAAGAGTAAAGAGAGCTTGGGATAATTATTCAAACTGCACCAACAAACGTCAAAGCCTGACAAATGCGTCTGTTACCGTTGGTCTGTTGTCATTGTCTGTGCAGTGTGAATTAGTCTTTAGTCACACAAAACTGAAGTTTCTGTTTTTATTCATTTTTCAAAATGTCTCCCTTTTGCATTTACTATTCCCTTAAATTCATCATGAAATCAAAATGGACAATTCTAGTTTCTTATAGAATATTGCAGTATTTATAATAAATGATTTATCCGTTCTCATAATCATTATCCCTCGTAATTTTTGACTAAAATAACTTTCCCTCTCTCTTGCAATGATGTCTCTTTTTTGGGCGATGGCGGGACAACTCACTCACGAGTTCAGTAGCAAACCACAACCATCCAATCAATTCCAGAGAAGCCATTTCACTCGATATTTTACAACTTCCATTTAATAAGAAAACCTGAATAATTAATTTGAAAAAGATGCCGTTTCAGAGGATAATGTCAAGAGCTCATGCGGTTATCTATTTTTTGATGTTTTTAAATTGTGTTGACACATTTTGTGGTCAAGATGGTGAGCCTGAAGAAAAACATCTGTTACCAGTAATTAACTGATGGCTCAAAATGTTTTTTTACACAATTAATGTTGTTGTGGATTTGTTTACATTTATATAAATGAAGTTGTAGCCTCTCTAGACCAAGGCAGCAGCATAGCACACCTGCGTCCTTCGCCCACTATGTCCCAATGGGACATAAACAGCAAATGTCAAGCAAACTAAACACATTCCATCTGCACTGTTTCCAGTGCATTTCACCGAAGAAAAGATAAGTCTCCAAGTCCCCCACCAACTACATTCTCACGGCTGACAACTAAATTTCCGAAGAATTGGCCCTAGATGGGTGGTGACTCTCCTGTGAACTTGCCATAACACTGGCTGGCCACCCACAGCTGTTTTACAAGGATGTCGGCAGGCATGACATGATCATTCAACATTAACATGTAGCACTGGGAGGTGTTGCAGTTGACTGATCTAGATAGAGCGGTATCCTCACACAACAGCTAAAGAGGGGTGAAGAGATGCCCCCTAGCCAGACTGAGTACAAATGAAGCTGGCACAGGGATCACCACGCCATCACTTACCAAAAAAAAGTTTCCAAGACTGCATCGATGTTGCTTAACCCTAAATCTTGAACCTCTTCATAACTTTTAGCATTATCACAGAATTTAATTAATCAATGACATGATTCTCCTACAAAACTAATAATTTATTCTAAAATACATATACTTAGTGTGACATGAATATGCCTATTTTGTGATGATCATGTTTCTGAATAAAAATTCATTTAGATATTTCTGGGGGTATGAAGTAAAAAATGTCAAGGTAATATAACCATTCTGGGAATGAAGAAAGGCTTATTAAAAAAATAAAGACTTAAAAAGAAAACATTATTAAAGTAGGTTGACATAATTCTAATTTAAAATAATTCTGAATATTTGTAATTCACTGTATTGTTTAATTATTTTTACCATGCAAAATATTTAGATAAATAAAAAAGTGCAGTACTATATATTTATAAAAATTTAATTTAATTAAAACTTTTATTGAAAACGGTATAAAAAATACTGCATAAAAATACTGTACATTTTGTATTTATTTAAATATTTTACAGGTAAAGAGTAATTGTACCTTTTACCTTGAAAAATATATTTAATTTTAGAGTCATTAAATTTGAACTTTTCTTGAAAATGGTATAAAAGTTTTTAAAACTAGATAAAACCAACCTTTCTAAGAACTTAGCACATCTAGTTTAACACCAGTGTGGGTGTTAAAGTAAATTTTTAAAAGATTTTTCCTTTTCTTTATAATTTTTCATGGACACACATAGGTAATGTTTGTGCCTATTTTAAACTATCCTACCTGTCAGCTAATGTATTAATGAAGATATCACCTTTTCTCTGATCAACTCCACTAAACAAACTGGCAATCTGATTTTGTTCTCTAAAGCCTGAGCTGACAATACCAATAGCCCGTGCCGATCAAATCAACCTGAAACCTTTCATTCCAACTCTCCTCTCTCTCTAAACTTGCTTGTCGGGTTTCATTGGATTTGTTCCAGTCTGTTTTTATTGTAAATGGCTTCGGTCGAACGGTAGACTGCCGTTGTCCGTGGGGAGGGGAATGTGCAAGCAGACAATGAAGCAATCTTGCTCAAATTCAGCTCTGGTGCCACATCTCCAGTCACACCGGTTTGTTTGTGTTTGATTGAGCAAAGGAGGATTTGCATGATGCAGAGCTTGGAGAGCAAGAGAAGCACTTAAAGGAATAATAAAGATGCATATATAAATGATGAGAATAAAGGGCATGTGGAGGAAGATAATTTTTAGAGGGAGTTTCCAGGCAAGAAATCATTTGTTCACTGTTTATTATGGATATAAATATGTGTAATCTATCCGCGTTTGTTCAGGTGTGTGTGTGCACATTTATGTTTTCCTTTAGTTTGTCCAATTATTGGTGAGCCCAGCACAACGCATTGATTTCCTATTGGTCGATATGAGCCAGAGTTAAATAGCAATAGGAAGGAGTTCAGGGCAAACACACTCTTTTTCCTCCTTGTTTGTCTGTTTTCTCTCTTTCTTCCCTCTAGTAATCAGTTTCATAAGCATGAAGGATAACCTTTTGGAGTCTAAGAACCAACAAGCTGAAATTATGGTGAGCAGCACAAGATGGACCAGCCTCTAGCGAATGAATAAAGCAAGGAGAAAGTATGGAGAGAGAGAAAGGGGTGGAAGGAACAGTGTTTGATTATTCATGATGAAATAATTTGCCAAGACAGAGAGAACGAGAGAGATTGGAAGTTAGGGCATACAGGAGACCAGCGGATGCAGAGTGCTCCAATGTCTTGTGGGATAGCTCCACGTCTCCCTTGTAGGCCATTTTTCTCCTCTGTCACATTCTCAGATGTGACAACAGCCTCCTGGCCGTTATGTCCCACCAATCCTCTCCTGACAGTTAACGAGACACACATGCACGGCACGCATACATACCCATACATGTCCATGTTAACACTTTAAGCTTTATTTCTTCCTCTCTTTGCTCACCTCAGCTGTCTCTGCTTTTGCTCTTTGAAGTGATGGTTCAACGGAAAATGAAAATTGGAATGCACTCACCCTTATGTCAATCCAACCGGCATGACTTATTTTCTACTGTGGAAAGCAAATAGTTTTTTGTTTTTTTCTATTTTAGCAACTATTTTCAAAATGAAAGTGAACAAGGACTGACACAAAAGCACCGTAAAAATTTTATTGATTTACATGACTGTCCAAGTCTTCTGAAACATGATAGCTTTGAAACAGGATGTAATTTTAGTTGTTATTCACTGAAAATTTCAAAATCTGCCATAGCTCTCTTCTCATGTTCATTAGAGAGGTAGCAATATCTACGGAGCCCCACACATGACATGTGGGAAAAATAAATAAATAAAAAAAATAGAAATCGTGGCCACAAATGAAGAATTAATTCCCAAAATCTATAAATTAGTTACATTTGTATAGATAAATCATGCTGTGGCCATGGTTGAACTAAAACAAGGGAATGAATTGATGTACAAAATTTAAATAAAACAATTAAGTCATGGGAACAAAATCTTAATTTGAGTTTTTTATTTTTTCCCTGTATGTCATGTTCGGGGCTCTGTAAATATAAATAATTCTTTTTGAGTCAAATCTTTTCAATGAATCACTTGATTCTGTTTTGATTCTGAATGATTGGCTCACTAATTAAACTAATCAGTTTCTCAAGTTCATAATTTTTTTTTAAGCCAGAAAGCTCCGGTACCTGCAAAAATGAATCAATTATTTTCTTTTTTTTTTTTAAACGATGAGGGTGAGCAAATCATGACAGAATTGTAATTGTTTTGATTGAACTAATCCTTTAACTTCCTGGGTTATCTCTGTACAGATAATGCTAATATATTTCCTTTTTAATCCACTGTATTTTCTCCCCCATCTCCTTTTCTTCCTTTCTCCATTTCCCTTTCTCAGTTCTTCTTCACTCTTGCGCTCCCAAGGCTCCTTTTTCTATTTTTTTCCTCCCAGCTCGCTGTCTGTCCACTTGGGGGCCTCCTGCTTATATCATATCTGAGTGTATGAGTTTAAAAGCGTGTGGGTATGTGCGTTTGAGAGAGATCTGGAGTGCGTGCTAATGTAATAAGAGGTAAAGTGTGTTTTAGGGAGGAGAAAAGAGAATGCTGAAATAAGGATGTGTTATTCAGTGCATTTCATTGTAATTTTACTCTGTGATCAATACAAATGAGAGCTGAGACTGCAGCATGCCTCTGATCAGAAAGAGTCATCATTTCAGGATATGAAATCATCTCTCACTCAACTGAAAATCTACAGATGGATGGATGGATAGATGGATAGATAGATTGCTGTTGGGGGAGAGGCAGAGGTGTGTGTGTGTGTCTCTGTGTGTTATCGTTCTCTGCAAACTGTTCAAGAAGTCTCTTTTGTCTTTGTCAGATCAGAGTGATTAATTTGTCTCTCTTTCTCTTTTCTCATCTCTCCCTCTCGGTTTGACGCTTCTGTCACTCTGCCCTGCTCGACCCCACCATCAGTCATTCGTCCCAATCCCCATTCCTGTTGACCTTTCACCTCACCCTCAAACCTCTTCATCAGTCACACACCTGATAGCACGACTAGACTCCCACTGACATAAACCTGACTCCTGTTTAATATTTATTTCCTTTTTCTCTCTTTCAAATTACTCTGAATTGTAACTGTTGTCATGTGCACCAGCAGGTCAGAGAGGCTATTTCTATATCCTGTCCTACTTCTCAGGGTGTATATAATATACACCGATCAGGCATAACATTATGACCACCTTCCAACAATGCTTAGGTAGGTGGTACGTGTCAAAGTAACATCCACATGGATGGCAGGACCCAAGGTTTCCCAGCAGAACATTGCCCAAAGCATCACACTGCCTCTGCCGGCTTGCCTTCTTCCCATAGTGCATCCTGGTGCATGTGTTCCCCAGGTAAGCGATGCACACGCACCCGGCCAACCACATGATGTAAAAGAAAACGTGATTCATCAAACTTGACCACCTTCTTCCATTGATCCGTGGTCCAGTTCTGATGCTCACGTGCCCACTGTTGCCGCTTTCGGCGGTGGACAGTGGTCAGCATGGACAGTATGCGGCTATGCAGCCCCATATGCAACAAACTGCGATGCACTGTGTATTCTGGTATCTTTCTATCAGAACCAGCATTAACTTTTTGAGCAATTTGAGCTACAGTAGCTCGTCTGTTGGATCGGTCCACACGGGCCAGCCTTCGCTCTCCACGTGCATCAGTGAGCCTTGGCCGTCCATGACCCTGTCGCCGGTTCACCACTGTTCCTTCCTTGGACCACTTTTGATAGACACTGACCACTGCAGACCGGGAACACCCCACAAGAGCTGCAGTTTTGGAGATGCTCTGACCCAGTCGTCTAGCCATCACAATTTGGTCCTTGTCAAACACTCACTCAAATCCTTACACTTGCCCATTTTTCCTGCTTCTAACACATCAACTTTGAGGACAAAATGTTCACTTGCTGCCTAATATATCCCACCCACTAACAGGTGCCGTGAAGAAGAGATAATCAGTGTTATTCACTTCACCTGTCATAATGTTATGCCTGATCGGTATATATATATCTTCATCTTCAAGTCTTGTTACAATTTAAAATTACTGTTTTGTATTTTAATACATTTTGAAAGGTTATTTATTCATGTGATGTAAATCACATTTTCTTTAGTATCTCACTAATCTTACTGTTCAATTCAGTTTCCATAGAATTCCACAGATTCTCCCCACAATCAGTGCAGAAATGTAAAAAAATTTGTTTTGTTTTTTTAAATACAGACTCCTGCTAAAGTATGTCACTCATATTTTGTTGAGTCTTTAGCTCAGTCATGTGGTTTGTGTGTGTTTGTCAGCGAGAAGTCCCTAGGATTCGGTTTTGTTCACTCATGTGCATTAATGTAATGTGTTTCTCTTAGACAAAAGTGTTTGTATATGTGTCCCTTACTGGCTGCCATTACTGTGAAACCCCCGTCAACAAGCAGCAGATTTCATAGGCATTTGAGTCCTGGGCCCGATGGAGCCATATCACTGAAGAAAGGAAGGAAGACGGAGGGATGATAACCCCCTCTGATGAGTATAGGGACTGGGAGATTCGTGGAATCCTCTGACTTTATTTATTTATCTGTTTAACTCCATATTTCATTCCTCTGTCCTCTGTTTACAATTCACACAACTCTTTATTATAAGGTATGAAACCAGCATTATATTTACAGTGCACAGCATAAATGACCACACCAGCTCTGAACAAATACAAAAGATGTATTTTCTTTATGATCACTAATACAATTCATGGAAAGATGGCAAAACTAAAATGTATTAAACATATACATAATAAAAACTGAGAAATATATGTCATTAATAGCCATAAAATAAGTAAATTAGTCAATTTTGTTTAAATGAAGGATTGCAGAAATGAGTACACCCTAGATTTTATTCAACAAATGTATAATATTCTAGTACTTAGTATGCCCTCCATAATTTTGAATATACTGCTCTGACCCTTTTTGGCACGGAGTGTACAAGTTCATGACAAATTGTCACATCTGTCCTGTTTAACTCCTGGATGATAAGCTCCTTAAATGCCCTAATATTTAATGGGGAGTTTTGCTCAACTCGTCTCTACAGAATCCCCCACAGGCGCTCAAGAGTGTTAAGACTGAGTGCAATACATGTCCACAGAAGGTTTGTCATCTTGGATATCCTCATTGTCATGTTGAAAAAATGCCCAACAATGCAGGGAATGAGGAAAGGGTTACATCTTCTGTTTCAAGTTTGTGTATTAAATTACACAATGTTGTGGGAATTCATGACAGCATTGATAAAGCACAACTCCCTCACACCTTCAGCACTCATACATCCCTATATAAGAGCTTTACTATCACTGAACTTTACTGTGGGAACCAGGCACTTCTCACTGTACTCCTCCTCTAGCAACACCAGAACATTTTGGATGCTGTTAGATTCAAAATGATTGATTTGGTCTCATGAGACCAGAGTATTGATTCCCAGAATCAATATATTTTGTAAATATGGGCTTTGGAAATGGCTAACTGACTTTATTGTACTTTGGCTACAGTCATTTCTGCAGGCTGCATCTTACTCTGTGAGATAAACAGTCACTCTTTTCATAGCTTTTGCCGGCTCTGAGACAATCGCTTGGTATTTTTCCTGCTCTTTGTCTAGCAAAAAAAATCCCTCATCACTAAATGAAAGCTTAAAATGAAGGCCTGATTATTTCAGAGGCCTTGTCACAAGTCCATTGTTTCAGAATTTCTGTTACTTTTGCTGTATTTTCACACTTAAAACAATGATTTGGAAATCCCCTTGTACCACTGTCCTCTTCTGTGCTAAGAAATAAGTCTCCTGACAGTTCTCTCCCAAGTGGTTCCATTGTTGTCAGCATTAAGTCTGAGAATGATTCAGTGGGCTATTTAACACTTTTAATTGTCAAGAAATTACTTCTCTTTAAATGTTTTGGTTCAACATACTTACCTGTTGATCAAACATTGCCTTAAACTTACACCAGAAAAATTTTATTTTGTTATTTAGTAACTTTTAGGAGGGTGTACTCATTTTTGCTACACAACATTTTATCACCTTGATAAGAAAATCTTATTTTCCTGAATAATTTTGACATGCTTCTTTGGTAATTGATTAAGCAGACTTGCTGGAACATTATATCTCTAAAGAACCCTAACATGTCTTCTAAGAAATTGAGTAATTGCATGATTTGAAGTTTTGAGACGTTAATTTTGAGTTTCAGTGCCAGACGATGATGATATGTCTGACAGACTCTCACTGGAATCAAGACAATTTTATTACTGTACGAAGCCAAGAACAAGAGATTTGACCCGCTAAAACTTGCCTTCTCATATCTCTTTATTAAAAGATTTGATTCTCAGTTTTTATTTGAACAGTGATTTGTAAGAGCACCTTGACACCCTCCATCTTCTTCCTCACTTCCAGCATTCCTGTCTCTTTGGATGGTTCCCTTTCTTTGAGATTGTTCCTCCCACAACTCTTTGTCTCTCATAGCAAAACCATACTTTTTCCACTTTCACAGCTGTTTTCCCATAGCCTGACTGTCTCTTCCTCCCCACTCTCTCTTTCTGTCTTTTTCATTCGTATCTCTCTTCCGTTTTCGGTTTCTGTCATGCATCAAAAGAGCTTGACGTTTGTGACGAGAGTGGTCCCAGAGACCCCTCCCACATGAGGACCCCACTGGAACATCAGCTTTCTCATTCAACTCTTATCTGCCCCATTTCGGCTCCTTTCCATGGCAACGGTTGCTGAGAGAGTGAGCGGGCGCCAGGTCTCCAGCGAAGCCCAGCCTTGTCTTAGACAGATGTCTTCGCCGAAAAAAGAAGGCATAAAGAAAAAAGGAGACGCTGCTTGAAAGAAGAGCAATGATAGTCCTGAGACATTATGCTTCCTGAGACTGCACAGATGCCAGGATCTTTAAATATGTGCCATGTGATGGTGTGGTAGTTATATGGATGTCCATTATAGTGCCTGACCTCAGTGCTGGTGTCTAATGAGTGTTTAATGTATAGTGCTTTCTGGCACACTCGCATTGTTTGTTTATAATGCCTGTGAGAGAGTGGGAGATGTGAGGAAACGGTGCTTCTAGCAGCTCTTCCCTGCAGAAATGTTAACTTCAGAGCAAAGAGAAACAGACTGACAGCTGAGAGCTTGTCCATCCAGTTTGTGAGAAGGACCCCTCCCAGGACATAACCCACATTTACTGCTATTTTTACATAAATACCTCACTTTAACACTCAAATATACGCACAGACACACACTGTTTAAAAATGTCCTTACGCAGCCCTGTTTCCTATCTTCCTATCTTCCTAGCTGTTCTGAAATGGAAATCTCAGAGTTTGCCATCTCAGGGTAAATCAACTCAGAGTTCAAGTTTTAATTCAGAGTTTGTTGAACCACCTTATTGAAACGGCCCCAGGAAAAGGATTAAGTGGGCTAATGGATAAGTGGATTAATACAGTGCATTTCCATCTCATTTCCATCCTTCATCTCTTCATCTGTTCACAGACCTTGGGTCTTTCCTTCCATCTCTTTCGTTCTCTTCTTTTTTCCTTTCGGGAATGTGTGTAGGATTACATGTGTTAAACTCAGTCAAGTCTGCCCGACAGAGTGAAACGCCTCTGCAACTGTTGCCTTTATTATACCTGCTCTGGAGACTGAGTGCTCACCATGATATAAGATTGAGGGATAGACAGAGAGAACAGAGACTGAAAAGCTGTTTGGTTTGATTCCTCTCTTCTTAGAAGTTACTTTCTCTGACTTTGTTCCCGGTGAGCTTCTGGGGTGTTTAATGCCTTCATAGGCTCATATCTTCTAAGGCAGCAAAAATATCTATCAAAATAAAGGTGACTTAAATCAAATTACTGAAAAAAATACCAATGGTACCTAATAGACTTGTTTGTCTTCAATTACATCATTGTTCTTTCCTGTTCCTTCATATTAACTTTTAAGAATGGATATTAAAGGGTTAGTTCACCCAAAAATGAAAATTCAGTCACCCTCATGTCGTTCCACACCTGTAAGACCTTCATTCATCTTCAGAAGACAAATTAAGATATTTTTGATAAAATCCGATGGCTCAGTGAGGCCTGCATTGCCAGCAAGATCATTTCTTTTTTCAATGCCCAGAAAGATAATAAAGACGTATTTAAAACCATTCATGTGACTACAGTGGTTCAACATTAATGTTATGAAGTGACGAGAATACTTTTTGTGCGCCAAAAAAAACAAAATAGCGACTTTATTCAACAATATCTAGTGCTGGGTGATTTCAAAACACTGCTTCATGAAGCTTTGAAGCTTTATGAATCTTTTGTTTCGAATCAGTGGTTTGGAGCCCCAAAATCACATGATTTCAGTAAATGAGGCTTCGTTACATCATAAGTGTTTTGAAATTTCAATAGTTTATGTGACTTTGACAGTTTGATACACGCTCCGAACCACTGATTCGAAACAAAAGATTCGTAAAGCTTCGAAGCTTCATGAAGCAGTGTTTTGAAATCACCCAGCACTAGATATTGTTGAATAAAGTCACTATTTAGTTTTTTTGGCACACAAAAAGTATTGTCGTCGCTTCATAACATTAAGGTTGAACCACTGTAGTCACATGAACTGTTTTAAACATGTCTTTAGTAGCTTTCTGGGCATTTGAAAGTGTTAATTATCTTGCTGTCAATGGAGGCCTCACTGAGCCATCAAAAATATCTTCATTTGTGTTCGAAGATGAACGAAGGTGTGGAAAGACATGAGGGTGAATAATTAATGACAGAAATTTCATTTTTGGGTGAACTAACCCTTTAAGCTATCATGAATTCAGTTCCAGTGCAGAATAGTTGTTATCTTTATTCTGTTAATTAAGGCAGTGGAGCGCTCCAAACAAACAATATCCATAAAATATGACTGTTTTGACAAAGAATTAAATGGAAATCACAAATTAATGATAGCCTTCTTCACAGCTGTTAACCCCGAGAAGAGAATCCTGTTTTGATTTATAGTGCAGGGTTAAAGAGAAATCATCATTAATAAGGAATAGACAGGGGTCAGGATCAAGCGTCAGTTCCAAAAGTTGTCATAAAATAGTAGAGACTTTAGTCCAGAAATTGAAGATCAGCAGACATTCGCAAAATACATTAAAGGGGTGGTTCAGTGGTTTTTTTCTTGATTGTGTTTTTGGGGCATAGTTTAACATGTCTTAATGCTTCGTTTTTTTGAAAACACTGTATTTTTCATATATTTTACCTTTATTCTACACCTCTGTTTCCACTGTCATATGAATGGCTCGTTTGACTTCCTGCTTCTATGAAGCTACTCCCGCCGAAATACGCAATGTGCTCAGATTGGTTAGCAGGTTGGTAGCTGGCCCAGTGTATCATGATTCGCTGAAGCGTCCGGAAACACCACGCCCCTTACCATCTGTTGCTTCAGTGAAAATGTAAATAATAGCGTCTACATTGCTGTATCAATTTGAGCCGAATCAGACCCAGATGAAGAGGGTCAAGGTGCAATCGCGGCTTTTAAAGGACGTTTAAGAATGGTATTTAATTTTTTTTGTTTGTGTCAAAGTGTTTAGATGCTGTCACTGCTATAGCTTTCAATATACAGTTTTATCCTGATTAAAGCTTTACTGTAGCCAAAAACATGACTGAGTAGTCGCATTTTTGTAAAGGTATCATTTAATTTATAGCATGAACAACTGTTTGTCTATGAACATAGAAGTTTGTTGGTGTTTGTAGAATTTAGCTAACTGGCTAGCGAAGCAAAAACGCGTTGCTCTTTGTATACGTCCTTGATGCAACCAAAAATAGCAACAGAACTATACGTTTAAAAGACATGTACAAACAATAAAACGTACTTACAGTTTGAAGCCAATAAACAGCAGCTTCTGCTTTTAAAGTGGGAACTGCTTCTTTCAGTAATAGCCTTTGTGCATTCAGTAAAAGCCATCCAGTATTGAACTCGTGTAGATTCTGGAAGCTGTCTTCAGCACCCCATTCAGTGTAGAAAATATCACAGATTATAATGGGTTCTATTATCTTTTGACACGTTGCGCCGCGCCGCTCACGTCCGGTGTACACAACTCTTCCGGTTCCATTATGCCGCGCCGCATGGCCTCGCCCACTCTGTTGCGTGTTCCCGGGGGCGTGTTTTGCAGGGTTTATGATGTCACCAACCCGGGACGAAGCTCGCTGTAGACCAAACCAGTCGTTTTTGTAAACTGCCATAACTTTAAAAGACAATATCTCCGTTTACATTGAACTTTCAGCGCTGTAACTTTGCAGATACTGTTTATGCTCAAGCAGCAACATTACACACTAACTAAAGTTAAAAAAGTGAAATCGCATTTAACCACCCTTTAAATATAGGATATATGCTTTTATAATATGTTATACTGTTTCTGTTTTATCTGCCATTGTGTGGCTTATTTTTTCACTTATTGCAATGCATTATGGGATTGCCTTCACCAAAAATCTGGCCGAAACAAGGTGTCTCGGGAGGCCGCACAAAATTATTCCGCCTAGCTTTTGGATCAGGCTTTGCATCGGGAGCGTGCCTATGATGCCTTAACATGCTGCCTAGGGAGATGGTTTGCTAGGTTTTGGAACAGAGCATCTATATCTCACTCTCTCTGCTCTGTCTTGTTACAAGCTTTTAGAGCAGATGAGTGAGAGCTGTTTTTAAGGGGCCCGGGGACTGAGGGAAGCACAGGAGGAAAGAGCGAAAGAACAGATCAAAAGAGAGCGAGAGAAAGGGATCCAGCAAGACAGCAATGTTCTGTTACGATAAGAGAATCGTTTAGTTGTGATGATTTCGGGATAGTCTCTGAAATCCGAACGTCTCATCAATTAAACACATGACCACAAAAAAGGGAAACTTTTCCGTGACAGTTTTGAGCCTTGCCATGCTGCCGGGGACTTCCAGAGCACCAATCCGTCCTTTTCAGCTTTTTTTTCCCACTCACCCCCTTACTCCCGACATGCTTTCCTCCCGGTCCCAGTTTCCTGGTGCTGCTATTCCGGTTATCATGTGTGTTTGAAGACTTGTGCCAGGTGCCTCTGGCCTAGATGCATGAAGAGGCAGACAGCCTAAGGGGGAAGAAATAGGGGCCCAGGTTGGGACATGGCTTTGGATGGATGAATAGGAAAGAGGAAGGCACAGAGGAGGCAGGGTGCTGGATCCACCTCTGAGAGCTGCCCTAACTGGGGCAGATACACTTAATTTGCTCTTCCTGTTGACTCCAGCCACACATTTCCACAGTTAAATTCTCTCTTTCACTTTCTTTCTGGACTGAACTCAGTGTGGATACTTGTGGTCTGTTGGATGTGGCTCATGTTGCCGTGGGATGTGGCTGCTAAGCTGTTGGCTGGCTTGGTGACCATAACGTGGATAGTGTGTCCATGACTGAGCTGTCGTTTGGCCACCGTCCCGTATGCCTGAAGTGTTTCTGGAACATTTCCACCACCAGTTCACATACAGACTCCTCAACTACAGTTTTGGACATGAAGATTGTCTCACTGTCCAACTGCACTCACTCTTATGTGCTTGTCCCTTATATCTAAGAGGTTGTCTATCTTTTGTTTGTTTGTTTGTTTGTTTTGTTTTCATCCTTTCACACTCTGTCCTCTCTCAGTGCCCTGCACATCTGGCATGTTGGAAAAGTCTGTCAACCTCAAATTGACAAACACCAGACTTGGTCGTAAAGGTACTTTTTTCTTCACATTTCCTCTGTCTTTCTGTCACGCTCTGTCCATCCGTCTTTGTTTCTTTAGCTCTTCTTCCCCGAGAGACTTCCCTTTTGCTTTCTTGTTCGATTGTTTTGTTCGTATCTTTAAACGCAGCTGGGGTTGTCCCTCTCTTTCTGGTCTGGTCATCCAATTTTGTGGCCTGAGGGCAAGACCTGTAAGGGAATTAATAAAAACACTCGCAAAAAATACACATGGTGGAATATAGTCTTAGAACTAGGAATTTATTTAAATTAAAATATTTAATGACATAATATTTTATATCAAAAGTGGAAGGTAAGGTTTAAAAAAAATAAAATAAAAAATGTAAATTACTTAATTTAATTATATATATATATATATGTATATATATATATAAAGCTTTGCCATCACAGGAATAAATGAGATTTTGAAATATATTAAAATAGAAAATAGTTAAATTGTATTAAAGGGGACCTATTATGAACCCATTTTACTAGATGTAATATAAGTCTCGGGTGTCCCCAGAATGTGTCAGTGAAGTTCCAGCTCAAAATACCCCACAGATCATTTATTATACCATGTTGTGAATGCCCATTTTTGTGTTGAAGCAAAAACATGCTGTTTTCATACATGTATTTTAAATGAGCTGCAGCTCCCCGCCCACCTATTTAGTCACCGCACGTTGCGTGAGAATTAAACTTAGCTGTCTTATTGCACTTATTTCACAACATAAATTCTTAAACATAAAAAAACTTAAACATAAACATAAATTCCTAAACATAATCTTTTTCTCCTCACCCTTATAGTGTATTTGGGAAAACACATACACTTTTTCACTGAATAACCTCTGACAGCTCAACAAAATTCATGTACCAAGATATATATGTTCAGTTTTGTTTAATTTTCACTAGGCGTTTCTCAATGTCAAGGAAGGATCCTCGGAAGCCAGAATTTCGAGGATGCTACGTCATCGACATCCGTCGAAGGACTGTTCCAATGTCGAGGATCCTCGGAATTTCAAACAAGGACCGAGTCCTTCGTTCGAAAAATATCCCATATACAGGAAAGGATGCATATGTGTAGCCTTCGCGCTCTAAAATCACCCACAATCCTATGTGCGCAGCTTTGCGATCTTGTAAAAAAAAAATAAAAATAAATGTCGGACTTTAGCGGGCAATATGCTTTCAAATGTAAGTATATTTACGTTACCAAACATTTGTTATAACTGTAGTAAATATGTCAGATAAATAAAGTTTAACGTTTAAATGCCAGTACAAATTACTACCGTATTGATATTATAATTTATACAAATACAAATTACGTTATTGATGGCTAACTGAACCGGACCGTCATTTAACAATTGTTAGCTTGGTTGCCGTCACCGGCATTTCTTTTACCTTTTCACTGACGTAATGACGCAATGACGTGCACTTGCAAGTCTGTTCCATTTACATGTTCTCCGAATGCTAAAGAGGAGCCTCGCCTAGCCTCTGAAGGAAGTGATTTGGAAGGACCAGTCCTGTCAAGGAAGTATCCTTGACATTGAGAAACGCCTACTGTTTCCTGTTCTGGTTTGCCTCTGTTCCTAATTAGTTTCCATAGTTACTGATTTAATTTACCTTTTCGTACTTAGTTTGATTACTCCACTGTGTATTTAAGACCTGAGTTTCCTATGTTCTTCGTTCTGTATTGCTTATGTGACTGTGGAAAGCTAAAACGATCTCCTAGTGTGTCTTCTTTGTTTAAAAATAAGTCTTTTGTTTAGAGTTTATCTCATTTCTTTCTTTTTCACACACACACACACACATGTTCGTTTTTGTGAATTGTGGGGACATTCCATAGGCGTAATGGTTTTTATACTGTACAAACTGTATTTTCTATCGCCTACACTACCCCTACCCCTAAACCTAACCATCACAGAAAACTGTGCACACTTTTACTTTTTTCACAAAAAGTCATTCTGTATGATTTATAAGCCTTTTGAAATGTGGGGACATGGGGAATGTCCTCATAAGTCACCTCTTCTTGTAATACCTATGTCATCCCCATGTCATTATACACATTTGTGTCCTGATATGTCACAAAAACGCGCACACACACACACACACACACACACACACACACACACACACACACACACACACACACACACACAGAGAGAGGTTTGTTTTGCTATCTTAGTGAGGACATTCCATAGGCGTAATGGTTTTTATACTGTACATTCTATCCCCCTACACTTCCCCTACCCCTAAACCTACCCATCACAGAAATTGCATTTTTACATTTTTAATAAAACATTGTTTAGTATGTTTTTAAAGCTATTTTAAATATGAGGACTCATGAAATGTCATCATGTTTCATGTTAACGTCATAATACCAGTGTAATACCCATGTCATTATACAAATTTGTGTCCTCATAAATCAAAAAAACGCGCACGCACACACACACACACACACACACTTTCTCCCTCGCTGTAGTTCAGCAAGCAGACTGAGCCCACTAGCAGTCAGACTTTGACAGGTAGTTGACCCCAGTCGTCTCATGTCTCCACACACTCATCCATCCTTCCTCTCTTTCACTCTATCACAAATTTAAGTATGCACACACTGTAACGCAGTTAGATGAAAGCGAGAAAGGTCTGGAACGAGGGTCTTGTTCTCCAGGCTAACTCCAGCTTCATCCTGATGTTTGTTTGTTTCTTTGTCTGTTTGTTGTTATTATTAGTACTGTGTTTACCTCACCTGTCTTGTTTACTTTTCTTTCTTTGACCTCCAACTCAGCCATTCAGAACCTTGTGATGAAGCTGGTGTTTACACTAATTATTATCATTATTATGATATCTATGAAGGCAATGCTATCTCTGCATTTGTGTGGTTGAATGAAATTTAATTGCTGGTTAACCAAAACCTTAATCTGTCCTTTATACGCACACCTTTGAGCCGAGTATGTGCTGTTGTCTTTGAGCTGCAGAAACAAACTTGCCTCCCACGTTCATTACATGTGAATAGGATGCCAGGGATAATCTCACAAACACATGCAAATTAATGTATTTTTGTACTCAATGTTAAATGTCCATAAAGAGGTGCTTTTAAGACTGCAAGGAATAAAGAAAATAAAAATGAGTTAAAAGGAAAATAAAACAGAAAATCCTTTTATAAAACAGAAAATGGGGCTTATCCTGCTTCTATCTATTCTATGATACTCCATTTTTAATGAAAAGAGAATCTTATATAGGATGTTCTCATTTGTCATTTTTACTTAAAGGCACAATATGTAAGAATTTTGCAGTAAAATATCCAAAAACCACTAGGCCAGTGTTATATATTTTGTTCACTTGAGTATATATATAAACTTTATTACAGGCTCTAGACCCAACAACAAGACCAACAACATAACAATATCCTAAATGTTTCCAACTATTTATAAATCTTGAGAAACTTGAAATTTTAACCAAGGCTCCGGGACGTGTGAGGAGTCACCTGTGAATTGCGTCATACTTGCGTTACCCTCGGTTTCCGGTTTAATTTTGTAGAAACCATGGAAACACCAAAGACGCTTTAATATTTACATGTTTTAATAGACAAGGGAACAGCTGTTTGGTTACGTTTATAGACAGAAAACTACATTTTCTTGATTTTTTGCGAGTACCATGCTTTACCATGCCTCAGAGAAAAACACTATTTTGTGAAGTAGCTAACATAGCATAATCAGATGCAGCTTTATTTTTAGTAACAGTAATACAGAATTTTTTTCATCATACAATACATTTTAAAATTAATTGCATGCCATTTATCAACACAAGCCATGCAGCATTTAATATGATATTCTAAAATCGATCTATCTTACTGCAGTGTGTCTCAAACAAGTGTCTCTCAGCAGCCACCGAACAAACGCACAAAGTAACGTTATAACATCATTTTCAACTGTAAAATTGATAAAAGGTTGCAGGGTGGAGGCATGCAAATAATCATGGACATATCAGCAGTGCACATTATGTGCCAAGTGTGAAATAAACTATTATCATCATTTAAAGTAATATTTTATTCTGTTATATTTTAGTCCTCAGCAAAATATTGCAAAATAATAATACATTTCCATATTTAGATTTTTTCTAAATTTCTTTATTATTAATATTATTATGAATTATTATTTAGTATTATAATATGTTTTTTTTAGGCATTTATAGGATTAATATGAACTTAATTATAAAAAAGTGCATTCATTTACAGAACACTTCACAGAAATTCTCACTGTAAGATACAATTAGGCAAAAATGTAATTTGTAAAAGTATAATTAAAATATTATTATTATAGCATTAAATATAGTAATTATTCATACTTAAGCAGTGCAGTGGCAGCTATGTGGATGAGATCTGAGTTGCTGTCTCCTGCTGTGAAATGGTGTGTGTGCTGTACAATTGAGACTGAAATAGGGGCAAATCGAAGGCTTTTTGTGGTTATCTTGAGAGCAGAAATATGCATTTAGAAAGAAAGCGAGAGAAGGCAGCAGGAGAAACTGTGAAAGAAAGCACAGTTGGCTGTTTTAATATTACACGACCACTGATGCACATTTCAGCTCAGTGTCTGGCCTGGCCTTCTGTATGTTAGCTTGATAACACAGCCGAAATGCCACTCTGTGAATTAAACATACCTCTCCCCTGAGTGCCAGTCTATTCTTTCTTTCTCGCTCTCTTTTTTACCTAATCTTCCCTTTCTTGTATCCTATGTTTTCCTAATTTTACCATGAAAAAAATTTATAAAAAAAAATTCCCAAAAACCGCCACTAGTTCTTTCTTGGAAGTCTGCATTGTGTCTTTGCCGTCAAATGTTTTGTCATCACTGTGATGTGCGAGTCGAGCTGTTGGGATTTGCTGTATTGTTGTATTTCTGTTTTGATGATTGTGGCTTTTTTGTGAGGCTTAAATGATTTAAGAAATATATGTGTCACAATGTTTCAGTGGAATAAGTATCTTTTTGCATTTTTAGGGAATGCAAAATACTTGTATTTGAACAGTGTGTTTATATATACAGTACACGTACACATGTATGTGTGTGCTCCAGTTTGCATGGTGGTCTTAAATGGGGACTCCTGAGATCTGTAGGTAAAGAAGAGGCAGGAAAAAGAGAGGGTGGATATTTTATTAATGTGGCTCGTTAATATTCCAGCACTGAGGGACGACTCCCGTGTCTCTTCTCCTGAAGAATGTTGAATAACTCAACACCTTCACAGCAACCTCCACTGCAACTCACTCCTGATCATGAATATTCACAGCCTGCCTGGCTGGGACGGCCCTCCCTGGACTGCAGTGATGAGAGAGAGAGAGAAAGAGAGACATAAAATGAGAGAGTTCCGTATGTGTATGTGAGTGTAAACGTATTTGTGATTACAGGATGGATCAAACTATAATACATTTCTCATTCCTCAGAGATGTGTATGCTAAGGTAATTTATAATTTTAATTTTAAGATCTGAAAGTTGGATTTTGTCTACTTAGTCAAACTCAAAAATTCTGACAGAATGTTGTCAAGGACCCATGATGTAAGATGAATCGCTGTCTGGCCATCTGGGATTTTGGTATGGAGATAAAAGTTATGATTATAATTTTTTGGTATTATTACACCACATCATGTGTGTACGCGCGTGACGTCAGACTTAACAACTGAATAAAGATGCACACTTAGGACTGCGAATGCACATTAACTTGATCCAGCCTGAAAAATACAGTTTATTTTATTTTATTTTTTCCTGATTTGAGCATTTAGAAACAACATTTATGAGACAGTTGTTGTCAGATTTCATTGGTTATTTCAAATATGAAATTTAATAGAAACTTTGGCTTTGGAGAATTTGATGTTTCCCCATTCAAATAAATAGGAGCTGCACTTGCATGCCTGAGAGGCATTTTAAAGATGGCTGCCGAGTGAAATGACTTTTCTTAAAGGGACTTTGGTAGTGTTAAAACACTAGCCTATGTGTAAACTTATTATTATATAAGAAGTAGAAATGGCAATGTATGCTCAGTTACACAAATATAATGTACTTTACAAAAAAGTAAAGGCCATTTCAGATATATGGTGGCCAAGATTTTCAAACACCTTTAAGAAAATAGCAATCTGAAGGATGGAACAATGGTCATGCAGGCAAAGAGTGTCCTGAGAATCACAGAACAAGTTCATTCGAGTCATAAGTCTTTGAAATTGGTTGATTACCTGAGCCTGAAGTGCAACTGCTGGAATTACAGATGTTTCAACATCAACAGCTCAGAGGAGATTTTTTGAAGCTGGATAAAATGGAAGAAATGTTTACAGTTCACCATAGTGTAGAAGTTTTCATTTAAAAACTCAAAACCAGAACCGAATGACGTTTTGTTAACGGTTTTTGCTTGTGTCAGTCTTCTGCTCATTCGAAAAGAATGGCATACTAAAATACACCAACAAAATTTCCTGCTCTGCTTATTCAATGATGCTGCAATTTAGTTTCTTAATGTACAGTGTGAATCAGACAGTACGACAGTGTAGTCCGATTCCCAATAAATTACTTTTAAGAGTTGATTGTTTTTTAATAAATCCAAGTGCAGTTTGATTCACAGATAAATGACTCTAATGAGCTGGATCTTTTTAGTGAATGAAACATATACAGCTTTCAGCTTACATGTGAGTCATAAACTTGTGTAGTTACTAGTTGTTAATATGACAATGTGTAGTTGCACAATATGCTACCTAGCATTTTTTTTTAGATAGATAGATAGATAGATACTAGATAGATAGATAGATAGAATGTTATACATCTTATAAACACTTTGGAGTTACAATTGTAATGTCGGACTTTGTGATGTTCTCTCTCCAGGCCTGCTGTGCATGACTGTTTCATCAGCTGTATCAGATCAGCTTGTGTTTCTCTGTGGCAGATCTAGAACCGTGATCCCCATGGCAGTGACTAGCAGCAACAGCTTCCTGACTTTCTGCAATGCTCTGTCCTATTACGGCCCTAGAATGGCGGATTACTGCCAGGAAACCAGGATAATGGTCGTCACGGCAGCGGAAATCCGCTTTCCTTAAGAATGGCACTGAGAGGCGTGAAGGCCAAATCCTCCATTTAAAACCACGAGAGACAGGCCCCTATTATATCAACTTACTACTCTGTATCCAACACTGTCTCTTACTCTTTGGCTCTTTTTAGAATTTTATCTCTGTTCTTGTTTCTTTCACACTTCCCATGTTCACTTTGGTTTCTTCAGGATGCTGTGTCTCTTTTAACTGGGTGGGTGGGTGGCTTTGGAGAATTACCCAACACATACTGACCCTCTTTAACTTTATCATTACAGCCCGTATACACACAAACTAATCTGTCGCTATGTGAATATGAAGAATAACATTAATTTATTGTATAATCATAGAGTTTTTTTTAAGATTACAGGTGTTGCAGCAGCTGCTATTGTTTATGTAGTGAAAGTAATGAGCCTTTCTTCACTGTCATCCTCAGGAATGTGCTAACACTTGAACCCGAGAGCAGATCAAGTAGGAAATGAACGTAAACAGAACATGATGGAGAGAGAGGAAGATGGATGGATGGATAGTGGGAGAGGTAAGTAGTGCAGAAATGACTAATGACGTGCCAGTCCTTAGTTGTTGAGATAAACTGTCTAAGGCGGAGTTAGCGTGGTAAATTGGTGACAGCGGATCGAAGGTGTTCTCTCTAAACACAGCGAACATGTGAGAAGTCAACTGACATCGCGGAAAGAAGAGATAACACACTTGAAGCAGGGACTGTTAACAGAGGGGAGAATTGGGTAAGCTGTGTAAGTTAGGTTGTATGATAGGGCCATGATATGATATCTCAAAAAAAAAACATACACAACTTTCCCCATTATCAGAATCTAATGGCTTAATTTCAAAATTAAAAACTGACATAAATTATTCTATTTACTTATCTTACAATCTTATTTTGCTGCATGTTATTTATATATAATATATATATATGAAGACTTCAGATGCAAAAGCCTCTAAGTGCTATCTGAAATTTTCTTCTAAAATTAGCATTTTTATCAAGCTTGTATATTTAGGGTCAGTAATTTCATTCTAATGGCAATTGATAGGTCCTTTTCATTGCCATTAGAGTGAAATTACTGACCCTAAACATACAAGCTTGATAAAAATGCTCATTTTAGAAAAAAATTTCAGATAGCACTTAGGCTAGTATAAGATGGTTGATTTAGTTTGGTTTTGTTTGTAATAGGTCAATATTAATTAAGCTCCTGGCACAGCATCTGACTCACGTTACCCCACAGGTACCTTCTGCTAATCTTTCAGGAAGGAATTTACAAGGTTTTATACATAGGAAATCAACCACCATGTATGATATATATGTTAAGACCTCAACAAATTTTGCTGATACAAAATTCATTGTACTTTCCATGCGGAAGATTAATTTTGACTTACAAAAAGTAGATTTTAGCATTAAGCATGTTCTATTTAAATGCCATCATGTGCATTTTTCATTTGCAGGAAGCTATATATGAGTCCTTTCAAATGATGCATAGTTTTAAGGGGACGACAGCATACCCCAGCCTCCCCTACACTCCATGAGGTTAAGGTTGAGAGAGAAGAGGACACTTAACATGCTAAAAGAGGTAGAGATACTTTAGATATACTGAGACACTTAGGAGAAGAGATGCTTGACATACTTAGAGACAGGCTGCAAACACGGCAAGAGATGACGTGAAAAGATCCTGATAAACTAAGATTAAGAATTTCCAGGAGTCCCCATGAAGCTTTTTGAAATCAAAGCATAATGCAGAATCATCAGTTGGTCATTTTTCTATAGGATTGCATGCATGGTTGGAACATAAGGAAGATTTTGAAGAACCACAACCGAGATCCACCCACCTGCTCATTCATATTTTACAGTTTGACCTTTTGTCTTAGCAATTTTGGAGCTGCTTACCCATAATTCCCAGAGCTCAGGGTCATACCTAACATTTTTATTTGCTGATGGATTGAGCGTTACGAGGACTGAATGAAGGATAAAAAGACGCTTTGTTGCCCAGTACGGTGCCTCCAACTGACAGAGTAGGATAGAGATGGTGGGAGAGATGAATGGGGGTAGAGATCTCTTTTTACGCCTCTGGCTAGTATGGAAAGACACTCCTCAAGCTAGTGACATTTAGGGAAATCAGATCTGAAGAATTTCTTATCTCCTCCTGCCACTCTTGTACTCTCATATTCTTTATCCCTTTAACTAGTTTCCTTCCCTCAACTGCTTTATATCTGCCACCTGCATAACCATACACTCACACATAGCATTGATTGCATGTGTCCGAGCTGGAACTGGTGAAAGGAGAGTCCTCATGGATTAGTTTGTACAATTGATCTTGAGGGAGACAAAAGCCAAAGCATTTCTCCTGCTCTTTCTCCATCGCTTTTACTCTTTCTCTGAATCGGCATCTTTGGGATTAGTGGAAAGAATGAAGGGATGTGGAGTGGAAAAGAGAGAGGGAGAATGGAATAGAAGACTCACGCTTTTCCCCAGAGTCCTGGTGTATGGCACCTCAACTGAGGAATCAGAGAAACAAAAGCTCTTTCATCCCAAGAGGAAGCTCTCTCTCTCTCTCTCTCTCTCTGTGTGTGTGTGTGTGTGTGTGTGTGTGTCTGTCTGCTTTTCTTGGCCCTGGACTTAAGATGTTACCCTAAATGTGCTGGCTTGTGGATTTGAGCAATCTCCCCTCCCGATGGGGAATTCTTGATGTTGTGACACTTGAGCCTTCAACACTGAGGGAAAGTTACTTTTTGTAACTTGTCTTATTTTGTATTTTTTTTTCCACTCTGCCAGTTAGTGGCGTCTAAGGGTTATGAGCCCTTTGCCAACAGTGAAGCTTCCTGAGCTGCAAACTATTCATGATATAACATTGTAAAAACTTTTTAAAAAGTAGTTAGTTACACTACATCTGTTTGTCTATCTATCTATCTATCTATCTATCTATCTATCTATCTATCTATCTATCTATCTATCTATCTATCTATCTATCTATCTATCTATCTATCTATCCTTTTCTCTGATGACATGTTTACTGGCTCGAGGGCTGGACAACCTGACACTCACATGAGATCACAGCAATGGCAAGCCACAACCATCCATTAAATTCCTGATGGACAAAATCAATTCCAGTCTTAAATTTTTTCTTGTTCAAGAAGAAGTTTCACTTAAATATATATGTCACAATGGGGTTGAAAAGACTATTGCAACTTCTGTTTCATGCTGACTATAGGTTAGAATACTTTTTGTCCGCAAAAACAAGACAAAAAGGTCTTACGGGTGTGGAACGACATGAGGGTGAGTAATTAATGATAGAATTTTCATTTTTCGGGTGAACTAACCCTTTAAGTCAAAAATGAAGTGAGGAAGTTTCTGTAATACAGCCCCAGATTTCACAACATTAAAATCAAGTTAGGGGCATTTTAAAAAAGCACATTTGATTGCCTCAACCTGCTCTGTTGTGTGTGAAATACAGCGTGACATAAAAACCAGGAACGTAGTGTGCACCATGCAGCAACAGACCCACTTAATTTAACCCTGTATTGATTCAGTTACATGAGCTCCTATGAGAGGTCTTTCAACATAATAAACTCCCACCTTCATAAGCATATGCTCATCATGATAACACACCTGACAACCTAAGTACATTGACCAGTTTGTCTTAACTACCAGTCAAATTGGTCTATATTTGTAGCAGCATCTTTCATTTGCTTGAAATGGCAGAGAAGCTGAAGTGAGGGATTATGGGTAATTGTCAAGCTGTTGAGGTGGCTCTCTCTTGACAGAGCAAACGAAGAAAAGAGAGAGAGAGAGAGCAGGGGGCTGTTTGGGGGGAAGGGGCCAAAACAGGAAGGAGACTGCAAATGAGGCTTGTTTCAATAACAGGATCGATGGGGTGCAGGAAAAGATGTTGTGCACGTCAATGATAAGCATCCCCAGGCAGACACTGGAAGGTGTGGGAGAGAGGAAGGGAGGGCGAGGGGGGACAAACAAAGAGGAAGAATTAAGACAAAGTGAGAGTTGGAGAGACAGAGATGTCAGGGAGTAGAAAATGGAAATTGAAGAGAGACAAACATTGGGGAATGCTTGACTGCGACTATGTTTGAGTGTGCCAGAGACAGAGAAAGAAGAGAGGCGTGAGGTTCGACAATCAATGAATGCAGTCAGAAAGATGCAGTGCTCTGTCAGTATCACAGCTCTCGTTCTCAGTATTATTTCATTAACTTGTCAGAAGTGCAATAATGTGGGTGGAGTTTCTGACTATCTGGAGAACTTAGTTAGCTCTAAAGAGATATAAATATGAAAATATGACATTATGTTTTTTTGTTCCGTGGAGCACAAAAGGAGATGTTTAATGTGCCCAAGCTGTTCTTTCCAAACATATTGTCCTATCTTCGGAAGGAACATATGTGTGGAAAAGATTTTGAACTATATGAATCTGTTATGCTTCTGTGAGTTTTGTAAACAAGAACCAAGGGGTCAAGGTTCGGCTGGCATGGCCCAGTTATGCCCTGTGACCTTGATTTTAGGACACTTAATTCAATTGGTAATGTCTTTCTTATTACTTTTAATGATGATTCTTATTACTGTAATAGTCTTTATAAATTACATTAAAAATACTGTTTTTAAATTAAAATAAAAAAATTTTGATCTACTAAAGGCAACAAAACTAATCTTTTTATTTTACAGCAGGATTATTTTAGTATTTAAATGATTTTATAGCATTTATTATTATTTTGAATTAGATTTTTTAAATATATTTTTAGTTTTCATTTTAATTTTAGATTTAATCTAGTAATTTTATTATGTGCTTTTGTCATTTTATTAGTATTTTTAAAATTTTAGTTTTAGTAATTTTAACTTCAACCTAAACTTATTTAAAGGGTTAGGGGGCGTTCACACAGTACGCGTTTTTCTATTCCAATGCGCTACTTTTCCATTGTTTTTCTGAGTAAACTCGCGCTAGAAGGAAGTGTATGACCGTTACACTCGCGTCTCGTGTCTTTTGCAGCGCCTTGCACATGAGCGCCGCGTTTTTAAAGGGTACGTTCACCCAAAAATGAAAATAATGTCATTTGTTACTCACCCTTATGTCGTTCCACACCCGTAAGACCTTCGTTCATCTTCGGAACACAAATTAAGATATTTTTGATAAAATCCGATGGCTTAGTGAGGCCTGCATTGACATCAAGATAATTAACACTTTCAGATGCCCAGAAAGGTATAGACATATTTAAAACAGTTCATGTGCCTACAGTGGTTCAACCTTAATATTATAAAGCGACAAGAATACTTTTTGTGCGCCAAAAAAACTAAATAATAATAGTGATGGCTGATTTCAAAACACTGCTTTGAATCTTTTGTTTCGAATCAGCGCTTCGGATCACGTGTCAAACTGCCAAACTGCTGAAATCACGTGACTTTGGTGCTCCGAACCACTGATTCGAAACAAAAGATTCGAAGCAGTGTTTTGAAATCGGCCATCACTAGATATTATTGAAAAGTCATTCTTTTGCTTTTTTGGCAAACAAAAAGTATTCTCGTTGCTTTATAATATTAAGGCTGAACCACTGTAGTCACATGAACTGTTTTAAATATGTCTTTAGTAGCTTTCTGGGCATCTGAAAGTGTAAATTTACTTGATGTCTATGGAGGCCTCACTGAGCCATCGGATTTCATCAATAATATCTTAATTTCCCAAGATGAACGAAGGTCTTACGGGTGTAGAACGACATGAGGGTGAGTAATAAATGACATAATTTTCATTTTTGGGTGAACTAACCCTTTAAGACGGCATGTTAAGTTAAAAGAATTTCAACTTTTATGCAGCTCATCAATGTCAAGTTCAAACAGCGTTGCGAGCTTCTGTTTACAGTAAGTGGGCCTGGCAACTGTTTTATTTGTTCGTTTATTACTGTTATTGCATCACGTCTCGATACCCTCGCGTTCTGTGCTGCGCTATGTTAAAACCCATTCCTGAGCGCTGCGTCTTCCGTTTTTAGACGCATAGATGCGTTCTGTGTGAATGAGCCCTGGTATTTTTTTGGACTGTCAATGGAGGGACAGAAAGCTCTCAGATTTTATTTAAAATGCCTCCATTTGTGTTTTAAAGTCTTACGGGTTTTTAACAACATGAGGGTGAGTAATTTATGACAGAATTTTCATTTTTGGGAGAACTATCACTTTAAGTTAGTTGCCAAGACAACAATAGTTTTTAATGTAATAGTTATATTTAATTTTAATAACAGAATAAACTCCTATTATAGCATCAAAGCGTAAAGCAATGGTGCCGGACCGAACGTAAAAGTGACTTGGGTTTTCTGAATGAGCAGCAGAACAATCTAGCATGAATATAATGTGTTTAATATATGAAATCGATAATACAATGGTTATACGGCTAAATATACACAGAGAATATACATATATACAGAAGCAAAAGTAAAGAAAGGGAAAGAGAGAAGACAAGTAGCAAAACTTACTAACAGTCCTTGAGAGCCAGCAGAGAAATCAGTTTCATTAGGTCGTATTAGATGTATCGCATCTAAGATAGAGAAACGGTACTTGCATTCGTTTGTGCTGAGTTTCAAAAGATACAGGTGATGGTTCAATGCTGCTGCAGTTCGTTGGCTTCTTCCGTTTCCGGGGGAAGATTTGAACTGAGGACTTGAAAGTTCGTTTCGCCGGAGATGGTGGTCCCGAAAGAAGATGAGCACGTGATGGAAGCGCGGTCGCCTGAGACGTCCGTGCACGAGAGGGCGATGGGCAATTCAGGGACAATCGAGAGACAAAGGAAAAATTGCGTGTTGTTGTCTTTTAAGGAAAAACAAGCCAACACGCCTCCTTGGGTGAAACAGCCAATAGCTGCGTGGGCAATCCTGGAGGGCAAAACTTTTCTTTGTCTTGTCTTGTGGCTTGATTTGCATAATTTATGAGGTATCAGATCGGATTGTACTTTCTTCAAAGTACCATTAAAAATAGAACAATGCATTTTACAGTAATGTGACATACATTGATGAATAAGGCATAAAGAGAGCTTTACAAAGAAACCAAACTTGCCAGGTGGCCAAAAGCATTTATGGAAGATACATTTTATACTCTAACACTATCGTTTAACATGAAAATTAACCCAACTACAGTCCTTTAAACTAAGTTTAAACAATAGGGGTACATACATGCACTTGACATACACGACGGGTACATTTTGGCACAGTCATATTTTGAGAATAACTGTACATACAATCTCTAAGCATGTTTGTGTGTGTGTCTCTGTGTGTGCGTATTGGGTTTTGGCTGTTCTGGAATGTAGCCACATGAGGGACTCCTTTGAAGTCTCCAGAGCTGGGAAATGGGGTTCTCTGTTTAACCTCAGCGGGTCCACAAAAGTGCCAAAGTGCCCGTCTTTCTTAGACCGGCCGGAGCCGATGCGTGGTTTACATGCACAGTTCAGCAGGCTAAAAGCATTCTGAAAATTCCAAAGTTGGTTGACTAAGACGGATATTGTATAGGCGTTACAACTTGCAATATTGCTTTGTTGCTGTATGCATGTGTCTTAAAAGTGCCAACTCTGAATGTGCAGAAATCAAGATTTTAATGCATTAATGTATTTAATTTTCTTCTGTTCTTCAAACTATTATATGGCTAATATTCATTCTGCCTCTCCAACCTAGACAAACAAATAATGATCACTCAGCAGGGGTCACAGGTCAAGCCAGGCCATCGGCAGCATTATTTTTCAGCTCTAAACATTGAGGCGTTGATGGCTGCTCCTGTTCCTCCCGTCAGGTCGCGGCAGCATTATCTTTTAATGCCAGATCACTCCTTACCTCTCTGCCTGTCGTACAGTCCACACTCCCAAATGCCACCGGCATTACCATCAAACGATTCCTGTCACCTCTCCCAATACAGGGGGATTTGCAACAAGCCTGGGCTTATGAATCAAACAAACAATGAGAACGAGCGGGCTGGCGTGCCTGTGTAAATGAGTGGAGGTGTGGGAATGCAGAGCAGGGAGACAGGTAGCTGGTGATAGCTGTCACACTGGATGTTTTTGCCCTGACAGGTGGCTGATTAGCAGGCGATGAAAGAGGGGAAGCGAAAGAAATGAGGGCAAGTGAAAAAGAGAGAGAGCGGGAGGCAAAATGTACGGTTCTGTACCATTTGCTCACCAGCCACGCATTCGTCTCTTAAAAAAAATCACACACACACATGCACACAGTCTGAGGGGTAAGCTGGCTTTATCCGTGAGACCTGTCTCTTATTATAGAAAATGACTGCATGCAAGATGTTGCCTCTCTCTCTCTCTTGCTCTATCATACTCTCTGTCTATCATGTTAAGTTTATTTAAAGAAGTCAAACACACTCAGTGTTTAAGTCTGACTGACCTCTCTCCATCTTATAACTTGAGAGCAGTTGTTTATTTGCTAGTCCTCAGATGGGCTGTGCAGTAAAACTGTTGTGTTGACACTCTGTCACGCAGGAAGGATGTCCAGTGTGTTCAGCTGACATATAGTGTCTGGAAGGCTTTGATTAGTCTAGAAATGTCAACCAGCGATTTCACGGATAGATTTCTCCAGCAGAGACCAAGAAAAGTTCAACTTGCTTTTGCATGTTTGGGGGAAAGATGTGTATCTGTAAGTCTAAGACAATTAGCGAAAATGCATCTAGTTTGCATTTTTCTAATTTAATTTCCAGCATAACAGTTTGAGTGACATTAACATTTTGAAATGTCAAAATGTTTAACGTTTTATTAATTTTATGTCGTAATATTTGTTTCAATGCCTAAAATGCCAAGTTTTCAATGGTAAACTCAGACTTTTGGGCTTGACTGTACAGTATTTATACACTGCTCAAAAAAAATTGAAGGAATGGCACATCAATACTTGCCATTGCCAGAAGGCTTGCTGTATCTCCCAGCACAGTCTCAAGAGCATGGAGGAGATTCCAGGAGACAGGCAGTTACTCTAGGAGAGGTACACAGGGCCGTAGAAGGTCCTTAACCCATCAGCTGGACCGGTATCTGCTCTTTTGTGCAAGGAGGAACAGGATGAGCGGAACAGCATGAGCACTGCCAGAGCCCTACAAAATGACCTCCAGCAGGCCACTGGTGTGAATGTCTCTGACCAAACAATCAGAAACAGGCTTCATGAGGGTGGCCTGAGGGCCCGATGTCCTCTAGTGGGCCCTGTGCTCACTGCCTGGCACCATGGAGCTCGATTGACATTTGCCATTGAACACCAGAATTGGCAGGTCGGCCACTGGCGCATGTGCTTTTCACAAATGAGAGCAGGTTCACCCTGAGCACATGTGACAGACGTGAAAGGGTCTGGAGAAGCCGTGGAGAATGTAATGCTGCCTGTAACATCGTTCAGCATGACCGATTTTGTGGTGAGTCAGTGATGGTCTGGGGAGGCATATCCATGGAGGGATGCACAGATCTCTACAGGCTAGACAATGGCATCCTGACTGCCATTAGGTATCGGGATGAAATGCTTGGACCCATTGTCAGACCCTACGCTGGTGCAGTGGGTCTTGAGTTCCTCCTGGTGCACGACAATGCCCGGCCTCATGTGGCGAGAGTATGCAGGCAGTTCCTGGAGGATGAGGGAATTGATACCATTGAATGGCTCCCACGCTCGCCTGACCTAAATCCAATAGAGCACCTCTGGGACATTATGTTTCGGTCCATCTGACGCCGCCAGGTTACACCTCAGACTGTCCAGGAGCTCAGTGATGCCCTGTTTCAGATCTGGGAGGAAATACCCCAGGACACCATCCGTCGTCTCATTAGGAGCTTGCCCCGACATTGTCAGGCATGCATACAAGCACGTGGGGCCATACAAACTACTGAGTACCATTTTGAGTTGCTGCAATGAAATTTCAGCAAAATGGACTAGCCTGCTGCACCATTTTTTCACTTTGATTTTCGGGGTGTCTTTGAATTCAGTCCTCTGTAGGTTAATACTTTTCATTTCCATCAAACAATGTGGCATCCTTTCATACCTTACTTATTATCCAGTCCATATCAGTATAGATATCCAGCATGATATTTTTCCCCAATGAGATCTGATGTGTTTTCAAAGTGTTCCTTTCATTTTTTTGAGCAGTGTATATTCATTCTACCGCAGAATGTTTCTGTGGGTCTTATAGATCATCAGTAATCAGAAGGGGATCGAGAAGAAGAAAGAGATTCACGTCCACATCCAAGTGCCCTTGAGGTGGGCCGTTGACAGTCAGCATGAGGAGGAAAATAAAGGTAGAGTGAGAGAAAAAAATGGGAAGCTGTTGATTCTTAGTGGACTCAGCACTTATGTCACAATACTTTACCATCTTTGACTCCACCAAATTCAAGTCTGTTTGTATCTTAAAGTGTTTCATGAGCACACTTCTCTCTCTCTGTCTGTCTCTCTCTGCTCACTTTAGATGCCCGGTGCAGGTCCTGTTCATAATTCATCTTCTCCCTCCTTCTTCCACCTGACCTGTTTGGGTACAATGAGTGCAGAAGGCATTTGTCTTACTCTCCCTCCCTGTGTGTCTGCTAGCCAATGTTCACTATCACTAATGGAGAATACAGATGCCACATAGTCAATAATGAAGAGAAATGCCACGCCATGTGTGTTTTGCCCAGACAATGAGCTACAGAAGTATTAATTGCTCCACATTTTGTTCTATGGTTTTGAAATTATGCTATTGTTAATTCATATGCTAAAGCCTTAATAGTACAATTTTCATGTTAAAAGAAAGATCATACTTGCAGTTGTGCTGTTGTAGTGGATATTAGCATATTGACCTTGTGTCTATGGTCAAATCGCAGCCATTCCGAGATTCATTACAACAGCACTCTTGCTTGTGTGATTAAAATATCCATTTAATAATTATTTAGAGACATTATACGGTAAGAGAATGTGCACACATGCAGTCCTCTAAAATTACTTCTCATGATAAAGACCACTATGGCTAGAGATAACAACACCTCCAAGTGGATAAAGTGCTGACTCAAAGCATTTTCTAGTTGTGTACACTTTCTCCTTTTCAGCCCAGCAATTTGCAGACCACATAGAGGGGAGAACTTGAATCAGTATCTGTAGCTTATACAACGTGTCTCAAGCTATGATATATTCTAACATATGTCTGCTACAAATTGAAGTTGTTTAGAAATCTACAACTTAACTTAAAATATAAAAAAAAACTGCTTATTTTTAAACTGTAAATTAATTTCAAGCACAAAGAGTGCTGTTAATGAAGTAAGCAGTAATTAGTATACCATCATCACCCAGCCTCATTTCACTTTAAAAGTAAATTTTGTGGTAAATGTATAGGAAACATGACAAGTGTTGCGGGGCCGAGAGCTGTGGAAGCAGAGCAAGGCCAGTCTGGTGCACAGGTTTCTCTTATTAACAATCCCGTCACTGGCATCCCTTCGCTCCCACAGTTCTCAGCCTCGCCCAACTCATCATAATGTTAATTACATACAGTTAATTTACATAAACATCACATTCAGATCTTGGTTAAATGTTAGATAGCAAATAACACATGCTATTATAAGTATCAAAGAGACTGTTGTATACTTAAATGTATATAAGGTATATACAGGCTCTACTCTTCACCACAATGGTAACCAAACCTAACAAACCTAACATAACAACCCCTTGCAAATCCCAACATAACACAACATTAAACACTAAATATGTCTCCCTATGTTAATCTTGTGCAAAAACACACAAAATAACACTTAATTTCAACATTTATTTATATAGTCTGATGCAAAGCATGCAGGGAATTAGAAATCTGCTGCAACTCAATTCAATGATATTAAGTTCATAACAGTGTGTGCTGTCACATCATGTATAACCAGACACTGTATAATTCATGTAATGTTAATGTAATGTTAAAAGTTGGTATCTTTATAGTTTGTTAGAAAAATAATCCTCCAAAGTCAAATCAAAACAACAGCCTTTTTCCAGAGAAAAAAAAAAAAAAAACAGAATAATAACATCCCAAAAACAGAATTACATTCACATCCCATATAGTATACCAACAACATGTGCTATCTTTGCATTATTAAGTCTAATCAGTAGCAATGTGTTTGATATCTTGCTTTATTTTTAATTAATTAATGTTTTTTGCCATCTGGTTAAGACTTTTTTTAGTCTTCTGTTTTAGTTAAAGGGATAGTTCACTTAAATTCTGTAAAATAGTATTTCAAGAAGAAAAGGCAAAAAAACAAATAAATGTCATAAATATCATCATGATTGGATACACACACAAGACCCAGTGCCAGTTTAGAGTCAATCACATTGACACCTCACCTTGATGTGGACTTGGGTGATGTGGTTATCAGATTATCACCTCACACCAAGCTATCATAAAAACTTCAAAAGACTCAAAATTAAGCTCAGGAGTTGTATGGACTACATTCTCAATATTTTTATAGCCTATTTTTGATCTTGTCAGATATGGTCACTACAGTAGTTGGCTAGAGTTGCGCAACAATACTTTATACTTTACAATATTTTTTTCTCACAGTCTCCTGTATTTCTGCTGTAGTCATCCTGTTTCTTTCTCTCTCTTCTCCACACGTGCTCTCTCATGATGTGGCATTGTAAGCTTACCTCACCCCAGTGTCCCCCGTCCACACATACACACAGAGTGTTGCTGTCAGGGTGCAAGGCCCAGGCTGTCACCACTAAAGGTAATGCCTCATTAGGCTCCATGAGGCCCAGGGTGAACCTGGCACAGCGGCCTGTCCTGTCTGCCTGCCCCTAATTGGATCATCTCTACATCCACAGGCTGCCAGCGGCTGAAAGGAGCTGTGCGTGTGGGGCTGAGGTGGGGTAAAGGCTCTGGAATTCTCCGGAGAGGATGACGGGCTCTGGAGACTGGCTTTATGGCAGGCCATTGAAGGGAAAAGACATCCTTTACCTTTAGAGTGAGATGGGATCAAACTGCGGGTGACCAGGAAGGTCTTGGAAAATGATCTCTCAGCATATGTGCTGGATCTTTGTATGAATTTGCTGATGTATGTCAGATGTGTGTGTGTGTGTGTGTGTGTATGTGTGTGTTTATATTTGTAAGCCACACACTTTTGCCTTTTATGTTGCTGTGCAGAGGGCATGCAGGGATTGGGAAGATGGCTGCCCTGCTTGATGGATTTACGGCACAAGGGGATAAAAATGCAACAGAGTCTCAGGGAGGATCAGACTTTTCAACCGATACCAAAAACAAAGATTCTGTGTAGTTTTTTTATTCTTGTGTGCTTTTGCACTTTAACGTGTAAGTTTAAGTTTACTTGTCATTTAAGTAGAGCCCGAGCACCGATGGTGTGAGGATCCTATTGGAATTGCTTGGTCTATTATTCTTCTTCCCTGAAATGAAATGCATTTTTGAGGGCCTAAACATGCTCAAAACTCATGAAACTTTGCACACGCGTCAGAAGTGGTGAAAATTTAAATCTCATATGGGTTTCAGAATTAGGTGGTGCAAAATGGCTCAATAGCGCCACCTACAAAATGTCAATTAAGCGCCCTTTGCACTACATTTCACATACAAGTATGAAATTTGGTAGACAGATGTAACAGCCCAATACCTACAAAAAAGTCCTGGGTGCAAAATCTGAAAACCCAACAGTAAGAGAGATATTTAGAATTTTCTCTGCAAATTTTTTGCAATTTTTGCCATTTCCAGACATTGTACTTTAACGAACTCCTCCTAGAGCTTTAATCAGATCAACAGCATATTTGGTCAGTCTAATCTAAAGGCCTTTGCGACATTACATTGAGAAGATCTAGAGTTTTCGCTGAAGGGCGTGTCCGTGGCGGCCTGACAAATTTCGATGTTTCGCCATGAAACAGGAAGTTGTTGTAACTCAGGCATACAATGTCCGATCTGCCCCAAACTTCACATGTGTGATAAGAGTCCTGCCCTGAACACATCTACATGACGATATTCGGTTATAGTAATAGCGCCAGCCACTGGCAACAGGAAGTGACGAGTTTAACACTGTGATGCACTACTAGCAACGTACTAAAATATGCTATCGAGTGCTAAACATGCTACAAACATTCTAAAACATGCGAGCAACACTTAGCTGAGTGCTAAAGCATGCATGCTATTATCGTCATGAAACAGGAAGTTGTTGTAACTTGAGCATACAATGTCCAAACTTCACATGTTTGATAAGTGCCCTGACCTGAAGACATCTACACACCAAAATTTAGTTATAGTCATAGCGCCACCAGCTGGTAGCAGGAAGTGTGGCAAATACAAATGACTGACATAGTACTCCTATATTTACATAAAATATAGTGCTCTATTTTCCTAAAGCCACCGGATGGCGGTGGCACGGGTGCAAGGACCCTTTCATCGCTGCTTGCAGCTTTGATTATTTTTGTTTTTGTTGTCTTCAAAACTATATTCTCGTTATGTTCTTTCTCTCTGTACAGCTCTCTGTCTTTATCTACACAAAAGTATATGGACACCCCATTCTCACTGAATGGCAACATGGCACAATCATGTCACCATACCACCAGTGAAATGGTTTACTGAGTCTGCTGTAAGTGCCTGACCTAATAGTTGGGTTTCTATCCATGTATTTTTGTAATGTTGTATATTATATTATATTATATCATATTATATTATATTATTATAAAGTTTGGGGTCAATAAGTTTTTTCAGTGTTTTAAAAAAATTTCTTAAATCAAATAAGTGCTCACTTATGCATGTATTTGACCAAAAAAATACAGAAAAAACAGGAATATTGTGAAATGTTATTACAATTTAAAATAACTCTTTTCTTTAGTAATACATTTTAAAATGTAATTTATTCCTGTGATGGCAACAGCGTTATTATTCTAGTCTACAGTGTCACATGATCCTTCAGAAATCATTCTATGATGCTGATTTGCTGCTCAAGAAACATTTTTTATTAATTTAAGTATTGATAATTGTTGTGCTGCCTAATATTTTTGTGGAAACCATGATACATTTTTGGATTCTTTGATAATTAAAAAGTTTAAAGGAACAGCATTCATTTAAAATAGACATTTTATGTAACAATATAAAGTCTTTAATGTCACCTTTGATCAATTTAATGTGTCCTTGCTGAATGAAATTATTACTTTGTTTGAAAAAAAGTATGACTGACTCCAATTTTTTGAATGGTATATCTATGGTGTATATTTCTCACTGTCTGTACCTGTCTTTCTGTTGCCTTGGTTATTATGCCAATTATGGAACTGTAGAGGTTCCTCTGGTTTACATCCGTTCAGAGCTAGATCTCAGCACCTAGTACTGTAGAGTCATCTTCATAAATGTGTCTGCAATGCACATCAGTAATGAGTGGGATGTGCAAGTGCGTTTTTTTCTCTCTCTCTCTCTCTCTCTCTCTCTCTCTAAACCTCTCATCTTTAGATACTGCTCTTCTAATCAGAAAGTGATTGAAGAGGCGATCCTCGGACGCTTTGAATATCCATTTTAAGCAATTAATGGCGTTTGTGACATTTGTGTGAAGTTGATAGGTGCTCTGAGTGGCTTCAAACGCCTGAGGGAGGAGCAGCCGCGCACAAGGCAAAGCGAGAGAAGTAACAAGGGAGCGAGAAAGCTGATTGATTTTGGTTATTGATTACTATTAGGATGGCTCTTTTGAAGGCTGTGCAGGTCGTACTTAATTGAGATGCCGGAACAAGTGAGAGATCAGATCAGGGGAGATGGAAATAGTGTTGTTTTTTTTTGTTTTTTTTGTTTTTTTTTTTGCTCCTAGAGCTCAGACAACTGGGCCTGTTGGCAGTCTGCATGAGTGGTGACATAAAGCCAGCAACACCTAACACTGAAAATGTCACTTCGCTCCAATTAACCGGCTGGCTGCCGCCATGCCACTCACGTCCCGAGCGAGATCTCACCCCATTCCGCCCGCTTGTGTTTGTCGGTTTTGCATGCGGCTGTTTATTTCCATGCCCACTTATTTGATTACAGCCTTTTGTTGGGTGTTAAAGACAGCGGGTGCAAAGGAAGCTGTTAAGGCTGAGAGGATGCAAGATGGTCTGAGGTGGCCCCGCTTAGTACTGTTCTGAAGTCAGTGCTGTATTTCACACCAAACTCCCACACAACCAATGGATATATTCTTCTGTCAGTCAGCCAGTCCTCTAGCGTCAAGTCATCGTACTCAAATTGCCCCGTATTTTGGTCAAACTTGGCCGTGTGACCCTGCCTGCCACCCTCAAGGGAGGGAGACTGTGAAGTAAATGCCAGCATATGTAGTCCTAATAAACTGTCACTTTAAGGCAGGTAAACTCTGACTCACTGTGCCTGGAGTCCATCAACGCGAGGCATCCGGCAGGCAACCTCCATTTCTGTTTTCCAAGTCTCTGTGTTTATTGTTTTCTTCTCTTTCTCTCTAGCCTTTTCTCATCCCATCAGCTCAGATGGCTGTCAGGGAGGGCAAGCAGGAGGGAGGGAAAGGGAAGCTGACACCATCATCCCTCCCCTTGAACGAAACAACATGTTAATTAAGGCAAATCAGTAAGCTGTTGCTGAAATAAATAGCACCATTCTGCGATGCTCTACTGTGAATGCAAAACCAGCAGAAGAAAAAACACAACAACCAAAAAAGACAGCACGGGGAGGGGAGGGTGGACGGAAGCCAGGCTGCAGCCAGCACTTTCCTCTTTGACAGTCCTGTCTTTTAATTGGTGATTCTACAGATAATTACATGAGGTGTTGCTTGTAGCCGGAGGCGGCTGGCACCTCCTGGTCTTTAGAAGATTCTATAAATTCCCCTGCCCTTTGTTGGCTTGAGTCTCTAGGCGGCTGCTCACTCATGTGATTCCTCGTAATTTATGTCTCATGTACATGTTTTGTATTAGGGATGTCAGTTAAATAGATATAGTTTAGTTTAATTAATTAATTTAATTAATTAATCACACATATCAATATCCTTCACATCAAGATATTTCACAGATTTTACATTATTATGGCACTTGAGAAAGTCATTGAATAAACATTACAAAAAATGAATTGTTAACAATATAATATTGTTCCAGTCTGTGTATTAGTGGTTTTTCATTGGCTCTTTCTGCAGATTGTTACACTGGAGACAAAATGAGCGAGTCAATGAATAATTCAGTAGGCTGATTTGTTCAAAAACATTGATTCATTCAGGCACACCATGACTGTAAGGATGTGCAATGGCTGGTAGGCAAATTTCCTTCTCCCTTCAGATTGGAATCTCACTTAAAATGGCAGAATACTCTTCCTGATATCTGTAATCCACATGTACCAGATGTGGGCCGGATCTGGGCCACACTATGTTGCTGTCTGGGCAGCTGTGAAGTCTGCTTCACAGTCTACTTGTGTGTTGCTCAGAGATGCGTAGCAAATCTACATAATTTGGAACCGTAACTGGCATTATTGTGTCTAAAATATAAGTTGCTCAATACTAATTTCATGTTGAGTAATTTTTTTAATAAAAGCAATCACATTTTCAATGGCACTGTAGGTCTCAATGTTAGATATTGTGAACATCTACCTTGCTTGTGTTGCCTAAATATATGCTAATGTTAGGAAAAAAGACACTATTGTGGAATTTACACATGATTTTATGATTTATCAGACTAAATTGACAGCCCTACTTTCTATGTGTTTGCATGTGAATTTTATTTATTCAAGTGTTTATTTTTGGTGTATTTTTAACAGTTTTTCCCTTAGAACAGCAGTTTGTACTGTACTTCCTGAAATTCTGACCATTTGAGATCAACATGGTCTCATATACAGGTGCATCTCAATATATTAGAATATCATGAAAAAGTTTTTTTTTTTCTGTAATTTAATTCAAAAAGTAAAACTTAAATATATTCTAGATTTATTAGACAAAGTCAAATATTTCCAGACTTTTTTGTTTTCATTTTGATGATTACAGCTTGCTGCTCATCAAAATCAAAACATCAGCATCTCAAATTATTAGAATATTTAATTTCAAGTTCTATTAAATTACCATTCTCAGGGTATAAATACTGGGTTTATGTCAGTAATCCCAACAGCAGTCATGGGGAAGTCCGCTGACTTGACAGTTGTCCAGAAGACGATCATCAAGACACTCTACAATGAAGGTAAGCCACAGAGGGTCATTGCTGAAAGAGCTTGCTGTTTGCAGAGTACTGTGCCAAAGCATATTCGTTGAAAGTTGACTGGAAGGAAAATGTGTGGTAGGAAAAGGTGTACAAGTGAAAGGAATGACCGCAGGATTGAGAAGATTGTCAGGCAAAGCTGATTTAAGAACTTAGGAGAGCTTCAAAAGGAGTGGACTGAAGCTGGAGTCAGTGCATCAAGAGCCACCACACACAGACGTCTTCAGGAAATGGGCTACAACTGTCACATTCCACGTACCAAGCCACTTCTGAACCAAAGACAACGTCAGAAGCACCTTACCTGGGCTAAGGAGAAAAAGAACTGGACTGTTGCTCAGTGTTCTTTTCAGATGAAAGTAAATTTTGCATTTCATTTGGAAATCAAGGTCCCAGAGTCTGGAGGAAGAGTGGAGAGGCACAGAAACCATGTTGCTTGATGTCCAGTATGAAGTTTCCACAGTCAGTGATGATTTGGGCTGCCATGTCATCTGCTGGTGTTGATCCACTGTGTTTTCTAAAGTCCACAGTCAACGCAGCCATCTACCAGGAAATTTTAGAGCACTTCATGCTTCCTTCTGCTGATAACCTTTATGGAGATGCTGATTTCATTTTCCGGCAGGATTTGGCACCTGCCCACACTGCCAAAGGTACAAAAAGCTGGTTCAATGACCATGGTGTTACTGTGCTTGATTGGCCACCAAACTCGCCTGACCTGAACCCCATAGAGAATCTATGGGGTATTGTCAAGAGGAAGATGAGAGACACCAGACCCAACAATGCAAATGACCTGAAGGCCGCTATCAAAGCAACCTGGGCTTCCATTACACCTGAGCAGTGCCACAGGCTGATTGCCTCCATGCCACGCCGCATTGGTGCAGTAATTCATGCAAAAGGAGGCCCAACCAAGTATTGAGTGCATAGAAATGAACATACTTTTCAGAAGTATCCTTTTTTTTTTTATCTTATAAAGTATTCAGATTTTTTGAGATAGTGAATTGGTGGGTTTTTGTTAAATGTGAGCCAAAATCATCACAATTAAAAGAACCAAAGACTTAAAGTACTTCAGTCTGTGTGGATTGAATTTATTTAATACACGAGTTCCACAATTTGAGTTGAATTACTGAAATAAATGAACTTTTCCATGACATTCTAATTTATTGAGATGCACCTGTATAAACTAAAAGGCAATTCTTGTTTATTTTTGAAGGACACTGGCCTGCTCTTTGCTGTCCTCCCCTGTGGTGGATGGTTATAGTCAGTTATTACTGTCAGTTATCTCACGAGGCACAGACATTTGTGAAGGGTCAGAGGGGAAAGTACGAGAACTGTGCTCACTTATCTCTCCACTTCCAACCATGTGCTGTGAGACCTCGATCAAAATGTACACCCTGCATCTGACGATAATATGCTGTACATTCACCGCACAGACACAAAGTGGACAAACACAAGTAGTTTCCCATTAAAAGCAGATTCCCTTAACACAAACAGACAGAACAATTGCTCATTAAAAGTGTTTCATTTCAGTTTGATGGGTCACATCTTAGTTAAGTTTTTCTGCACTTCCTTGTGCAATTCAAGCTGTTGTTTACATAACTGCTTACAATCTCCACTTGCTTTTTGAAATAGTCAAGTAGACTTTTGTAAAAAAAAAAAAAAGCATATCTTTTATTGTAAACAGCCTTGAGCTTTATGCGGTTCCTTCTTCCTGCTCTTACCGTTAAATAAATTGGCCGTAAAATTTAAAATTCAAACAATTATTTTCAGTTATCTATGTCTTCAGTTTTCTCAGTCTTCATCATAAACAATATTTCAACACCTTGGGATATCTCATTATTGTCTAATCTCAAGTGTGTTTGTCATTACTAAGCATATACAGTAGTGCAGCAAATGTTCCCTACATCAGCATGCAAGTGGAACATTATAATGATCATTTGATACAGTTATGGGTCTGCATTGCACAGGTACCCGACTGTAGTAGTTTCAGTATTAGTTTAGGAGCCCTGCAATGTGATGCAAGTTGCGAAAAATCCCATAGTTAAGTGGTCGTTGTGATTTTAGAGTTGTTTTGCTAGATGAAGTAATCTATTAAAACACTTGTGTTCTCTACATAAGGTTGGCACTTGAAGCTCATGTTCATGTTTGCTGCAAAGCCTCTATTTCCTATGATCCATCCTTTACGGCATTGTAAAGGTTGACATTTTCATTTAGCAGATTTGTGTGGGGGAAGAAGAGACAGGATTCGTGATTAGGCTGGTGATACTGTTACAAATGAGCTGGAGGCCGTTGGCGGAGTTCACACTTTGTTTATTTGTCCCCAGATTTGGGAGAAAATTTATTAAAGGGTATAGGAATTTAAATCGTAATGAGAACAGCGAGTTTTGCACTAGCTTGTTTTAGGCGATAATTGGGAAATAACAAAGGCAGCCTTGTCAAACCAAGGTAATTATAAAGAACAATACAGCATTTCACAGTGTGAACCTTTAATTGGACTAACCTTTTCTTTTATCCCTAAATCTGCATCTTGGTGATATCTGAACTTAAACAACCAAATTCATCTTGTTTTCCGGGGATAGTGCCTCAAGACCGAGGAAAAGTCGACCAGTGGAGAGATTTTTACAAAGATGTTTGAAAATACCATGTGTGAGAAAGGTTCAGCAGGGGAAATGGAGAATATAACCTGTTTAAACGGTAAGAAGGATGTTTAAATCATTTATTAAGAATGAAATGCACATAACTGATTTCAAATGGAAGAGCCACTCATCGCTTTTAAGATGGATATAACTTATGAAAAAAAGCCCTGAGGGCAAAAGATATTGCAGGTGGTTTGAAACATACAGTCATTCACTACCTTAAATGAGGTGTCAGTTCTAATGTCCCTCTAAGGAGGAACCGGCTCTTCATACACGAGTGCCAGAACCTTTCTTCGCTCATCCTAATGGGTAAAATAAAGTAAAGTTAAAGAGTGGTTTATGAGAAGAGGAGTAAAATGATGGAGGAAAAGCCAGTGGCAGTGGACAAAACAACAGAAAACTAAATAGAAAGGGAGGAGAGCGAGACAGTACAAGTGAATACCTTAGAACAAGAGAATGACAAATGCTCCTTTTCAAAATGGAAAAAATGTAGAAATACAAGTAGAGAAGTAAAATGTAAAGGCTAGACACGGTAAAGAGAGGAATAGATCTTCAAATGTGGGGATCCCATCAGCGCAGACTATGATCAGGCTGCCATCAGTCAGCTTTAGGCTACATATTCTGACACACGTTTTGCCAGTTAGGCACAGGTGAGGCTCTCAGACTTCAGATAATTGGGGTTACATGCATCAAAGCTGATGAGGGGAGTAAACACGGCTCACGCTCGCAGATTACAGAAGCACTGGTGTGCTGATCTCCTGCGGCTGCTGCTAATGTGCACCCTGACTGAGAGAGACCCGGTGAGGGTGATAAGAACAGGAAGTGTGTGAAGAGATCCGCTGAGTGTGAAATGATTTATATCTATAATTGGTTGGGTGTTTATTTTTGTCTACTTTTTTTACTTGTGATAATGCACAGTTGTTGAAGATGACATCATTACAGCTTTTAAATACAAAGTTCTGTCATGAAACTAGATGGCGCAGGCTGATAGGTCCTTATCTTAATCTGCTTGCAATCATCATTCACTATAGGGCACAGCTTGTGTGCTCAACCTTCAAATACTTGATTAGCATTTGCTATAGCAATGCAGTTCCACCTGTATAGATCTGCTACGGGTAATAGATGTGTGCTACAATATATTCTACAGCAGCAGCATGTCTTTCTTGCTCACAGCAGCGTTTCGTGTATGTATTGGCAGTAGCAAGTCCCGTACTCTCTCTGCAGTCAACAGCAGCAACGTAGCAGATCTATTCCGCCAAGACCAAACATATCAATATTGTCATACCCATTACCATGCCGAACACTCCAAAAGTTGTCATGAAAGAAATTAGTTAATGTGAACATTTCACTTTGAGTCCTATGCCCTCTCCGCCCTTTGAAGGTGTAAAAACCAGCCGACACAGTATTTACATCTAACATTGTGATAGGGTTTCTTTGTAGAGTAGGAAAGAATAAACTAGCTGAAGAATTGCTCATGGAGGAAATTAAATGATATTCTGGTCCTAAGATATGGCTAAAATGCCTCTCAGTGGTTGCTTGGGCTTTACTAGGTGGTTGTTAGGGTGTTGTTGTAAGGGCATTATGGGGTTTGTTAGTTTGCTCTGGATGGTTGCCATTGCATTACTAAATGGTTGGTTACTGGCCCAGTCTGTATGATATTGTTCATTTGATATGTCTGGGAATGCTTTTGACTGTAAGTGTTTGAATATAATAGTGCATCACTTAAAAGAAATTAATATTTTTTTCAGCATGGATGCATTCAATAGATGATATATTAAAGTGATAGTAAAGACATTTATAAATGTTTTTTTAAACTTTCTATTCATCAAAGTATCCTGAAAAAAGTATCACAGTTTTCACAAAAATATTATGCAGAACAACTGTTTTCAACACTGAAAATAAGAAAAGTTTCTTAAGCATCTGTAACAGTTCGTAAATATGGGAAGAAGGAGGCGGGAACCGGCGAATGTTGAACAAAACTTTAATATCAAATAAACAGAACAAAACGAAAGTAATGCCGGCAGACCCTCGCGGACATCTGCCGGCCACACAAACATAATAAAACATAAAATAAAATCCAGGCCTGGTCTCTCGTCCTTCACTGTCGTCGCTCCTCCTTTTATGCTCCCGGAGCTCCTCCGTGAGGGACTCGAGGCCGGTGCGCCTCGCAGGTGACGATCATTATCTCTCGCGTCACCGGCCTCGCGCCGTTCCCTCATGGCTCTCGCCCGCCCTGCTCGTCACAGCATCAAATCATCATATTAGAGTGATTTCTGAAGGATCATGTGACACTGAAGACTGTAATGATGCTGAAAATTCAGCTTTACATCACAAGAATAAATTACATTTTAAATTACTTTCAAATAGAGGACTTATTATTTTGAATTGTAATATTTCACAATATCATTGTTTTTACTCTGTTTGACTGTATTGAGACTTGCAAAATTTCTGAACTGTATAGACAATATAATTCCAATGCAATATAGAAAATATAGTGAATAAATAAATATGATGTACAATACAGAGCAGATGCAAGCAAAGAATAAGACATAAAACCATGCAAACACAGCAAAATTCCTTTTAAGAATATCTCTGATTTATGAATATTGATTTTCAAGATCTGGAGTGTCAGCATTCAGACAGTACGTTTTCTTCCTGCTAGAATAATATATTTTATTGAGGATATGATTTTCTTCACTCTCTCCTTTAATCCTGTTCCTGTTGTTGTTGTTCTTTCTTTCTCATTTCGGTAACGCTTTAGATTACNCTTACAGTATAAATAATTTGTTGTTACCCCTTTATTCCTTTACATATTACATATTGTTCCCCTATACTTACACGTACTTACTGTATAATTACACTATAATTATCGAGAGTTACGCTGTAAATTCGTTGTAATTACGCAGTACTTTCCGGGCTGTAATCTAAAGCGTTACCCTCATTTCTCCTGTTTCTCTCTCTTGGCAAAGTTGTCCATCTGGATTTGTTTGCATGAGGCTGAGGGGCAACTGAACCAACAACCTGTCTGATGAGCATCAAGAGCGGCTGCCTGCTCTGGCCCACTCGTCTGTTTACACTCGCACACAAACTCTCTAATCAGATGCAAAGCTTCTGCCACTGCCTAGAAAACCATTATAACTGATCATTTCCAAACTGTTAAATATCTGGGAAGATATTTAGAAGAAAAATGACAATCGTGATCAGTGGTGCAGATTTCATGTGATCATTAGTGTACGAATGAAAGAGAATGCTTTTTATTACTAGAACATGTTAACGCTTTGAATACCTTGAATAACTTAAATGGATAGTTCACCCAAAAATGAAAATTGTGTAATTATTTACTCATTCTCATATTGTTCCAAACCAGTTTGACTTTCTTTCTGTGGCAGAACACACAAGAAGATATTCTGAAGAATTTCCAACAGTTTTGTCCTTACAGTTAAAGTCAGAGAGGCCGAATGCGACAATGTGGGGGAAAAAAAAAAAAAGGTAGCACTTTATTTTTGATGATCCACTTTAGATATTGTACTAACTTTAAATAACTTTGCAACTATTTGTCAACTAACTTTCATTAAATTATTAGTAGACTGTCTGCTTAATATCTGCTAACAGGTTATTTTGATGGTCCCTCAACAGACATTCCACTGACTATAAATAACTTTGCAACTATGATAACTTATTCTGCTAACACCTAACACTAACCTAACAGTCTACTACAATCCACTAATACTCTAATGAAAGTTAGTTGACATGTAGTTGTAAAGTTACAGTACTCATAGCGACATGAGGGTGAGTAAATGAAGAATTTTCATTTTTGAGTGAACTTTCCCTTTAAAGGGGTGGTTGATTATGATTTCACCATTTTTTTACTTTAGTTAGTGTGTAATGTTGCTGTTTGAGACGTTTAAAGTTCAATGCAAAGGGAGATATTTTCTTTTCCAGAAATCGCTTTTTAAGAACTACCACAAACAGCTGGTAGGGACTACTATTTACATAAACCCCACCCCTGTGAACACACAACAAAGGGGGTGAGGCAATGTTGGGCTGCTTTAGAGAAGAGAAAGATCTTATAATTCAATTCAAATATCTTACTTTGTGTTTAACAGAAGAACGAAATTCGTACAGGTTTGGAATGACTTGATGACAGAATTTTCATTTTTGGGTGAACTATCCCTTTAAGAGAGAGAAATAGCCAACTGGGCTAAAAAACGCACATGATTAGCAATAAATGAAGAATGGCTATAGATTGATCTCAGTAATTAAGTATTCCCAGCAAGGATTCTCCCTCTGTGGGCACAGCTGGCTGGCAGAAGGTGGTGTTTCTTTGGCGGCAGCAACCACTGTGCTCCATATGACACACTGTGACATCAGACTAATCAGCTCCAGCTGTCTGACATGATGCGAGAGTGGATCACAAACCCAGCGACATGCTAATAAACACAAGTTTAAGCGAGGGTGTGTGCGAATGAGTTAAAGCGAGTCGAGATGGACTATATGGAGATTGTGATGGAGTCAAACAGTTTGAGAGATAGAGGGACCAATGAGGAATGACAGATGGAGAGAGCGAAAGAGGCCATCTTTTGTCTCTCTGAGCACAGGCTGAGAAAGAGCAGGGCGGAATATACCGAGGCTGAGATTTAAAACTAAGGGTCTTGGAAAAAGAAAGTAAATATTGAGAAAGATGCAAAGAAACGTACAGCGAGAGTGAGAGGAGGGTGTTGAGATTCTGGAAGAAGGGTTAAAAGGTGCGAGAGGTACGGGATGAGTAGACACCTAATGAGCTCACAGTCTGCAGAAACATACACACATACTTCTACTGCATGGCTCATCTCTCCCACTTTTCCAGGAAGTGACATTTTTCTCTGCCTCCTGTCAGCTTCTGTCTTTAAGTGATTCTCCTTTACAGTTTTGTCCCTGTGGGTGCACAGGTGAATGAATGAGGGGATGCAAGAACTGTGTTTGTGTTTCATTTAACATTGAAGTCGATTAAATGATTTGTTTTTTATCCCTCCATTGATTTATTGATGCTCTGTATTTGTACAGGGTGACATTTTGAATGGAGGAGATATGTAGCTTATATAATAATAGAATGAATATACAGTACATATCCCTGCATGCAAGGTGTGCCATGTTATTTTCTGTCTTGAAGAATAACTGATAAATAAGATTAAAACAACCATTTTTGCACTTATAAATATGGGTTTTACACGCTGAAAGTTTTGATTGAGTCTTTTCACTGTTTCTTTGCAGTGAAATGGAGGTTCAGAGCTGCGGTTCTTCTTTTGTTTGTCGTTTCTGTGTGGTCACTGTGGTCCGATTCTTCGATTGTTCAAAAGACAAGCTCTGCTGTTATTGTCCCGTCCCATGTCTTCTCCTTATAGTCTCTCTGTGGCCTGTGCTTCTTTTTATCTGTACTTTTCATTTACACATTCAGCCATTCTTTTTTTTTTTTTATCTCAATCTCAATCGCGGTCCCTTTCTCCGTTGCTCTTTTATGTTGGCTTTTATGTCCCCATGCCCTCTAAAGACCCCGTTTGGCTGGCTTTTTTTCTCATTTTCTCCCCTCGTCACTCTCTTTGTCGTGTGCTTTCTCGCGGAAGTGCACTTTTTCAGAGATCGCTCTTTGACTGGGATTTTGCTCAGTCATTCTCATGGGGAACATAGTCTTTTCTAACAAATATGGCTGCCAGATTCACTCAACTTGCGTGAAAGTGTTTGCAGGGGTGTTTTCTGAGGGGGCAACAGTGACAGTCCTGACTCATTTGGTGCCTTAGGCGAGATCATACATGACATAATCATTTTTGTCACATGCAGTTTATGATTATCAAGCAAGAGAGGACCCGGGTTCAAATTCCGACTTGATTTGGGATATTATATTGGAACATTGTTTATTTATTTATTTTATTTTATTGGAACATATTTATTTTATTTATTTATTTTATTTATCATTTTTTCTGTTTACAATTAAAAAGAGAAAAAATCTGAGCAACATGAAATTGAGTAGCTTTCAGTTTAAATGAAATGATCTGCAAAAGGTACTACTTCATTGAGTTGCCAAAAATTACACATATGAATGAATTATTTTTTCCCCCCTGTAATAATCGTGGTGGTTAGGTCTTAAATACGCCATCAAATCCTGATTTAAAGTAATGTTCTAATAAAATGTCCCATTAAAACAAAAAATAGATTTAAGAGTTATGAAATCTAGTTTAATATTAATCAAATTGAACAACTGGGGAAAAGACCCACGTACTATAAAAATGGAAGGGAAATTTGACAAATACACCTTGGGAGAGCAAAAATATACCTCCACGAATGCCAAAGGCCAGAGCTCAGATAATTCCATTATATTTACAGCACTTCTTTCCACAGAGTCCTGTCCTCAGTTGAGAGCTAGAGCTAGTGAAGCGAATTACAGTCATCCTCACATCCAAATGCTGGTGAAAATCTAAAATACTGTTGGTGCATCACTATAATTAACTGTTTTAGATGTTGCCTCATTAAACATGCAAGCTATTGAGTTTTAACTTGATCACTGGCTTGTAATTTCAAACGACAACATGGTTACCATGGGAGCAAGAACTGTGCTGGCATCGTCAGTGGAAATAGGTGAATATTCCCTTCTGTTGCACAAGACATCAATCAGAGAGGTTCTTATTTTTTTATTTGTATGTTTATCTTGAAAAACCCAGACAATTAACCATCATAGACTGTACAGTATGATTATTACATAAGAAACAAACACAGCGCTCACTACCACTTAAATGTTGAATGTGTGTTAGTATAAATACCTTATTTTAAATGAATTAAAGTGACTGCTCTATACTTCAGCCACCGCAGAACTTTCTAACTAGGCTGAAAGGACCACAGAGACGAGAGGTGATAATGAAGATGTGTTATTTTACTGCATTCATTAATTTATCACGTGTGACTCTGTTCCTGGTGGCTGTCTTATTTAAGTATAAGCGCTTTCACACATTGACCTGCTGCTCAGATACTTTACAATGGAAATCGCATGTACTTAGAAAGTCTGTTGACCATAAAGAATAGTTAAACCTGGTAATTTTGTATTCCAGTAATAATATCTCAAATGCCTTATTATATGCAGCAGGTTTGCAGATGTATGGGAATACGTCTGGGCTACTGTAAAACTTTAACATGAAATCAAAACTGATGCTATTGACTTACTTTGTGCATGTTCCTATCTTATGTGCACAGTTCAGATGTGCACATTATTTAAAAGAGGGAAAAATATCTTCATAATCTTTCATAAACAATATTTTCAACTTATGCCCTCCAACTGCCTGGTCACTTATTTAACACCAACTTGCAATCCAATCAATTCTTGATGGATAAAATTAAGATCTGCCCCTATTTTTTTTGTGTCTCTAAATATCCTGTTGTACTTGAAAATGCGAGATTTTCAAAACAATTTAATCTTATGTTATGTTACAGATTTTATGATATATTTATTTTTATATTGCAAGTAGCCTAGTAAAACATGCACGACACTACGACTTATAATAGACTATGATGGAATGAAGATAAAACAAATTTGTCGGGATAGATGGCTGAAATGTGTTCAGTATATTTGATGGCTTATCTTAATGCCTCATAGGGCTTGTAAATTGCACTAAAAAAAATGAACTTTCATTGTTGTTAGTTTCACTCAAACCACCCTTGTTCACATTACTTAAAAAACTCATGGAACTACATGAACTAAATTTGACTGAGTTGTTTCTACTAAAATTGAGTATTGTCAGCTTTACTTACGTGTTTGTTCAGTCAACTTAACATTGCTGAGTGAAACGCACAAATAAGGTTGACATAACTAACTGGGCAGTAGTTCTTTTATAAATTTAACATTATTAAGTAAATGCACATATAAATATTATGTAACAGTGACAAATTCAAATGATTTGTACTCAAAAGAAATTTTGTCAGCTTAACTTGAATTTCTTTGTTTACAACTTAATTGTTATTTGTACAAATTACTCAATATAGTTGCGTGGAACCACTTGATACTGCTTTTTTAAGTAAATCCAACAATTCAATTGTTTTGAGTGTGTACAAATACATTCATAGTCAGTTAATTGTCAAGATAATATTTAATTTAGTTAATTTAGCTATTTTAAACAAGTATTTTCTATATTTTTACTGTTCATTTTATATGAAATACACCATATTTCTACATTGTCTACTTTTTTAGAAGTATGATATTACTTTAAAACTGCCCAAAACTTTAGTGGAAGTGATTAAAAACTAACCCTTGTTCTCCACCTAGATGAAGCTTGTTTTATGCTTTCTATTTAAGTTTTTATGCAAATTTTTATGTTTGAGAGCATCTCACTCCATCTGTATATGCTTTCTTGCAGGCCCATCTATGTAATTGCTATAATAAAGCTATCGCAAGAACATTGGTGTGACAAGAACAGAGAGAGAGAGAGAGAGAGAGAGAATCTGTTTATAGGACTTCTGGAAGGGCAGGCATACAGTTCTCCCCTCTCTCATACAGCTGGGCTCTCCAACTAGACCAGCCTCATATAGTCAGGGACAAATGAGTGCTTCTCTTTTAATTAGTGCAAACATAAGGAGGCAGTCACCTTGTCACTGCTGGGCCTGAATCCAAACTGTGAAGCCAACAACAGCAGAGGGGGAGGGGGGTAAGGGGCTGAAGAACGCTGCAAGGGCCACCGGGTTAAGAATGATGGAGGTTGGTGAAGGAACGGAGAGGGCTTGTACAGGTATAGGTGGTGTCAGCAGTGTTAAATGTTACTGAAAAGGTTAAGGAGCATTTGTAAGGCCTTCTGGGGGATATGTAAGGGTATCTGAAGGGTGTTCAGAGGTTGAATGGGCTGTGTCGTGGGGGATTGAATAATTCGGGTCTCTGGGAAATCAGAGTTAATTTGTTGAGGGGCACTTTTGTGGAAGTTAGCAGATTTTATGAATCACCCACTTTCAAGCTGGTGCAGGGACCCGAGATTGTACTTTGTTTTGGGGAAAATGGCCTGGGGAGAAAAAAGAGCTAGCGTAGTATTCTGAGTTGCAGTTAAAAGGTTGCTTAGCTTCTCAGATAAATCATTTATTTGGAGCCCTTTATTGCTTACACTTGGATCTTCCACCTAACGCATCCTCCTTTGTCTTTTACTTGCTCTCTGTAATAAACACAAACGCACATTCACACATACTGTAGCACATCCGGTAATCCTCTGGGGTTTTAGGCTTGAGCAGTTGATGGATGGGATTGGTACATCTAGGCTGGTATTGTTCCATTGAGACTTGAGTGAATATGTCCCTGGATGTGTGTGTGTGTGATTACACATCCTTTCCTTCTGTGCCCTGCAGAGCAAAATAAACATGCCCGTGCCCCTCTCATACTCATACTGCCCTCTCTGCTCTGTATTTTGAACTCTACATGACCTTCTGTCCGTGTCCCCTGCAAATGTACATGCACACATATACATAACATGCGCCTGCGTACATGCATTCAAACATTTTATGTGATGCTTATTCTCTTTCAGGATATAAATCACAATTTCCATTATTCATGTACATTTATTAGTTTCAGGATCATGCAAAAACATACATGTGTGCGAGTATAAATATGCACAGACTTAAGGCCACAGACAGAGAATATGTACAGGCTTAAGTTCTTTTTCGTTTTTCACTGTTGAGAGTGGCATTTACTGTAGATGAATATGTTAATATGTGCTGTGCGCTTTCCTTTCAATAACAATAAACACACACACAAAAAATCACAGTGGTGAGAAAACAGTAGTTAAGAAAGCATCTGATCATAGCGATGTGGATGTAGGTGTTTACCAGCCAGAACAAACTTTTCTGGAATGTTTGCTTTGGCATGCTAATTTGAACTCCTGAAATGAACACAAAACAAACTTAATTTTGGACTGATTTTGTTCGAAATTACGTCACATCAGTTCATTCTTCAATTTCTCTTGAAGTATAACTTTCGGATTGCATTTCTATCAACGATTACCTTCCTGCAGGGGTCATATATTAGTGAAATGTATCCAGGACTCTTAATGTACATTGGAAACAGAGACTCTAAAAGGGTTACTGTAGTTCACCCAAAAATGAAAATTCTGACTTTAATTACTCTCACCCTATTGTTGTTCCATACCTGTATGACTGTCACGATCAGTTTTGGTTTCAGTTTAGTTTTCATGGACTCTTAGTTTTTACATTGGGTAGCTTTTGAGCTTGTGAATTAGTATATTGTGTACATGAATTCGGGCACTGGTAAGGACAGTAAAGGACGCTGGCTCACTACACATTCGGACACTGATGACTCTATTTCCGGCGACGTTGTACAACATAATTACTGTTGTACAAACATAATTTCCTTTCAGTTTCCTTGGTTGTCAGGGTTTCATTTGTTGTCATAGTTACTCATTGTTTGATTGATTATATCCACCTGCTCCTTGTTTAGATTGTTAGTTTTGCTATGTATGTTGCCCTCATGGGCTGTTTGCACGACACCGTTTTCAACTAAAAACTTAAAACTTTTTATGCGTTTTGTCTGCTCATTTACATGACAACAGGGTTTTGGATGCCTGGAAACGCAAACTTTTGAAAACAGGTTTCAAAGTGCAAGGTTTTGAAAATGGTCTCCGTGTAAGCAACAAAAATGCAAATCTGTGAAAACGATGAGGTAATGCACTTACGCGCACTGTTACATGTTTATTGTATTTCACTGGAGCACAGCAGGCTTGAGTTTCAGAATGGCCTGTTTTTTCCTGATATCTTAAAATATGCTTAATAATTAAAGGGAGAGTTCAAGCACAAAACAAAAATTCTGTCATCATTTCTCACTCACCTTCATGTCGTTCCAAACCTGTTTGACTTTTAAAACGGTTAGTAACCAATGATTTCCATTCTACGAGCAAAAAGAAGAAGAAAAAAAACACTGACATTTTTCAAAATGTTTCTTTTTTTATGTCCCATGGAATAAATATGAGGAATTATATGAGGGTGAGTAAATTATGACAGAAGTTTCATTTTGGTTATTGTGTTACCAACCCAACACTTGTCATTAAAACTAAAGGAACTTTATAAACGGCCCTGCTGTTCGCTCTTTTACTTGTTCTGAAATTCCTCAAATTTTGTTTCAGTCTCTCTCCATCCGTTTTTAGTTTGTTTTTTTTGTCTCTCCCCACCTGTTGCATTAATCATAAGCTGCCGTTCATGATGCACTGAAGTGATAGTGAAAGCTAATTGGCTTAAAAGGTTATCTCTGAACATTGGTTATTTATGCACATGGGGCCAACTTATTTTCTTCTCGCTATTGCCTTTTTGGACACATTTTTTAAAGAAACAAATGATGTTGCATCATTTGAATATCTACTCTGATTTGTCAGTTTGCTAACCAGGGGTGTGTTAAGACTCTTAATCTACTTTTTACATTTATATGCATCTAAGTTTTGCACATTAGTAAGTAAATTGATTAAAACAGCAGTTAATTTGATCACTATGGTCATTTTGAATCCATGTTTGAGGAGGAGGTTCAGCCCCCTGCGCCTCCTCTCACGGACCGCTGCTGTCGAGAATATTACATATCAAATATCCGTGCCTGGATAAATGTCTCCTCAAATCACGGCAACATGACAGATGTTTTTCGCTCCCAAACATTCCTCATGAGCTCTTTAATGTTGCCACAGTGTTAAGTACTGGCTGCGAGTCTTAGTGGCCATTATGCTGACTAAAATAGAGAGGCAGAGATGTAGGGGAAGGAAGTTTGTCAGAGGAATGACAAGGTTATGAGAAGGTGATGAATATGAGGCAAGTATAATGTGACGGCTGATTTAAATTAACAGCCAGCCAAAGTGTCTGTGAGCTAATGCCAGTGCAGTTAATTGAACTGCTGGTGACAAGGGAGGGGGTGCAGGAGGAGAAGAGGGAGTGTGAATGTATGAGACTAAGAGAGAGGGACTCTAATAGGATAAAGGGATATTCAGAAAGGAAACAAACAAATGAACTAATTACTCAAAATACATGGAGAGATTCATAAACCGATTTAGAAACCAAGTTTCTCCAACCAGTGTTACCTAGAGCAAGGGTTTTCAAACCGGGGTTAGCAGGAGAGTGCTTTCTTTTTTCTTTTTCTTTTTCTTTTTCTTTTTCTTTTTCTTTTTCTTTTCTTCTTTTCTTTTTATTTGACAAAAATGTATCATTGGCTGTCAAAGTTAACAAATATTTAATTAATTTCATAGTTTTATTATGGTTTTATTCTGCTATCTAAAGACTGTTTTTTTTTTTTTTTNTTTTTTTTTTTTTTTTTTTTACAGTTTACAGTCCTAACAGTAAGAAATAAAAGCAACATTTATTTTTTAAAGGTTTGTACTTCGTAAGGTTTGTAATCTAACATTACTCTGTATTGGGTAGAAAAAATACTTTATTTACTTCACTTTATTTTCCAGAAATAATACAGTATTAATAATTTTCTTTAGTACATTGACATGGTAAAAACAATTACAGTATTTAATTAAGGAAAACATCTTGGTTATTATTGGAATGAGACATTGTGCCGATGTACACTAGTGGTCGCATTTGTGAGCTCCAAATACCTCTGATACTTTGAGAAAAGGCCAATAAGAATTGATGAGTGGAATTTGCATGTGCCGCTCAACCAGACATACAGATAAAAAAAGGAGATGGCGTGCATCCACTCATTCATGTTTGTGCTGAGGAGCCGAGAGCCGTAACCTTCCCATGCCCCATGTAAGCAGCATCGTCCCCACAAAGGGGGCAGTAAGGACCATACTTACAGTGGGAATAAGTCGCTTCAGCCATATCTTGAACTTTTTAATAAACAAACAAACAAATAAATAAAATCAACTGTGCAGACCAGAAGTTAGCACTACGCTGTATGTCCTATGCCTTCCCTATTCTACTTACAGAACAAACGCAGCGCCAGTTAAATTTTTTCCGTAAGTTGAAGTCTGGTATTGTTTAAAGCCCTTTGAAGCTGCACTGAAACTGTAATTTTGACCTTCAACCGTCTGGAGGCCATTGAAGTCCACTAGAAGGAGAATAATCCTGGAATGTTTTCATCAAAAACCTTAATTTCTTTTCGACTGAAGAAAGAAGGACATGGACATCTTGGATGACATGGGGGTGAGTAAATTATCAGGAACATTTTATTTGAAAGTGAACTAATCCTTTAATGGAGTCCCTGACTATGGGATCAGGGTCCTGAGTGTCACAATTTTGAAAACCTCTGACCTAGAACAGTGTGTCCCAAATTTGTTTTTGTCTTACCCTGATTTACTATGGTACTGTAAGCCTATTATAAGTGTTTATATTTTAGACCAGGCAGGATGGTTTTTGTGGGAAATTGTGTACATGTGTCACTTGCCTGTGCTTGTCATATCCATAAATAGAAAAAAAGTTGCTACAGCTACTTTGACGCATGTATGGTGTAGGAGTGACACAGGTTAGTTGTCCTCAAACCTCCGGGTTTAAAAAAAAAAAGCCAAACAGAGAGTCTGCTGGTATAAAAGAACGCGACAGAGCTCATAATAAAAAGAGAATCAATATTCGCTTGACTTTTCGGTGATGGTGAGGACTAAAGAATTTGAAATGTTGAAAAAGCGATGCAATGATGGCATTTTTTTTACTCAACAAGTGAGTAAACTATTTTATGGAACAGATAAATTGCCATATGTAGCTCTTTAACATAGTTCATTGTTAAGCATTATCTATTATGAAGGGTCATTTCATTATGGTTATTGTAGCACTGTGCTGGAATTTATTTTCAAGGAAGTGCCTGTTAATGTGTATATCTACAGTAACGTCTTCAGCTAGTCAGTTTGAGATCCTTTCCATCTAACGTTAATCTGGTTATACTAGTAGTGAATGTTTTATGAGCAGTAGAATAATCTCTCTCTCTTTTTTTAAGTTATGAGAAAGAACATATTCATCCGCACAGTCATGCAGAGCCAACCACTAAAACAATTGAGAATGGGAAACAAATTTCGATCTAAAGTATCCATATAGAAATATCCTTTTATAAAAATGAATTCAACATATAACAAAATAGTAATACATTCAAAATGTAAAAATATACAATCTTCTCGACTTTTTCTCGAAATCGCAGGCCTGAGTTCACCAGACCTGAACTTTGGAGCATAGTGAAATGTGAAATTTTTCGCACGAGCTTGCGTTTCCGGTCTGATGCATTCGCATGCGTATGAATGGAAGTCAATGGAACGAAAAGTGCAGTGTGACCGCCCCTTTACTCTTTCACTGTATATGATAAAATATATTTAAGATGAAATTAAGGTAACACTTTACAATAAGGGTGCACTAATATGCATTAATTCATGCTTATCTAATGCACAGATAATCATGTTTTAATGTATGACTAAACCATTAATTAATGATTACTGCATCAGCAACTAATAAAGATTCTATATGATTAATAGATTAAGTAATATATGAATTGTTATTAATTAAATGTGTCATAATGTATTAATTCCTTAATAACATATTTTATTAACTAATAGTGTAAGTTAATGTGTTAATTACCACAATGGGTTGAAGCCATGTACTTAAACTTCCAGTTGTCTGCTTTAATTAATCATTAGCTAATGATTTGCAAATGTATCATTATGTTATGACTTTGCTTGTTGAGGCACATGACTATTAACTAATTGTTAAGTAATATGTCATGGTTTTGACATCTACACTAAGCCATGGATTTCAACACTGGTACAGTGATTCCACTGTACCAGATGAACTGCTGCATCCAGAACCTTGTTGTTTATAGCACAGGAATGTGTCTGGTTAAGCTTGAGGTCTAGGATTCAAAGGTGGAACATTGAGAAACACCGGGCAGTGCTATTTCGTAACACTGTGTCAAGACCGGACAAAGAGAATAGAACCCATTATAATCAGTGATAATGATTCTACACTGGATTCGGCACGACGCAACACAACACAACACAACAAAACGTCACTTCTGTTATGAAGGACAAAAGGACTTGCAATGGTCTGTCATGTCCAGTGTAAACAGCTGTTCCAGTTTAAACACAGTGTAACAGCAGTCAGTAGTTCAGATTCTGGTGTGCTGATATTTATGCGCAGCCCAACTTACCCATCCTTCAAACACATTCTCTGACGTTACACTTACTGCATGTGCAACTGTCAAAACCCATTAATTACATATTACTTAACAATTAGTTAATAGTCATGTGCCTCAACAAGTAAAGTCATAACATAATGATACATTTTCAAATCATTAGTTAATGATTAATTAAAGCAGACAACTGGAAGTTGAAGTACATGGCTTCAAACCATTGTGGTAGTTAACACATGAACTTACACTTTTAGTTAATAAAATAAAATATAATATATTATATAATATATAAAATATATTACTTAATCTATTAATCATATAGAAACTGTATTAGTTGCTGATGCAGTAATCATTAATTAATGGTTTAGTTCTTCATGAGTCATACATTAACTCATGATTATCTGTGCATTAGTTAAGCACGAATTAATGCATATAAGTGCACCCGTATTGTAAAGTGTTACCGAAATTAAATTGTAATATTTTTTATATAATATAATATAATCATGTTAAGATGAAATATGACTTCTTAACATGATTATAAAGTCTCACAAAGAAAAGGCTTTTTGCGTATGTGTGGTTTCAGTTGTTTCTACATTCTTTCATAAATTTAAGATAAATTTTAGTATGAATGTTTCTAGCGAATCACGATCTGTTTAAGGAAAACATCCATATGCAGATCTCACGCACAAATTTGTGCACACGCATGCTGAATGAATGAGACCCAATGTTCTTCCGCAAAATGCATGCAGTTTTGTTTTTAAACCGCTAGAGGGCCAAAAAATTACTAGTGTACCTTTAAAATTGCAAATAATACAATGGTGGACTTTTTGACTGATCTTTTGACATCCTTAATATTTATTTTAAAGTAATTTTCATTTTGTAACAAATTTTCCTGTGGCTGGGAATCACTGATTTTGAGTTTGTCTGTGTTTTGTTTTCACCAGCAGATTGTGTAAAGGAGCTTCATGTTCTCTCCATCGTAATGGTGTCACTATGCATGAATGCTTGAGTCTTGGAAAGAGGAGAGATTTGATTTATGTTTCGAAAGAGACAGACAGTGAGAAGAAAGGATGGGCAGGAAGATGAAAAATGATTCCTTACGTGACCTTTATGTTAATACGTTGACGACTCTGGTTTTCTACTTATCATCCTGAATCACATACAGCATGAGAGAGACACAGACAGCTCTGAATGTTCACATCAATCTGAGCGTGCGTGTGTGTATGTGTGTGTCAGAGAGATTTGAGCAACAGGAACTTTTTTGCTGGTGCTGTGTGATAAAATCGCATGAAAGCTGAAGCATGAAAGCTTGAAAGCATGTCAGCGGAGACATGCTGACAAACAAACAGACAAAAAGAGGAAGTTCGTTTGAGAAGTGAGAGGAGTAGAAAACAGAAATGGATAGGGGATAGAGAAAAGGATAGAGAAATGGATTTGCTGACCGAGACAATTATAGGCCAAAGTATTCAAAGATACACTGACCCCAAAAAGTATTTGGACACTGAAGTCACACTTACCCATGAATACGTTTAATCACTTTATATCACATAATTTCAATTTAAGTGTCTTTTACAGACATGTGATGTTAGCTTTTCATAAAACAAACTTACATTTCCTGAGCTATTTCTGAGCTATTTCTGGAACTTTTAACCAACAGATTTTTAGTGGATGTATGAAGTGTTGTCTCAGCATCCAATGACACACTGACTGTCTGATGTATATTGCTTACAAAACTGGCAAGGACTTTCTTAATCTGGCAAACTCTAATTTTAGTGCATGGATTTTTTTTTATCAGTCCACCTGGGGACAAAGTTTGAGGTTCTAGGTTGTTTATGAGGTACTGGGTTGCTATAACAAGTGCTTTTGAGAATGAAATTATCTCTGGATTTGTCACAATTTTTCAGGTCAGAGTTTTGGGTTCAGTATGTTTTTTTTGTTTGTTTGTTTTGTGTTTAATTAGTCATGCTATTTAATGTTTTTGTTGTATATTTCTTTTTTCAGGAATATTTTGGTCAAAAGAACAGCATTTATTTGAATTAGAAATCTTTTGTAACATAAATGTCTTTACTGTCACTTTTGATCAATTTAATGCATTCTTGCTGAATAAAATTTGAAAAAAAAAAAAATTACTGACACATTTGTACACATTGTCCAATATTTTATTTTAATTTGAACACTATTTTATATATATATATATATATACAGTGGTGGTCAGAATTATTTGCACCCTTGGTAAATATGATCAAAGATGACAATAAAAATAATTATGCATTGTTTATCCTTTTGATCTTTAATTCATAAAATTAGCAAAAATCTAGCCTTTCACTGAAGGAAAAGAATTGAAAGTGGGGGGAAAATCACATTATGAAATAAATGTTTTTCTCCAAAACACGTTGGCCACAATTATAGGCACCCTTTTGTTAAATACTTTTTGCAACCTCCTTTTGCAAAGATAACAGCTCTGAGTCTTCATCTATAATGCCTGATGAGTTTGGAGAACACCTGACGAGATCAGAGACCATTCCTTCATGCAGAATCTCTCCAGATCCTTCAGATTCCCAGCTCCATGTTGGTGCTTCTTCTCTTCAGTTCACTCCACTCATTTTCTTTAGGGTTCAGGTCAGGGGACTGGGATAGCCATGGTAGAAGCTTCATTTTGTGTTCAGTGACACATTGTTGTGTTGGTTTTGATGTTTGTTTTGGATCATTGTCCTGATGGAAGATCCTACCACGACCCATTATTGGATTTCTAGCAGAAGAGGTCAGGTTTAGATTTTTTATCTTTTGGTATTTGATAGAATCCATGATACCATGAATCTGATCAAGATGTCCAGGACCTCCAGCAGAAAAATAGGCCCACAACATTAAAGATCCAGCAGTATATTTAATCGTGGGCATGGGGTACTTTTTATCCATGTGTGCACCAAACCCATCTGGTGGGTTTGCTGCCAAAAAGCTCTTTTTTTTAGTTTCATCTGACCAAAGAAGCAGATCCCGTTTGAAGTTCCAGTCGTGCCTAACTGAATATGCTGGAGATTGTTTCTGGATGAGTCTCAGGCTTTCTGAGACTCAAGACTCAACTAACCTCTGCAATTCTCCAACTGTGATCCTTGGAGAGTCTTTGGCCACTCAAACTCTCATCCTCACCGCGCATTAGGATGATTTAGACACACGTCCTCTTCCAGGCAGATTTGTAACATTTTTAGTTGATTGGAACTTCTTAATTATTGCCCTGATAGTGGAAATGGGGATTTTCACTGCTTTAGCTATTTTCTTACAGCCACTTTCTATTTTGTGAAGCTCAATAATCTTTTGCTGCACATCAGAACTATATTCTTTGGTTTTATTCATTGTGATGAATGATTACAGGAATTTGGCCTTTGTGTTTCCTCATGTTTATACTCCTGTGGAACAGAGATTCAAGATTCAAGATTCAAGAGTTTTATTTGTCACATGCACAATTATATAGAGCATATATAACCAGCAGTGAAATGAGAGTCAGGTCCGCTCCATGGACAGTGCAATTATTAAAGAATACAACACAGATGAGAATATACATAACTATAGCTATGAAGGAATTAAATAAAAGTAAACAATAAAAATATAAGAATAAAAAAAAAAAAAAAGATGTATACTGTAGAATTAAATATAGAATGGAAAATAATGTGCATGAGAGTAAACTGTAGTCTTAAATATTAAGATACACAGGGATGTGCAAGAGGCAATGTGCATATGTGCATTATACTGTAGTCTTAAATATTAAGATACACAGGAATGTACAAGAGGCAAAAGTGCAAACAGGTTAACACTTTCAGTATGTCAATGTGAGGTAGTGAATTATGAATTATCTTACTGATAAAGTGCATATTAAGTGAAGACATGAAGATGTTAAGAGGCAGTTTTTGAGTTCAGGAGCCTGATGGCCTGGGGAAAGAAACTCCTCCTAAGTCTCTCGGTTTTTGCCATCAGACTACGGAAGCGCTTACCAGATGGCAGCAAAGTGAAAAGATGATTACTGGGGTGGATGGAGTCCTTGATGATTTTAACAGCTCTGCTTTTGCAGCGTTTGAGGTAGATGTCCTCAACAGGAAGTCATGGCTGGACAATATCATGTTCATGATAACCCTGGTGTGCTAAAAAATGTAAATATGAATGGGAATATACTTCAGAGATATTTTACTCATACAAAATTCTAGGGGTGCCAATAATTGTGGCCAACGTGTTTTGGAGAAAACATTTATTTCATAATGTGATTTTCCCCCACTTTCAATTCTTCTCCTTCAATGAAAGGTTAGATTTTTGCTCATTTTATGAATTAAAGATCAAAAGGCTAAACAATGCAGATTTATTTTTATAGTCATCTTTGATTATATTTACCAAGGGTGCCAATAATTCTGACCACCACTGTATATATATAACTGATTATCATTTAAAACCTTACAAACATTTTTTTGTGTTTGAAATGTTTTGCCTGAATGGTGTATTTATGCAGTCTGTTTTTTCTTTTTATTTATTTCTTTATTTTGAATTAATGCCACTCAGTCTGATATTTTTATGTGGCCACATGTTCTGCTGATGTTCACTCACCTTCACATTCCAAACATATATGACAAATACAGGTGTGTATATATACATAAACTGATTTGGCTTCTGATATTCCATTTCCTAATGCCTTATGAGTTTTTGTGAGGAACAGACCTACATTTAAGTAGTAATTCTCTCTTAGATGCAGATTTTTGTGCTGAAATATTGCACACAATGGCCTAATTGTGAATTCTCCCCCTACATTTCACCTATTTAATTCCATGTAAAAACTTGTTGGTCATAAATCAAGGAAAGTATTGGAACATGTCTAACATTTAAGTACCCAACTGCAGCTTTCGTGCACTTTAATGTTCTTATAAAGCCTGAAATAAGAAGTGTAAATCACAACGCAGTATCTAAATATCTTTGGAAATCAAGAATGGTGAATTAATTTGTGTTTGAGAGTTGTTTCTCACGAGCACCTGTACAATTAGCACACAAGGCAAAGTGCAGCAAATAGCAACCTATTTCAATTGGTCCCTAAGAGTGTTCCGCCTGCTATCGTACCCGGCTGCTCTGGTGACTTAAGGTGCAGGTCCATTCGTTACTACCGAGCACCACATGGCTCTATTGACACTGTTTATGCTAAGAAAGCAGAACAAATTTGTCTACTGTCTAAGTTACTGTAAGAGCCTTAGATTGCAGCTGCTGGAAGAGAAGGAGAAGAAAGCTGCATGATCAGGGGAAACAGGTTTAGCAAACACCTATACATAAGCACAAATTAATGCATAGATACTCCTGGAAGAACTCGGATGAGGGTGCACATATATCTTTTCACCGCTCTTCTCAAACACACACATACTCACCCACAGGGCGCATGCAGCCCATGGAGAGGTTCAGGAAGCAAGTTGGCAGCAATTAGGCAAATGATTAAACAGCCATTCCTTGTTGCTTAAATTGGGCAAACTTGTTCTAATCCTGTGCAAGTAGAGGGGAAAATAGATGCCTGATATGACCACGCACACACACACATCTCTGTTGTTTTCTGTATTTCATTGACCGGAAGAGCTGTGCGTTGAAGTAATGAATAATCTGTGAAGCGCATTTGGCTGATTCTAGCTCATCCGCAGGACGAAACTGCTTATGTGGTGTGTGTGCACGTGTGTCCACATGCATGGGTATTTTCATGCTTGTCTTAAATACAGCTCGAGCTCAGCAGGATAGTTGGGGTCTTAGATTTCCCTCAAACAGGAAGCAAAATAGAGTGGCAGGTGTCTCATGTTTCTTTTGCGGTGGTTCTGAGCTCTATGGCCTCATATCCAATAGGTTTCTAAAACTGACACTGTATGTGGACTTACTGCAAGCAAGCGACGTGATGTAACGTGATGTGATGCAACAAACCTAGAATGTTCATGTATGTTCATATTAACGAGAGAATATTTCGTGTTAATGAATCAGAATAAATGTATCTCTTTAAATCTGCACGAGTGGAAGAAAACTCTATTTTCATCTGATACTATTACACTTTTAAAAATAAAGATTCAAGTAGAACCAATTAGGGTTCTGCTGCCTGTTGCCATGGAAGAACCTCTTTATGTTCCTCAAAGGGCTTTTTATTCTTTTAGTTCTTTAGAAAACAATATATTTACTGATGCTTTAAAGTGTCAATAGTCTACAAAAGGGGGACTGACAATTATATTTGTAACTTTTTTTAATGCATTACACAAAATTATATACTTTCCAACCAAAAAAGTCGCTGTTTTGATTTAAATAGGCAAAAACTTAAGAGTCTATAAATGGATCTTTATTTAATGTGATTACTATGTTTCTAGCATGTTATATGTTTGGCAACAGTTCTTCTAACCCTAAAAGTTGGAGTGTGTAGCTTTTCATTTCTTAAACAACCATGTAGGAAGACACATCATGGCCATATTCCAGGATGACAAAGCCAAGATGCATCAGACTCAGATTGAAAGAATGGTTCAGAAAGCATGAAGAATCATTTTCACACATGAATTGGCACCTCTGAGTCCAGACCTTAATTTCATTGAAAGTCCTTGGAATGTGCTGGGGTAGACTTTATAGAGTGCTCACCTCTTGCATTGTCCATTCAAGATCTTGACCAAAAGTTGATACACCTCTTGACAGATTTAAATGTTGTGATGTCATTTCCATCAAGAGCTGTATCAATACTTGAAGACCCCTGTATTAAAGAACCTAATAAAGCTTCAGTTTTCGTCTGATAGCAGATCAAAACACTACAAATTTTAATATAAAATATGGTAAAAAAAATAAAAAATAAAAATTATAAATATAATAATAATAATAATTTACAATAATAAAAAAGAACTATATTACGTTCAAGCAAGTGCATGTACTTGTGCAGTAAATTACTGTTCTTGTAAATGCAAATTATGAGTAATGTTATAATTTACAAATAAGTCACATTTGTGATCCTGGACCACAAAACCAGTCGCATGGGTATATTTGTAGCTATAGCCAACAACACATTGTATGGGTCAAAATTATCGATTTTTCTTTTATGCCAAAAATCATTCGAATATTAAGTAAAGATCATGTTCCATGAAGATATTTTGTAAATTTCCTACCATAAATGTATCACAAATGTATTTTTGTGAATGGATATGCATTGCTAAGGACTTAATTTGGACAACTTTAAAGGCAATTTTCTCAATATGTAGATTTTCTTACACCCTCGGATTCTAGATTTTCAAATAGTTGTATCTCGGCCAAATATTGTCCTATCCTAACAAACAATACATCAATGGAAAGCGTATTTATTCAGCTTTCAGATGATGTATACATCTCAATTTAAAAAAACTTACCCTTATGACTGGTTTTGTGGTCCAGGGTCACATTTGCTTATATCTGATTTAAATTGTTCTCATGCCATATTGTAATGTTGTTTTTTGCAATTGAATTTCTGGCAACCACAGCTGGCAGTTTTTTTTATTGTAAATTTAAGTTTATTCTACATGAAAATAAGAAGAATGTTCTTTGACGAGAATGGTGGACAGATCAGTGTCCTAAGTGTGTGGTGATTGTTGCTTTTATTTGTGGTTGTGATGGATCGTGTGTATGTGTGTGTAGAGGCTGATGACGGTTGGAGTGCTGTTTTACCCGGAGGTTGCTTTAATGGCAGCAGTGATCTGCAGCTAATGGCAGCAGCTCTGAGAATGGAGCGGTGATGTGAGCCGTAGACATGCTCTGTCACAGGTGAGGAACGCGGCTACTGCTGTCAAGCTCGAAAGAAAAGCCCCCGTGTCTGTCACTGAAAAGTCAATTTACCTGCTACGTCTGAGCATGTGGGATTAGAGGAGAGGAATGAGACCCAGAGCTAGAGAGAGAGAGAGAAAGCAGGGGAAAAAAGCCATTAAGTCTTACAGTGGCCCGAGGTCCACTTTAGTTTAATAGTTTTTTACCCTTGACTTTGTTACACACACACACATACACACAGATGCACTTACTTTTTTCTGTACCCCAAGTGTGTTCATGGTCCTGTTCCATTTTCCAATCCCTTCCCCATCTTTTACCCACACAAACACACACATGTACACGGGTAGAGTCACATATACACAGAGCTTTACTGGCGGAAAGGGGATATGACTGATTAAAATGTGCATAATTATCAGACGGCTTGCTTTGGGTCTCAGATCTCAGTAGGATCAGAAATTCAGAAATCCTGTTATAGACCAGACATGCATCTTAGCCTGTGTGTGTGCGTGTACGTGTGCACGTGTGTGCGTGTGTGTAAGTGTGGGGACCAAATGTTGAATTAATGTACAAAGATTTCCTCATGGAAACCTAATGTAAAAGGTTTGTATGACTGGTCGGTTTAGGTCAGGGTTTCTCAGCCTTTTTTAGTCCGCAGCCCATTTTTAGGTTCCAAAATTCCTGCGGTTATACACCCCCTGTATCACAGATTAAGCTTTAAGATCTCAAAGGTGTATTTATATAACAGCCAAATGATGTTGTTAAGAATAAAACAGTTTACTATTCTACTATTTAGTAAATTTTCACACAAATAAGTGTTATCAGGTACTCAGTAAAAGGTCTGCATCCTTTAACTTTTACATTTACATTTCAAGTAATACAGTGCCCTCCACTAATATTGGCACCCTTTCTAAATATGAGCAAAGGTGGCTGTGAAAATAAATCTCCATTGTTTATCCTTTTGATCTTTTATAATAAATACAATTTAAAAAACACAATTCTAACCTTTCATTTAAGTAAAACAATTGAAAATGGGGGAAAAAGCTCATTATGAAATAAATGTTTTTCTCTAGTTCACGCAATTATTGCAACGTCCTTTTTCCAACATAACAGCTCTGAGTCTTCTTCTATAATGCCTGATGAGTTTGGAGAGCACCTGACAAGAGATCAGAGACCATTCCTTCCTGCAGAATCTCTCCAGATCCTTCAGATTCCCAGCTCCATGTTGGTGCTTCTTATCTTCAGTTCACTCCCCTGATTTTCTTTAGGGTTCAGGTCAGGGGACTGGGAAGACCATGGCAGAAGCTTCATTTTGTGCTCAGTGACACATTTTTGTGTTGGTTTTGATGTTTGTTTTAGTTCATTGTCCTGATGGAAGATTCAACCACGGCCCATTATAAGATTTCTAGCAGAGGCGGTGAGGTTTTGATTTTTTATCTGTTGGTATTTGATAGAATCCATGATACCATGTATCTGAACAAGATGTCCAGGACCTCCAGCAAAACAAATAGGCCCACAGCATTAAAGATCCAGCAGTATATTTAAGGGCTTTTTATCCCTGTTTGCACCAAACCCATCTGGTGAGTTTTCTGCCAAAAACATTTTTTTGTTTTTGTTTCATCTGACCATAGATGCCGGTCCCTTTTGAAGTTCCAGTCTTGTCTGACAACTGAATATGCTGGAGTTTGTTTCTGGATGAGAGCAGAGCATTTTTCTTGAAACTCTCCCAAACAACTTTTGGTGATGTAGGTGCTGTTTGATCTTTTTTATTTTTTAGGCTTTCTGACCCCAAGACTCAACTAATTTCTGCAATTCTCCAACTGTGAGAATCCCTGGCTGTGATAGGAATAATTGCGAGTGAAGAGTTGAGGTGGAGGTTTGTCATTTGCATAAAGCACGCCCAAACAATACTGTATAAAATGTATAAAATAAAAATGACATAGATATGTATGAAATTTCATCTTAACACATTTATAATGCCAACAAGAATATCTTATTTTTGCATACGTGTGTTTTTAGTTGTTAAATGTCTTTTTCATACATTTAGAACAAATGTTAGAATGAAAGTTACTGATGAATTATGGTTTCGTAGTTTTAATGCACAAATTTTGAATGGTTAGTCAATAACACCCACTGTCTCAAGCACAGAGTGCACACACCAACACATTTTATTTTAAATGCACAGCAGTCATCAGATCCAGGCATGATGATGATGGCATCAGTGTAAGTGTGTGTGTGTAGCAAAGTGATTTACACAAGGAGTGCATGCATTAAAATAGCTGTGCTGCTCTGACTGACTTACTCATTTCTGGCCTGGACACTGATGCATGAGAAGCCCCTCTCTACTTTTAATGAGTGCATAGAAACACACACACACTGACACACTCACAGAACTGCTGCTGTTTCCTGACTCTAACTGTACATGATGTCTTTTTTTTCTGGGCTTTCCTGATGGATGAATTCACATAGTGACATAGAAGACACATAGTAGGAAATTCGCTGTCCGTGGTGCTGAAAGACTCTAGTCTACAGTGCTGTTATTATTATGGTTTCAGTACAGATAAATATATATAAAAAGCTGAATTTGTAACAACTGTGAATGTTATATTTCATAGACTAAGCTGAACTTGTAGTCCTGCAGTATCGATATGCAGTAGCAGATGTCTGCAGCTACAGCTGAATAAGTTATGGTCTCCAGACTAGCTTTGAAGCACTAACCTTTCTGAGACACGTCCTTGGCCTTTGTGCACCGGTACAAAGAAAGGTAAGAAGAAAGCACTGGAGCGATATTTAGTGTCAGACTGACAAGTCATGCATTGATTCTAGAGCACACTTTGTTAGGATTCCCCGACAAACAACGCCACAAAGGTCATCGTGCTAAATCTGACACCAGCTGTGAGTGTGTGCATTTGTGAGCCATCAGGAAGGTTGTGTTGTGTGTTTGTGTGTGTCTCAGGCAGTGGGTCACTCAAATGCCCAACTCAGCATTTCTCCTGGCAAACACTGATGTGATTTAGCCTTATCCTGGGGCTAAAGCAAGCACAGAGGGGGATGGACAGGAACATGTTCTTAGAGGAGGTCAACACATAACTCCACCTCCATTGATATGCATGACTCTCTCTCTCTCTCTGTCATATATATATACACACATCCAAAGTACTTAAATCACCTTATTTATATATATATATATATGGTGATTTAAGTACTTTGGATGTGGCGTGGTTGTTGGTGCCAGATGAGCTGGACTGAGTATTTCAGAATAGTGAGGCAAAGTCTGATTCATTTCCGCGAACTGGTTCTTTTTGGACAATTCGGCTCAATGAACCGGTTCAAAAAGTCGATTCATAGGTTCCTGATGTCGTCATGCAATGTCACAGCATTTCTTTTCTAACAACTCAGTGTCGTGTTATATCAATGAAACATTCAAATAAAGTAATTTGTGTCAAAGCATATTGAAACATTCAAAGAAATAGTTATTTGTGTGAACACATAATGCTGATTATTGCCTTTCATTCACTTAAGTTAATGGAGTTTGTGGTCACAGTTTCATTCGCGGATCCTTTATGTCGGATACGACTGACCAAAATTTAATAGCCTACATCTTGGGTAAAATTCACAACTACAGCATACATTTGATGCACAAACGTGGATATATTCTACGTGTCTAAAGTATATAGAAATAATAAACCAGTCTTGTAAATTCATTGATTTAACAACTCAAAATATAATCTGCATACAATAAACCATAGTAAAATGTATTTACATCTCTCGACAGAACGCTTTTTTTTGCAGGTTTTAATAAACTGTTATTTAATACCAGTAGTCATAATAAGGGTAATATTTCCAGTATGTGCCTCAGGCTTGCATTGTATCATCAACTCGCTCGGTAATCCTCAGCAAACTTTGACAGTCAGTTGGACCGGCTTATTCGGTTCTTTTTGAGTCAGATGTGCTATTTTGGCTGTGCGTCTTGCATCAACCCGGAACCAAAATTCAAATCAGTTTAATTAGCGAACCGGCTCAAAAGAATGATTCGTTCAAGAATCAAGCATTACTATTTCAGAAACTGCTGATCTACTGGGATTTTCACGCACAACCATCTCTAGGGTTTACAGAGAATGGTCAGAAAAAGAGAAAATATCCAGTGAGTGGCAGTTTTGTGGGCCTTGTTGATGCCAGAGGTCAGAGGAGAATGCCCAGACTGGTTCGAGCTGATAGAAAGGCAAGAGTAACTCAAATAGCCACTCCTTACAACCGAAGTCTGCAGAAGAGCACATCCGAATGCACAACATGTCGAACCTGCTACAGCAGCAGAATTTGGCTTAACATGAAAGCATGGATCCATCCTGCCTTGTATCAACGGTTCATGCTTATGGTGGTGTAATGGTGTGGGGGATTTCTTGGCACACTTTGGTCCCCTTAGTACCAACTGAGCATCATTTAAATGCCACAGCCTACCTGAGTATTGTATTGCTGACCATGTCCATCTCTTTATGACCACAGTGTTTCCATCTTCTGATAGCTACTTCCAGCAGGATAGCGCACCATGTCGCAAAGCCATGTGCTTTCCGCCATGTCTTTATTGTTTTTTTTGTAATCAGATAAATGCAGTTTTGGTGAGCATAAGAGAGATCTAACAGAAAACGTTACAGACATGGTAGTGCATGTTGCTTGCAAAAAAAGAATTTAGTCAGCATAAACTGCTGTTTTTGAAAGTATGTCAATGGTGAAAGATGGTTTTTGAAAGCAGTTGTAGTTACAGCATCTACCACAGGAGCAAAACCTATTTTTTCCCCCCACCATTTTAAATGGCTCATTTTGAAATGGTCATGGTTATGACAACTTTTAACACAACTCAGAAGAAGTTCACACATATTTTTTGTATGATATGCCTGATCTTCTTGGCATTAACCTGCCATCATGCATAATCATATGGGTCTTTGGATGTCATCGTGTAACAGCAAGATTAAGGGCAACATGCACAAACGTGAATGAGAAGAGAAAGAGGGAGCAAGATAAAACTGGCCTTTATCAAAGTCAGAGGCTGCCCTTTTCTCCTTCAGTGGATTGTGTGCGCTCTGCTTAAGTCTGTTGACAGTGCATGCGGAATTCAGGATGTGTTTGGATTATGGCGTGTGATAGGGCTTTCACGCACTTCAAACACTCGCACACACACTTGTTTTCATTAGGCATGGATGCTGAGAGGCCGTATTTGATGTTGACCTCCATTATGAGCGTATACGCGGCCGGGCGTCAGGGTAAAGACATCACGCTTGTCTCTTTGCAGCCAGCCAGAAATGCTGCAAACAGGCAAATGTGCGTAATTGCTTGCACTCTGCTAATGTCAAATTGAATCAAAGTAGGGTCAAGTTGAATATTATGCCGTTGTGCAGGGTTTCTGTTCTCTGTTGTCTGAACACACACACACTTACACTGATGAAACACAAAAGAGCCAATGAATGAAATCAACAGTAGATTTTAGGGAAATGGATGAAGCTGTTGGCACTAATAAACGACCATGTCATTCTGTGTAATACTAAAACTTATAGCATACTTAAAGCATAGTAGCTTCATAATAAAAAAAAAGGATGCATTAGGCATGGATCAGCTTTGTTAAAAATAAATTTCAGATCATACTATCTGCTTGGAACAACAATCAACACATCTGACTATCAATTAAGAACAATGTTATAAATTTCCCTGGATTCCTCTCCTAGCCAGAAGCATGTTTGTGCAGTACTACCGTGATCCATGATGCCTTGCTTGGTGGCGGCCAAATACAGACGAATGCTTTTGTGATGACCCACCTGTCAGCAAGCCAGAGGCAAACACTCTTGCTCTGTGTGGTTATCAGTATTTGTGTTTGCAGAGGGATGTGCCATAATCACATTGGGTTCAGGAGGTGTGTGGAGTGGATGTATGACACTCATAGTCGCAGCACCAGATCTCTCTCTCTCTCTTTGTTTATCTGTCTCTCTTTTTCATTCAGGTTTTCAATGGAGTGCATTGTAAGAGTATTTATCGCCCAAGCTGTGTTCCAGTAAACAGATTGTTCACTGCTTCCTCCACTCTCAACAGGGTGTATCTTTAAATGTTCACTACACTTGAAAAAATATTTGTTCATTTGGAACAAACTGCAGTGTCATCAAAGATATTAATCGGCTTACATATATGTATTATGTACTGTATGTATGTGATGTATGTACATGCATGTAATATGTTACTATATACATATATACAGGTCCTTCTCAAAAAATTAGCATATTGTGATAAAGTTCATTATTTTCCATAATGTAATGATAAAAATTTAACTTTCATATATTTTAGATTCATTGCACACCAACTGAAATATTTCAGGTCTTTTATTGTTTTAATACTGATGATTTTGGCATACAGCTCATGAAAACCCAAAATTCCTATCTCAAAAAATTAGCATATCATGAAAAGGTTCTCTAAACGAGCTATTAACCTAATCATCTGAATCAACTAATTAACTCTAAACACCTGCAAAAGATTCCTGAGGCTTTTAAAAACTCCCAGCCTGGTTCATTACTCAAAACCGCAATCATGGGTAAGACTGCCGACCTGACTGCTGTCCAGAAGGCCATCATTGACACCCTCAAGCGAGAGGGTAAGACACAGAAATAAATTTCTGAACGAATAGGCTGTTCCCAGAGTGCTGTATCAAGGCACCTCAGTGGGAAGTCTGTGGGAAGGAAAAAGTGTGGCAAAAAACGCTGCACAACGAGAAGAGGTGACCGGACCCTGAGGAAGATTGTGGAGAAGGACCGATTCCAGACCTTGGGGGACCTGCGGAGCAGTGGACTGAGTCTGGAGTAGAAACATCGAGAGCCACCATGCACAGGCGTGTGCAGGAAATGGGCTACAGGTGCCGCATTCCCCAGGTCAAGCCACTTTTGAACCAGAAACAGCGGCAGAAGCGCCTGACCTGGGCTACAGAGAAGCAGCACTGGACTGTTGCTCAGTGGTCCAAAGTCATTCGGAAATCAAGGTGCCAGAGTCTGGAGGAAGACTGGGGAGAAGGAAATGCCAAAATGCCTGAAGTCCAGTGTCAAGTTCCCACAGTCAGTGATGGTCTGGGGTGCCATGTCAGCTGCTGGTGTTGGTCCACTGTGTTTTATCAAGGGCAGGGTCAATGCAGCTAGCTATCAGGAGATTTTGGAGCACTTCATGCTTCCATCTGCTGAAAAGCTTTATGGAGATGAAGATTTCGTTTTTCAGCACGACCTGGCACCTGCTCACAGTGCCAAAACCACTGGTAAATGGTTTACTGACCATGGTATTACTGTGCTCAATTGGCCTGCCAACTCTCCTGACCTGAACCCCATAGAGAATCTGTGGGATATTGTGAAGAGAAAGTTGAGAGACGCAAGACCCAACACTCTGGATGAGCTTAAGGCCGCTATCGAAGCATCCTGGGCCTCCATAACACCTCAGCAGTGCCACAGGCTGATTGCCTCCATGCCACGCCGCATTGAAGCAGTCATTTCTGCAAAAGGATTCCCGACCAAGTATTGAGTGCATAACTGAACATAATTATTTGAAGGTTGACTTTTTTTGTATTAAAAACACTTTTCTTTTATTGGTCGGATGAAATATGCTAATTTTTTGAGATAGGAATTTTGGGTTTTCATGAGCTGTATGCCAAAATCATCAGTATTAAAACAATAAAAGACCTGAAATATTTCAGTTGGTGTGCAATGAATCTAAAATATATGAAAGTTTTTTTATCATTACATTATGGAAAATAATGAACTTTATCACAATATGCTAATTTTTTGAGAAGGACCTGTATTGTGTGTATTCTTACACTTCCATTCAAAAGTTTTGGGTCAGTAAGATTTTTTTAAAGAAATTAATACTTTATCAAGGATGCATTAAAATTAATAAAAGTGACAAAAAAAAGTGTTACAAAATATTTCTATTTGAAATGAATACTGTTCTTTTAAACTTTCTATTCATCAGAGAATCCAGAAAAAATTGTATCAACAAGGTTTCCACAAAAATATTAAGCAGCTTAACTGTTTACAACATTTATAATAATAAGAAATGTTTCTTGAGCATCAAATCATCATATTAGAGTGATTTCTGAAGAATCATGTGACACTGAAGACTGGAGTAGTGATGATGAAAATTCAGCTTTACATCACAGGAATAAACTACATTTTAAAATATATTACAATAGAAAACAGTTGTTAAATTGTAAATAATATTTATAATAATATAAATTGTCAAAATATTTTACAATATTACTGTTTTTGATCAAATAAATGCAGCCTTAAACACATATTAAGAGACTTATTTTGGGAAATGGTTAGGATGGGAATATTCGAGAGCAAGGTATAATGCGAGTCTTGACTAATCAGCTGTTTATTGTCATAAGATTCTCTCTCTTGAAATGTCAGTTAATATCTAAGATCTATAAATACAGATTCTTTATATTACACAAATATTGCAGTAATATTTACTTTTGCAAGCAGTTGGAAAGTTACTTTAATATATAAATACACTGAACTTTTCAAGGTGCAAATTTCTCGAAAATGTTAAAAGTGTTTTATATGAGGAGATGAATCTGTGTCTAATTTGCTAAAAGTATTTCAGGCTTTTTTTTAGCAGAGTACACACACATACACATTTATTAAGAAGGATTTATTATATCTTTAACTAACCAGCATGCCAGGGCACTGTGGCCTTTTCAGCTGGCAGAAACTGATGACCAAACTTCACCCATCATCATGGAAACCAGTGACTTCTCGACGTTAAGAGCCTTCGACTTGTGTGGCTTTGACCTTTGAGTCAGAAACTCTGAAGAAAGTCACCAGCTCTCTGAGTTTGGCATGGACTGTGTCTGTGTATCTAGCTGGCGTTCACACAAATATATTAGTGGATGCTGTTCCTGTTGGCCCTGTGCAGGTGTGTGTATGTTGTCTTAGATCAGTGTGGTAATTGAAGAAGTGTGTTGTGGCGGGTCCATTGCCTAATTGGGCAGATGGCTCTGTGAGTCTCCCTCAGTGATGCAGTGGCCTTTAAGCAAAACATACACACACACACACAGACTCGACAACACCTTTCCTATCACACTTGCGCATACGCAATTATCATTTCCCCTTTTGTCTGCCTCATCAGCCCTTAGCTTATCTCCCAGAGATAAACCTCCATCTGTTCATATGAAAGGATGCCTGAAGAGTTGTAGTGGAGAGAGTGAGTCTAAGTACATTAGAAGTTCCCTCTAGGCTTGAGACCTATATATTACTTGTGAACATTTGTGGCTTCTCAATTTGAGCTGCTTCTTGGAAGATCTGTTGGATTTTTCACACTGTATTTGCAAAATATAAAATTCAAATAAGTTTTACAGATCTTTATTGGAAAGGGTTAAACAATGTTTTTCATGCTTTTTCAATGAACCATAAACTATTTTTGCATATGCACCTGTGGAACAGTCCTTAAGACACTAGCAGTTTACAGGCGGGAGACAATTAAGGTCACGTTACAATAACTAGGACACTAAAGAGACCTTTCTACTGTTTCTGAAAAACACCCCGAGAAACATGCTTAAGGTCCCTGATCACCTGCATGATCATGCCATAGACCTGCTGCAGGAGGCATGAGGACTGCAGATGTGGCCAGAGCAATAAACTGCAATGTCTGTAATGTAGGCTGCGAAGGTCTGTGAAACTTGTTCAGTATGTCTCAGCTGTTAAATCTTTTTATGTTCATACAAATATTTACATGTAATAAGTAATTTGCTGGGGGAAAAAGCAGTTGAAAATGGGAGGACTTTTTTCTTTTTTTCCGAGTATATATGCCCACACATGTATATACTGACAGCAAAGGGCTTATGACAGAAATAATATATAAAGAAAATAGAAAATTATTATTATTATTATCATATTAGATTATATGTCATTTAAAATTAATAAAAAAAAGAACAAGAACGAAGTTCAAATTATTGTTGTACTTGTTATTGTGTATTATTAGAATTGTCTAAAACTTAAAGTCACCTATTTTGATACAGCAGCACTTCCTGTGTAGCGATAGACCTGGAAATCAGTGAATCCTTCGGTTCCTGTCAGACAGGTGTGCTGAATTCCTCTGAGCTGGATTGCTGTCTGTCTGACAGTCTTTAAACTGCTCTGTGATCAGACTAAACTCAGAAGCTCTTTGATGACATTTTGGAGCAGGACAGATCCCAGGACAATAGTCTGGTGGTGTTGAAGCTCTGGAAGGTTAGAGCTCATGAAGGAAGAGAACAGCACAGGATGTCTGTTGCTATTGTTTTATCTTGTTTTCCAGTGGCTCCCTAGAGATGCCCAAGTACATGGTGTGTGTGAATAGCACCATTTCGTTTGGGGGGAGAGAGAAATGAAGGGAGAATAAAAGGGTCTTCTGACCCATGATATTGTCAGGCGTCTGTGCTGATGTTCAGAAAAGAGAGTTTAGGATGAGAAAAGACTCTCAGCACACAAGAGGACCAGAGCAGGGAAAATAAAAAGAGAGAAACAAGACAACAATATCAGAGTTAGAACTCACCAAAAAGAAAAGGAAAAAAAATTGCAGGAACAAAACATGGGAATTGAGATAATAGGGTTTTATGATGTTTATGATCTCAGTTCACATCATATGAAAAGATTTAATGATATACAGTTGTGCTTATAAGCTTACCCCTATAGCAAAATTTGATGTTTAGAATTTTTACATAAAGAGATAAAAAATAAAAAGATGGTAATAAATTAAATAATTTATTAAATTGTATAAAATAATTAAACAAATACATAGTTTTAATTTAAAGGGTTAGTTCACCCAAAAATGAAATTCAGTCATTTATTACTCACCCTCATGTCGTTCCACACCCGTAAGATCTTCGTTCATCTTCAGAACACAAATTAAGATATTTTTGATAAAATCCAATGGCTCAGTGAGGCCTCCATTGACAGCAAGATAATTTACACTTTCAGATGCCCAGAAAGCAACTAAAGACATATTTAAAACAGTTCATGTGACTACAGTGGTTCAGTCTTAAGATCAAGAATACTTTTGTGCGCCAAAAACCCCCCAAAATAACGACTTAATTCAACAATATCTAGTGATGGGTGATTTCAAAACACTGCTTCATGAAGCTTTGAAGCTTTACGAAACTTTTGTTTCGAATCAGTGGTTCGGAGCGTGTATAAAACTGTCACATGAACCATTGAAATTTTGAAACGTTTCAAAACACTTTTGATGTAACAAAGTCTCTTTTACTGAAATCATGTGAATTTGGCAGGTTTTTTGTTTGTTTGGTTTTTTAAGCATATTTTTATTGAATTTTACAGCACATTTAACAAACGAACATAACATACACTTCAATACAGAATTTGGCAGTTTGATACACACTCCGAACCACTGATTCGAAACAAAATATTCATAAAGCTTCGAAGCTTCATGAAGCAGTGTTTTGAAATCGTCCATCACTAGATATTGTTAAATAAAGACGTTTTTTTTTTTTTTTTTTGGCACACAAAAAGTATTCTCGTCGCTTCATAACATTAAGATTGAACCACTGTAGTCACATGAACTGTTTTAAATATGTCTTTAGTAGCTTTCTGGGCATTGAAAAAGGAATGCTCTTGCTGGCAATGCAGGCTTCACTGAGCCATCGGATTTTATCAAAAACATCTTAACATCTAAACGTCTTACGGGTGTGGAACGACATGAGGGTAAGTAATTACTGACTGAAATTTCATTTTTGGGTGAACCTACCCTTTAATACTACCCTGAAGAAGCTGCATAAATACATATTTTAAATATTTTGCAAGATTAAAAGGTCATTTTATTGTACACTTGTTTTTTTCTTTTCATACCCCTCTCAGTAACTTTCTCAATATTTTGTGGTCGTGTCTTGGATCTCAATATCATGTAGCCAAAATGCAAAGAATAAAAAATCAAATGTGCAAAACATTCTGAGAGACCAAATAACTTGGAGGATTTTTCACTGCTCAGGACAAAACAAGAATTAAGGCTTGTAAACTTGATGAACAAGATGATATCTTTAAATTCAGTTCTCTTGTGGACTATAAAAAATAGACTGCAATTTTTATGATGCCTCATTTATTTATTTAAAAAAAAAACATCTTGCACATTCATTTAAATCCCTCTCAGAATATCAGTTCATTTGATCTATTTTGCAAATACCTGCCAACATTTCTCTCTCTGTCTCAGAGGGAGTGACTGCTCAAAACACCAAGTCTGGGTCCTCTGGAAGGAAGTGTCCTAAGATACAACAGAGGTGACAACGTGAATCATGCAATGAGGCACACTTAATGAAAGCTTTTGTTAAGTCTACAGCTGTGTTTTTTTCCCAGTGTGCTTTTGTGAGTCAGGCCAGATGACAGGTACGAGATAAAAATAGAGGGAAGGGAGGAAGGAATCCGTGGACGGAAAAGAAGCAGAAGCATAACGTGAATCTTCGTTGCCTTCCTATTTATTCTGATGTAATGGCCCATAATGCAAACTATTAGATAAATTGGAAGATTTATGCAAATGGCCTTCTATTTCCCAAAAACTGTTTCTTGCATTGAAGAAAAAAAAAAATCATTATACCACAAATGAATTCAAATATCCCATTTGTTATTTAAATTTATTCAACATTTCCAAAAGATAGAGTAGGACTGACAAACATAGCATAGATTTATTTAATTTACAGCTTTATTGTTTCTTTTATATCTTCTCTGTAGAGGCTTAGCTAAACGTGTCTGATGCAATCTCATTAGCTCTATATCACATCTTTGACCGGCTAAAGCATAGAACATTTCTCAAACCAATAATGTGGCAAAGACAAAATATACTTCATGCTCTGGTGTTGGCACTGATACACACACACACACACACACACACACTACTCACACTCACAAACGCACATGCACGCTAACAAATAAACCTCATTTGCACACATTCCTTCGTCCCATCAGAATAAAATAAATAAAAATAAATGTTCTCACCGCATTTGTTAGCATGAATGATTGAGTTACAAGTGAAGCCCCTCAACAGCACCTCAACTCTCCCTCACCCCTCTTGAAAATCAATACTTTTTTTAACAAACACTTCTGACTTATGTATTTCACCGTGATGTCTAGGTTATAAAGACAACTCAAGCAAAAAGGAAACAATTGCTTTAAGTAGTGTTACTGTAGATTTTGTGTTTTTTATAACGGAAAATACGACTTAATATTTTGTTTTAACTTTTTAAAATTTAGCTTCAGAAAAATATCCATCTGTTTTTTTGTTTTTGTCCATCACAGGCTCTCAGGCGTCCATTCTACAGTAAGTTAACTAATACTAAAATATAAGAGTCTTTTAAGTCATCATTTACTGTTACCCATGTTCATAAGAAAGAGAATAGGCTATTACAAAGTCATCTGTAGTTTCCTCAGGAGCGCAGAAGGGCCGGAGGTGGCTGAGAGGAGGGAGTTTAGGGTCGAGTGCTAATTGACAGGGGAGGAAAGGAGTCATGGGAAGAGGCGGTAGCAATTGTTTAAACTGAGTATCATGTGCTTTTCAGGAATAACATTCATTCACAATGCTCATCAGCTACTGCAGTCCCAACAGAGTACAACACATACGGAAAGAATGCAGATGGAAATCAGTTGCCAACAGTAGCCAACAGGGGATGCTGTGATCAATGTAGAGGTAAGGAGAAATCGAATTGGACATGAGCGTTACAATTCTATGAATACTTTTTCCACAGGGTGCCAGGGATATTTTTAACATCAGATATCTGTGGGTAAAGAAAGTTTCACTGAAGAGAAGCACATAATGATGAGTTTAAAGATCTCGGCCAGTCACTCTTGGAGTCTTAAAACAAGAAAGGCAAAGTTGCACTTTCCAGAGAAAAACTTCACTTTTATCACTTTATTTCCTTGTCTTTGATCAATCAATAAGGTGATTCGGAGAAAAGCTACTGAACCCTCGTTCCATTGAGTCTCTTTCTGTGAAAATGTGTGCTGAAGCAATGGAGAGATCCTGATAAAATAAAGCGTTTGGATGATGAATGCTCCTTCCTTCGCTTCCCTTTTCCTTTCGCTACATCTCTTTCTTTCCCACTCCTTCTCTCTTATGCTCACATATTCAGTCGGCGTAAAGAATGAAGCCAGAGAAGGTGCTGTATTTGTTGTTGTTGCCCCCGTGGGCTTTGCCACCATCCAGTTTGATGTAGACTTCATCGCCAGCGTCTAGATGCAGAATCACACTGTTCGAGGCGTAGTCATAGTTCTGATCAGCATCCTGAGCGATCGCGCTGGCTCGCACCTACATGAGATAGAGAAAGAAAGTTTCAGTAACAGAAAATAATGTCTGTCTGACACAGTCGGTCAAGGTTTAGCTGGTTGGCATGGATCTGTAAGACCGTGATGGTTGGTAGATGCTGTAAATACACTAACTGGATTCAAAAGGCATCTTACTCCATTTACAATTAGCTGTTTATTCTGACTAAATAATATTTTTTTGCAAGTAATGTGTCAGGTGATTGGCTCAGGAAATGGGAGGTCCTGCGCCAGCCAAGCAACTGTCATTGGGATATATGGAAATGCTATGGATAGCTTTCTCCAGCTATTTAAAACAAATTATTTGATAGGAACACACAAGCTGTACGTTATGAATGAAATTTAGTGCCAAGCTCCTTTTTTGACACTGATACTTAAAATCTGCAACCTTTGTGAATGTTAAATCTCCCTCATTAAACAAGAAATATCAGATATCCACCAACACATAAGACCCTGGGATGCATAAAAACACGCAAGCGTTGACACGCATTCAGATTGGCTTAAAATTGATGACAACTGTTACCGTTCACCTGAGCGGGCTGGGAAAAGATTGAGACACGGATGGATTTAATATGTGTGGATTTGTTCGAGTACCACACAACAGCGGTAGGGAAATTGCTAAGGATTTCTGTAATCTGTCTGGTGAATTAAATTTCGAGCCGGTAAAGGCATGAATATGTACAGCTTGACTGCCTGGATCTCGCTCACAACAAGCTGTGAAATGTGAGCGTGCACTCTAAAAAATGCTGGGTTAAAAACAACCCAAGTTGGGTTGAAAATCGACAAACCCAGCGATTGGGTTGTTTTAACCCAGCGGCTGGGTTAAATGTTTGCCCAACCTGCTGGGTAGTTTTATTTAACCCAAATATTGTTTAAAAATTACTGTATTTCTTGCTTAAAATGAACCCAAAATATGTTGGAAATTTACATTTATTAATATGTTTAATAAACAAACATTTATTAATACTTTTTTTGAATAATATTTAAACAATAAACATTTATTAAATTGCTTATTAATAAATGCTCATCTTTTTTATTATTATTGTTGCCTCCAGTAATTATGAGTCTGATTTTTAATTTCCAACCTATTTTGGGTTCATTTTAAGCCAGACATAGAGTAATTTGTAAACAATTGTTGGGTTAAATAAAACTACCCAGCAGGTTGGGCAAACATTTAACCCAACTGCTGGGTCAAAACAACCCAATCGCTGGGTTTGTCCATTTTCAACCCAACTTGGGTTGTTTTTAACCCAGCATTTTTTAGAGTGTGTTTTAAAAGCAATGAATGTGACAGGCTGGCTTTTTTTTCTTTCAGTTCATTATTAGACATAAAGTTCAGCTTCAGATAATGTCTATGTTGTTTATTAAAGAAAAAGAAGGAAGGAAGGAAGTGTTTGTGTGGGTGTGTATTTGTGTGTCCTTGTGTTATGGTTCTAGATGACCTCTGTTCCATCTAATTAAGAGTTCTGTTTGAAAGAATTTTTTCAGACTCGAGGGAGAGACTCCGTAGGCAGAGGTGTTAGAGCAAACCCCGTCGCACTATTATAATCAACACCAGTGTGTGTGGCGGAGCTGGTGTGTGTAAGTGTGTCCCTCCCACACAATGTGGCTTGCACTCTTTGGAAAATACTGGTAAGAAATATAGAGGGAACCAGGGTTCTGGAAGTGGAAGGATCGGAAATGACTTTGCTAAGTAAAATGTACAGTCTGTTGCTTTCATGCATACTAACAAACTAATGCTTTGTCTTTTGTATAAAAGGAAATTTTACAGGGCTACCCACAATTGTTCTGTTCCTTTACATTGTTTTAAACTAATATGACTTTATTTTGTGGAAGAAACTTTTTGCCCATAGAATGAAAGTCTTTCAAATCCAAAACAATAATGGACCCAAAGTCCCTTTCAGGGAAAGTCTGTTCACTCGGCGGCCATATTTGCAATGCCTCCGAGCAGCTATTTCGGGCATCCAAGACCAAGTCCTATCTGTTTGAATGGGGGAATCCTGAAATCTCAAAAACTACTTGGCGAACTCACAATTAAATAACATATTTCAAATCGGCAACAAAATTTGACATGAACTGTCATAGATGTTGTTTCTTAGGCTAAAATAGCTTTAAAAAAAGCTTATTTTTCAGGCTAGATGAGCCAATACGCATGTGCAATCCCAGGGCGAGTTTCAGGTTTCTATATGAGAACCAGAGCCTCTAATGGCTGCTACAGTGACACAAATGACTTTATCAATTAGCAATTGGCTCTTTTACTGGGACATATTCCACCATATTGCGTGTTGCAGTTTCTCCCATTTATACTGTGAACCGTCTTTCTATATCTATAGTCTTTGATGGACCCCATTGACTTTCACTGTACAGAAGAAATAAAGACATACAGGTTTGAAACAACTTTTTTTTTTTTTTTTACCCAATTTCAGGCACATTTTAACATATTCGTTTTATTTATTATTCATTAAGATAGAAATGTTTATTCTTTTATTGATGTTTCTTGTTTTATCATATCCATATATAGTTTTTTTTGCATTTTGCATTTGTGTGGCAGTGCACCAGTAATATAGTGTAGTATTATTAATTTCATTGTATACAAGTATACAAAGGCAATAAATGTGTTCAATTCAGTTCAATTCAATTCAATATCACTGCATCTATTTTTTTGAGAAAAAAGGCAATGCCATGCAGTGAAAAATACACATTCAATTAATATTGTGAAGTATTTTAGTTTATTAAAAAGAAAAACTGATTTTTCCCCCAGTATTTGTGTACTGATTATTGTGTTGTTAACTTAGAAACATGCTAATGTCAAATCAAAGATTGTGAATATATCAAAAATTGTTCACTCATATTACTTTTGCTGTCTCGTTTTAAAAGCTGCACCCTTCAGAGATCCTATTTGTCATCCACAAACGTCATCGCAACAGTCTTATTTCTGAATAGCACTTCTTGTGAAGAATAAATGACTGTAATTTTTATCTTACTTTGGAATGTAATGGTTGCTTTTCTGAAAGGAGACAGTTTCGATGATGTATGAGGCTGACAAAATGTGACCTCTGGAGAGACCCAGTTTATGAATGGTACAAAGTGCAATAATATGATGGAATAAGTACCACCTTTTAAATAAAAGAACCAATCACCGATTGTTAAAGTCAAAATCAATTCTAACTGCAGCTGCTGTTAGAAGTCGGGTTCCAATCTGAGACGTACACCAAATGTGCGTTGGCTTTACTGAACTAAAATGCTTTTCTTTTCTTTTTTTAATTCTATTAGAGAAGCAACCTTTATGTCCAGTTCATAATTTGAAATATGTCATTCAAATGTGAGCTTTTAAGATTTCTGTATTTTCCCATTCAAGTAGACTCTATTGAAATCAATTGCTTGAACAATACATGTATCTTCTGTGTGTAGCGCTATTTGTGTGGTGTGCGGAGTTCCTGCCTATGCCTATATGAGGCAGCTGCTTATGTAGACAGTGCGGCAGTGAGGCAGCTCTCTGGGTTTTGGAACAGAGATAGTATGTTTGTGTTGCTTGAGTAAATGGCTGGATTGATTAGCCAGGCACATATCACCACCTGCCCCATTGAAATGTTGGCTGATGTTTGCGGGTATGCATGTGCGTGTATAGCTGTCTAATTACGTTCATCCACACAAACACTCTGTAAATACTCTGGCAGAGGGGATTCCCTGAGGTCAAGGCCATATGGATGTTTGGGCTGTGGTACGGTGGCTGTAGAGGGACACATGAGCTTGCAGTTCTGAAGTGTAATGGGTAGCGGGGCAGCGCTGGTTTGGCCAGCTGCTGCTGAATACACTTTACTCAAGTGCAATCTGAAATGCAGATATGAAAACACACAACTGTTATCTGTGCTTACACTGGAATGTATAAATATCCAGGTTTATTAATTATGGATAACTTCTGATTCTGATAAATAATCTTTTCAAACAATTTAAAATCAATCAATACTTCATGTTTCATTATGTAAGTAGCCAACAAAATATATAAACTTAGTTACACACACAGGCCAACACTGTGGGGTTGAACTGGACTTATTTAATTTAACCAAATCAGGTCTTCTGAATTTCAGCAGAGATAGCTACTAAAATTTCTATAGGACCATTTCAGCTTATGATTTTAGTGACGAAGCAAATGGTGAAAGAAAATGCAATAAAGAAACAGAGAGAGAGAACATTATGAAGCTATCTTGAAAAGAGCTGTCAATTCCTTCAAATTGAATGATTCTGCAGTGTGTTTTCCATTTTGTGCTGAGGCAGCGCTTGCCAGAATCATTCCTTATTGATCGGACACATTGTTTACCGAATGTGTCAGCGTAAGAGTGCTGTGCATCATGAGTGACATTGCCCGAAATTCACCCTCCTCTTTCAGTGTCCATTTTCTGAGCCAAAGCGAGAGAAAGATCTAGAGCTTTCCATCATCCGGAGAGGTGGACCAGCCCTCCTCAGGGATGCGGCAGGATCAGCAAACACAGTGGAGCCCTCTCATTAGTTTTCATTTTGAGCTGAATGGCAGTGGGTTTGTCAGCCAGAAACTGTAATGTGTTCTTTAATTATGATGGACAGAGCGCAGTCCAAGAAAGAATGGAGAGAAATGTGACAGGGCCATGGAAAAGAGTGAGATATGGCAGGTATATAGCCATCAGAAAGCTTCAGGATTCTTGGATGAAGCCTTTGGCACATCTGTATTTACAAGGATCCCAAAGAATATTTGCACACTGAAGCCACGCTTGAATTGTATGAATGGCATTTCAGTATCAAACCAAAACTGTGGACATATTTCATTGTTTTGACAACAAGAAAGTGCCTTATTTTCCTTATACACTGTAAAAAACAAAAAAACAAAATCCCCGTCAAATTTACGGTAAAAAAGCAGAAGCTGTGGTTGTCAGAACTTTACCGTAAAAAATACAGAAGCAAAATTTTTATGGGATAGCACTAGTTTACTGTCTATTTTACAGTTCAAAACCATATAAATTAAAGGTTTATATTGTAATAATTACGGTTCATAACTGTTTATTTTACCACTGTAAAAAAAATTNAAAAAAAAAATCCCCGTAAAATTTACGGTAAAAAAGCAGAAGCTGTGGTTGTCAGAACTTTACCGTAAAAAATACAGAAGCAAAATTTTTGGTTTTACGGGATAGCACTAGTTTACTGTCTATTTTACAGTTCAAAACCATATAAATTAAAGGTTTATATTGTAATAATTACGGTTCATAACTGTTTATTTTACCACTGTAAAAAAAATTCTGTTAAATTTACGGTTCAAAAAAACGTATTAACTGATATAATGTTAATTTACTAACCTATTGAAGTACTAATATCTGTTTTGTACCTTTGTAGTACACTGACAACCACCAAACACAGTGATGAGAGTCACATGAATTAAATCAAAGTTCATCTCAAGCAGCTTTTCCTCAAGTTGAGAAGGACAATATTAATATACAGAAGGTGCACACAGTGTCAATCACACAAACACTGAACACCATCATGGTAACACACATGAAGTTTTAAAAATGCAACAAACATTAATTTAACAACATTAGATGTAATTTAAAACCCTAATGTACTTAACTGATTAGAAAAAAACTAAGAAAAACCAACGAAAATACATCAAATGTTAAGTGTCACGCAGGGAATTGTAGGAATGTCAATTTATGTTTTTTCACTGTAAATTATACAATGACTTATTTTTCACTTCCAAAAACTGTAAATTTAATGGCATTTTACCGTAAATTACATTAAATGTATGGTTAGATCTATTACAGTTATTCACCGTATATAGCACTGAAACTTTCTGTAAACCAATGAACTGTTTTTTGTTAAAATCTCATTTTTAAAAAAGTCATTTTTTACAGTGTATGTATTGCTTTAAAACCAGCTTGTGCTATATTTCTTTTAAATAAATGCAGCTTGATTTGGTATTTTGTTACATTCATACATTTTTAAAAGTGGCTAAATTGTCCAAATACTAAAAACACTATATATTCTGTGTGGTTAACATTCTTCCTCTCAGGCAAAGAAACGTTTTCTCATTTATCTGAGTCTCTCGCCATATATTATGTTCTCCTTTATAAACCTCTTCACATGCATGTCTGGTTTTTCTTCTATCCAATTAGTTTTCTTAATCATCTTATAGGACTTTCAGTTCTATTTCTCTCTTTCCCTTTTTTCCCCTCTTTTTAATTTCTAATTCCATCTATTTCCATGTGTTGAGGTCTGAGAGGTCGAGAGCAGACTATCAATAACTCAGATAAGAGGAGCAGACGGCTGGTGATGTAGATGAGAAAGGATTGAGAGAGACGGATAGACACTGACCATGTGGCCATCTGTCCACCATCTTCACTGCCCCACCTCACTTTTACTTCTAGTAAGTGTCACATTAATATTTTAAAAATATATATTTTCTGTACATTTTGCACTATATCCATCATGTTCATTTTACAAATCTTCTTTTAAATACCTTCAATGTTTGATTACTTTTTGAAGTGTAAATTAATTAGTCTTCTGCCATCATCTACAGGTTTCAAAACCTTAGCAACACTTTCCTGATATTACATAATTCTTATAGTTTTGTCTGCCACCCCAAAGCTGTGAATTACTTTGTTAATGGTATAGTTCTGTCAGTCTTTATATCAAGTATAATCAGAAGATGAGAATGAGATGAACCCAGCCTCGCATAAATATTCAGTCTGCCATTTTTCTCAATCCGTTTTCAATTCATCTGAGACCAGGTGAGATAAAGGTGAATGTTTGAAATTTGCAGATTCATATTAGCCATCAACAACATTCTCCCCACCCACAACCCTAATATAACTAATAGTGTAAAAAGAGTGAGTGACATTTTGCTTTGACCTTCTGAGATTAATGAAAAGATGTTAATTAGAGCAAAAGAAAGAACTGAATTGTATTCAAAGTTTGTGCCTTACACATATACGAGGCATGGACAGCTTTACATATTTACTAGTGTATGATGCTGTGGCTATAAATAGTTTTTGCTAATGCTACTAATATTCATAAAGCCAGAATAAAAAAATTAGAGAAGTGTTCAGACAATATTGTGCCAGCATTTAATTCAATACCTTATTCAGAAGTAAGGTTTGCTTTGGATGGCACATTCAGTGCATCTTGTAGTTCAGTGGCGTCTTGTAGACGCATAAAGTCTCTGTCGGTCAAATGGAAGAGGACTTACCCATCACTCAACCCAGATGACTCTGTGTCGCTCTGTCTCTCTTTTTTATTCTCTATCCTTTTTCTATTCATTGTTTACCTTCTTGATTAAATCTGGTGAGTCTAATATCGATGTGCAAACAAAGTCTGCAATTCTGAATCCATGGTGACGATCGTCCGGTGCATATTAATATCAAATAATCCGCCTTTAGCACACACAGCCTGCATGGCGGCCTTATTAAAGGGTGAGCTCTTAGTGCCCAGGGAGAGCGTGGGATTTGTTGGAGAGGATTTCGATGAAACACGTTTTTTTATTTTTAATATTAGCTTCCTCTGGGAGGCCGGACTTCCGTTGTTGGCTGAGTTGGGATATCATTTCAGGGTAATTAAAAAGCAATTGAACTGTGGTTGAAATCTAAGCTTTAAAAAACTCATATAAAGACTTAATGACAGAAACTGTGTTCTGATTGACAATACTATAAAACTGATTTCATTTGGTAAAGCCACTATGACTATAACTGATATCCAGAGCAATGAGGAGAAACCACAAGGCATTTCAAACTCTGCGTAAACAGAAATCAAATAGAAAGATGGATATATCAATTGCCTCTTAGAGGTCCACGGTAAATCCTTTCTTTATGATGCCCTCTGAGAATCTGTGTAAGCCGAGTCCAAAACAAAATAATTAACAAAGACAGTCACTGCAATAAACATTGAGATTTAAATGAATATTCTGGGCTCTTTAGAAAGCTTCTGTGTGATTCTGTCAATGAATTACCATACGTACCTTAGTAGTAAAAATAAACTAAAAACGTGTAAATGAACTTACAATGGAAGTCTGTGGGGTAACCGTTGTATACTTGCCTCATATAGACTTCCTTTAGAAGTTAATATCTATCGATTTTGTTTGTTTTTTCAAACTGAAGTTTGAGTTGAAATGATTCTGTGGCAATCAACAGCATGCCACAGATGCTGCCATTTACAGCACAGCATCCCAGAATATTCATTTAATATGGAGTGAAATAGCTGGAAAACACGTCCATTGGGAACAAATGAGGGAGGGAGGTGGTATAGTTGGGCAAAGTCAAAGAATGTAAGTCCAAAGACATTGCTGAGCTTTAGGGCTGGGTTAGGGGGACAGACAGCCTGCATTTAGCATTTCAAACAGACGGAAACCGGCGGCCTTGCTCTGACACACATCTGTTTGTCCCTTTTTTGGAAAATAGTCGGCGTGTGCTCAGAGCACATACATGCCACGTGTTTATAGACTTTCAGAGAGAGACCTCTCTGGTGATATTGCACAATTTGTGTGACTGATCAAAGACCTAAATGTCTAAACATGTAGATAATCTGACATAGTCATAAATCATTTGTTTTGTGAATTTTTTTTTAGCATGTGTGTAGATTTGGGGATGGTGAAAACTCCAATGTTTCTATTCTTTAGATACACTACTGTTGAAAGGTTTGGAATAAATATGATTTTTTTTTTTTTTTTTTTAAATAAAGTCTCTTATGTCAAGTTCACACTGCAAGATTTTAGGCATGTTTTCACTCACCGTCAGATTTTGCGAAATCGCCGACAAATGCCCCGAAATTGTGAATCGGTGCTCGTTCACCGAATGAAAATCATGCAATGTGAATTATCAAAGAAAGGATATTAGAGAATCAACAATGTGTCGCCAATGCCCATGAGATATATTTGGCATGCTAAATATCTGGACCTGTCTGCGATTCAAAATCCTGCTGTGTGAAATGTGTTCTGACTGAAAATGACATTGGCGATAACTACAGCCAATGAGCAAGATACAGGGCAGCAGGAAGTTTGGGGAGGAGTTATATATTATATATATATTACATTTCCTCCCCGATCTTTTTTTCTTTTTCTCCTTTTTGCTGAAAATTAGTGTACAGACAATTTGGATCGCTAGCTTCTTGCGGGGCTAACATTTTTAATAACAATTCCAGTCTCATGCGTGACCTTTTGTTATTTCCTTATCACTTCTCGCTTGTGTTTGGTTGTGAAACGTAGTTTGCGGACCAGTTGCCGGCGATTCTTCCTATGCGAAACCCTTGTTTTAAATAGAGTCATCAAAACCCTATTTTATTGTTTGGACTTTTTTCTGATCAGCTGTAAAAATCAAGTAAAACAGTAGTGCATCTGTATAGTTGAAATGTATTACTGAACTCAAACATACGCCTTGGAATTTACGTAACAAAACTGCACCTTAGTAAACCAAACCTTACACCTTATCCTTTGAATTTCCTGGCTCAATTTTTTAATACAGTCAATGGAGAGATTAAGCGTGCTGCGACTGAAACGCAGTAGTAGCCAGTGGATATTCTTACAGATGTCAGCAGTGTCTCTCTGCCAGAGACTGATCTGTCTCTGAACGATATGAAACATTTCATCTATGGAAAGCAAACTAATCCTGATGGACACATCCTGCTGTCTCCATGTCCTTCTTTCTCTCTTTCTTGCTTTTTTCCTGTGACTGACACCAGTTGACTTCTCCTACCCCATTATAGGCTTCTAGACAGTTAGTGGTAGTGTGGTTCAATTGAAGCATGCGCCTGCCTCTAATTATACTTAAAAGGTGGACTGTGAGCTGCATCTCTGATCGAGGCTTAGCAAAGCACTTCACACAGTGCTCGGAGAAAAATCCCCTCGTGGACGAGAGCGAGCCAGATGCTCACTGGTTGTGTGAAATTCCTGAGGACATTAGAGACTTACGTGTGTTCCTTTTTCACTTGGGTTTATTAGCAAAGCAAACCTAATTAAGGACAAGATAAGTTGTGGAGAACAAAAGTGAAGGTGCCACGCTTTCATTTCCATCTGTCGCAGAGACACCCGGTGAGATTAATCTACCCAGCTGCTCTTTGCCTTGTCAGCGAATACTCCAGGAATACTTAAATAACACTGATAAAATGTTTAAACAATGATTAAAACTGTTTGAGAAAAACGGGCCATGGTGTTTGCAAAGAGAATGAAGGATGAATAGCAGTGAAAATAGGTTTTGATAAAACTTCAGAAGTACTACTAATAAAGTTATTACTGAGAAGGAGTTTAAATAATCATGTCGTGTGCTGATGGCCATGATAGACGAGGGCCAGCTGGATGGAGAAGAGGATGCCAACAGCCATCAGCTAATGCCAGAGCAGCTTTCCATCAGTTACTCACACTTATGCATCTAAAAGAAATCTAAACAGTCTGATTCATACACAGTTAAGTAGCTGAAGTCAAGGAAGACAGTTCACAAAATAGCACCCGCAAAAAAATTTGAGAAAAAAAAATTTGACTTTTAGACTGGTTGCGAAAACCATTTGTGTGTCATATATTCTAATAAATGTTTTTGCCAAAACAGACAGATAGTTTACAACATGTGCAGTCTTTTATAACCAAATCCATTATGAATCTTTGTAAAGTTTTGGCTGCGGATACAGGATAATTGAACCTAGACCTTATTATATTTGTCACATCAGCTCCACAAAAATCTGTAATTGACAGACTTTTGGAAATACATCATACAAGAAGGAAAACATAAATAGTAAGCTTAATACAAACAAAATACTTTGGGCTTTAAATTGCACTTAAATAGCAAATTCTTATGTTTAGCAAAACAATTAATATTACTACATTTAACAATATAAATGGGTCATTATGCATGCAAATATTTACCTGCCTTTATATTTTTATGAATTATTGCCTTTATATACCTGCAATGATAATTAATTACATCATATTTGGGGAAGCTTGGCATCAAAAAGTTTGAAAAACCCTGTCCTAGGTTATTTCACTCAGAATCTTCACTGTAAAAAGTAATACGCTCTATCTACTCAATAAAATTGTGGCAACAGATTACAAGCAATATTATTAATTCAATTCAACATATAAGAAGAGTTAGAATTAATCAAATTAATTCCTTAAAAGTCAACCATTTAAAATGTGTACAATTAGTAAACACCATTACCAAGACCACAAACTGACATAAAAAGCAAAGAGTCAAACTGCCCAACTAAATGAAACACCGATCACCATAATGGTGACCGAACATTTTCAATTAAATCAACATCAACATCTAAACCTCTGTTAATTCATGTGTATCTCTTTCCTTCAGTGATTCTACTTGTTATCATCAGGTGTCTTCAATGTTGGCAATAAAAAATAAAGAGTTCTTCATTCATCTTTGACGTCTGTCTGTTATTCAGATATTTTTGTTTAAATTTTACTTAAACTTTAATTGTTTTAAATGGTTGACATTTAAGGAATTAATTTGATTAATTCTAACTCAATTCTATTTGTTGAATTTAATTAATAATATTGCTTGTAATCTGTAGCCAAAATTTTATTGGAGTAGATATAGCGCATTACTTTTTACAGTGTTCTCAACTATATTTTTAACAGTTGTTTAAAAAAAGGGTAACACTTTAGTTTAGTTCACAATTCTCACTATTAACTAGTTGCTTAGCATGCATGTTACTAGGGTATTAGCTGTTTATTAGTACTTATAAAGCACATATTAATGCCTTATTCTGAATGGCCATATTCTACATCCCTTTATCCTACCAAATTCCTAAACTTAACAACTACATACTAGACTATTAATAAGCAATAATTAGGAATTTATTAAGGCAAAAGTCATAGTTAATCGTTAGTTAATGGTGAGAATTGGACCCTAAACTAAAGTGTGACCAAAAAAAAGATTTCAGAAAAGTATGTTACATTAAGTGCTATTCTTCCATCTAGAAAGTGATGCAAACAATTACAAACTAAAGTGTATGCCACTCTTACTGATATAACTGACAAACAGATGCAATTTAATTGGTTTGTTTAAAAGAACTGTCAGTCAAGCTCGACTTAAACTAGTGACCTCACACTTAAAGCAAGAAATATTCCCCTAAACCACAACTGACGGATCCCCTGAAGCTAAACTCCTGGAATCGCTCCTGGTGTGCACACAGCGGCCTGACCTCTACGCGAAGCCCCTCTGAAGTCTTTGAGGAGCGCAGCTGCATAATGAAACATCTCGCTGCATTATAACGCATTATCGTATGATAGAGTAGTCTCACCTCCTCTCAGTACCATAATGAGGAGAGTGCAGTAATTCTAGTCTTGGGGGAGAGTGAGGAAGAGGGAGAGAAAGATGAGGAGAGGGAGCAAGGGAGAAACGCATGGTTTTTGCTGCAGCATACATTTTTCATGAATTGCCCTATTCATCATTTGGCACTGGGCAGATAGCAGTAATCTTACAGTAGCTGTTGTTTATTTTCCGAGGTGATCGAGGTGTTAAACACGCACGTACACGCGCTGACTAATTCGATCAAGTAAGTGGGCTGAGCGAGGGAGTCGCAGCGGACGTACGTAGAGGTTTGTAGCGTCTGAGTGGAATTGAGTGGAAGGAGTCATTGAAAGCATCATCGAAGCATCAAGATGTTTACAGAGGAACTTTGCCGAGGGGCAAGTTGTTATTCCCTGGGACAGCATGAGTGTGTGTGTGCGCAAGTCTGTGTGTTGAACACATGAAAACATGAGTCGAGAGGGGGTTTGGGTATCAGTGTGACTGCATGTGAGTGAGAGCGTGTTGATTTCTGCTCATTAAAATAAGTAGAGGGTCTCCTCCTGAGTCATAGATCAGGCCACAGTCACTCAGATGGGGAGGCGCAGCTATTTTAGTGCTTATATTGAACATACACTCTCACAGCAGTACCGCTGATGTCTCTCTGGGCTGGATATTTGACTGATAGAGCTGAGGTGCAGAAGGACTGTGCTTTAAAAGTATATTTTTTTTGCCTATAAATAAATGATGGATTCCTCCGCAGTGTTTGCTCTATCTCACCCAGACACTTGTGACACGTGTGGCATTTCTTCGCAGCATGGGACAATCCAGTGCTAATAACCCTACAGCACCCAATTAGACTGGTTTTAATGTTCTGCTCCACTGGGTGGCAAATTTAGTATCCAATTAGACATGACATCAGGGGCAAAGGCCCCGCCCCAGCGCCTCAACAGCTGATTAGAAGAGTGGAGAGCGAGAAGAGCGTGTTTGACTGAAACACAAGTACACCCTCTACCTCCAACGCAAATTAACAAGCTGTTACTGAAGAGGACTGCATATTGAACTTGTTAAAAGATGCTGCAGACTTCCTTCAGGAGATTATTTTAAGGATAATAAGTTTGTTTCTGACTGAAAAGACAAGTGAAAGATTTTGTCTACTTCAACCAAAATAATTATTGCACACACTATACTGTATGTTCTGCTTTCCTGTTTCCAGCAAATGTAGTATTGATCCGGGGGATGTTTTCCTTCTAGCAGTGTGTTACTTGTCTCTCTCCTCATCCAAATACTAATGAACAACACTTGCATTTATGTACGCTGTGTAATTAAACATAAGTAATTTGTTTGACTCTAATAACTAAACACTGAACTCTGTAATTAAAAACACGTTTTTGCTGTTCCAGATGGTGAAGTGTCCTTTTTTTCCCCCACACACATACTGTATACATATATTATTCATATTTCTCCTAGTCATATTAATTATATTAGCACGTTTTATGCATGTAAACACAATTGCCTTTAAGCATACACTATGCCCAAAGACATGTGAATGAAGGAGTGAGTGAACGTCATGCTCAAAGCGATAGTTCATCCAAAAATTTAAATTCCGTCATGATTTATCATGTCGTTCTAAACCTCTATTAATTCCTTTCTGCTATTGAACACATTGAAAAATGTGTTTCAATCTGTGTACAATTAAAGTCAAGGGAGTCTAATGTTGTTTTGGACCCCACTGATTTTTATAATATGGATGAAAACAGTTCTTCAAAATATCTTTTGTGCAAAAAAAAAGTCATACAGTAAGTGAGTAAATGTTGTTGGAAATTTCATTTTTAGAGAGAAATATTCCTTTAGCTCACTGACAAACATATCCGGTACTTTATAAACCAGCTGCAAACCAAACAGGTGAATCTTCAGATAGTTGCGCACATCGGCGCATGCGTGAGTGTGTGTTCTTGTGCGAGTGTGGTCTGAGACAGCAAGATTATCCCGAAGGAGCCTCTTGAGAAACACAAAGAGTGCCTGGATGCATTTGCTTATAATGAAGTCAGAATGGGTTTGGGTGGATTAATGACAATATCAACAGAAGGAACACGAGGACAGGTGCCAGCACAATCTGGATGTGGTTCAAAGTTTTTAATTACGATTAAAAAGACTCTCTGGCATGCTACAAACGCCTTTTCTTTTCCCAGTCTTTCATTTTTTTTACTCCTTTATCACATTTGATGTGGAATTCCTTGTAAAGCCAGTGGAGTTTCAAAAGAAACGCAGAGGCATCTGAACATGTCCATCTGGCAAAAATAGTATTTTTTTTTTTTGGAGAATATTTGGCAAATTAAGAAAAAGATGGCGAGATGGCGAGGGATAAACGTAAGGAGCTTGGAAAGAGGAGTGGAAAAGGGATGAAAAGAAATGCATGTGTGTTAAAGCTAAAGTCCATTAAACACAAAGCAAAAGCGAAGGTAAAAATTACAGCGTTAATATTTTCCACATAGAATGCAATCTCACCAGAACAAAAAAAATTCGTTCTTTTTCTTTCTCATTCACTCGCATACACATCTTGCACACCAGCTGTGTGGGTTTGTGTGGCGGTATGGTCAGTGGCCGCTTGAAGAATAGAGTAAGTCCACAGGGATACAGCAGACTAGCTGAAAGTCTGTTAGCACTCCATCACTGCCATTGAGAAACACTATACTGTGTCCACATACATTCAGAGTAAGAGGGTTACAACAAAGTTAAATAGTGAAAGTTTCTTTTAAACTGTTAGGGAGCGATGTGAGACTCCGACAACAGCTCATTCAGCAGCAGCTCGCCTGAGGTCCTATATGCCTATTCTCACTCACACACAAACACTGCTGCGATTCCTCTGATCTGGAATAGCGGTTTAATTAGTGAGGCGGTAACCACTTTATAAAGATTAGCTTGCTCTCAGGAGGAAGGCTCGTCGCCCATGTCTGCCTAAAGTGTCTGTGAGGACGGTCTCTAGAGATCAGGACCCATTGTGTTCAACAGACGGTGCTTTACGACAACATATGCTCTCCCAATGCTCTTCCTTCGCACACTCCATAAATGCTGCACTGTGCTCCCAGCAGTTTTTGCCTGTTCTCGCCTTTGCCATTAGTGTACGTCTTTTATAGTTTTGCTTAGGCAATCTAGTTAGGACACAGGGCAAACAAAGAAACCTAAAACAGCACTTGGGACGATTGCAAGTTAGCAGACAAACTTTTTTAGCTGTACAACAGAGAAGTTCACAAAGGTAGAGACCTTTGAAAACTTCTCTGTGAACAGCTAAAAGTTGTAGCTACAACAATCTACCCAAGTGCTGTTTTAGGTTTCTTGCAGGGAATGCGTTTCACTGTGGTTGATTGGTAGGTCTGTGTTCGGATTAAAGCATAAATAATAAAATTAAAGATGTGTTTGTGACAGAAGCAAGTGTTCATCTTAATTAAGGGGAAGAGAGTTGCCCACATTGTCATGGCACCAAGAGACCAGACGAGATCAATTAACAGAGAATAACAGACAGGCAGCGCTTATAAGAACTCAGCTAGCTGCCTAGTTTGATTTAATGAAGAACATGACTAACTTTATAAGGTTTAAAAAGAGATAGAAAGGGAGGGGTATGAGACACACATGAGCAGAGGAGGGAGAGAGAGTTTAAGACATGTTGGGAACAAAAAAGAAACATATTTCAATTTCGGATATTATGACCGTTAGCTTCCTTTTCTTATCTCTTTCATTTTTCCGCTTACCCTCAGGGCCAGCCTTTAAACGTCTGGCGGTCTGTGACAATTTCTTTATGGGAGTTGAACTATCCTCTGAGAGCGGCTGCTGGATGTTCGCGGCGGCAGTCGGATAACCCTCGGTAATTGTATTTATCTGACTGAAATATCCGCTGTCTCGCGAAAGCTCCAGTTGCTGCGGCAACGCTGAGTCCTGCGCGCGCTGACCTCCGGGGCCACAGAAAGACTAAAAACAACACGCGCCCTCCAGGTGATGCTCTCCTCACCCCGTTTTCAATTCCAGGTGCAGTTTTAGCTAAACAGTTAAAATACATGTTGACAAATACACTTTATGAGTCGCATTGTCTGTCTTGGCGAGGCAAATATGAGACATTTAAGTGAACTTTTAATTTCATTAACTGAAATACATGCGCCTATATTAAAGAGCTTGAAGTGTATTCTTGAAGTGTATTCTCTGATTATCTAGTAGGCTGATCGTTGTGAACTCACAGACTGTATCTCAAAAATGTCTGAAAGACGTTTAGTAACTGATTGCTTTATGTAAAACACGCATACTATAACGCAGTGCATTGGTGCCAGTTTACAAGCACTAAAGCGCACAATATAGCTATAAGGACACATCAGATAAAGCTTTTCTTTGACGTTTGTATTCAATTATTTAAATGTGTTAAGAACGAATTTGTTGTTATTAATATTATATATATATATATAAAACCATTGCAGTTACAGACCCCGGAATTAGCCTACATAAATGAGCGTTTAAAGATCGTTTATGAACGATGCTGTCAATTGTCTGCCAGGACAGATGTAAACAGAAATTTATATTAAAAGTCACAACTGGCCTTTGTGGGCTGGCGTCCTTGTACACTTCCGAAACGATGTAACATTTCAGTAGGCCTATTTGAAAATGTGAATTCTTATTCACTAGATCCTAAAGAGACTCTAAAGTGTACTTAATTCTATTCCATCTGTCACGAGATCCCTCGTTGCGCGTGCAGCAGAACTCTGTGGATGACGTTGCACGTGCGCCTTTCTCCCTCTTGCCGTGCCAACCGACCCCAACAGAATTAATATATAACGGTCTTCTGACAGATATTGTATCAGGAATTACAACTGTGGCGACAAAACCTTCATAATAATCTCAGATCCTTAAACATCGCGCGTTCTGTGTTCTGGCTATTTCTGTCTGCACTTTCTGACATGTCACTGTATTTCGTGCACAACTCCACATTTTATCATTAAAATAGCGCAAACAAATAAAAGCTCTGAACGAAACATGCGCGCGCGCACACACACACACACACTCACTCGCGCGCGCACAGGAAAGGACTGAAAGAAAAAGAAGAGTAAAAGGCCATTAAATGGTCGTTTCCTGGGACATGCTAGGTTAATAAGATGTGTTTGTGGCTGTAGCTTGGCATTGTGATTATAAGTTCATGAAGTTGCACGATTTGGCACGCGCAGTCTATTTTTGTCAAATTTTGGCATTTTCGTTCTCGCCCCCTAATTAATGAGGAATTATGTCAAGCTTCGTGGGGAAAATAGCCACATTCGCAATAAATGGGTATGGCTTAGTGTAAACTTCTTCGAATCGTAGCCTATATATTTTCCCTTTAATATAGCTATGCAATGATAGCATTAATGCAATTGATGTAACTTTTGCAATATTTACACATCAATAAACATAAAATATATTATCCTAAGATGCATAAGATATATAATTACGCGCTTTAAAACACACTGGACACTTCATAAAAAAGTTTGGAGCGGCACACTTTGAAGTGTCCCATGCTAAGACAATTCCTCAAAAGAGAAAGAGAGAGAGATAGAATCTCTGTCCTCTGTTAACGGGGACACGCGCACAATGTCAGCGCGCATTAAGCGCATTCAGCTCGTGTCTTCTCGCCGGGTATGTGGCGCCGCAGCTGTGTGAACTTCACCCGCGTGCTCTGGGGGGACGAGAAACTCACAGCAGATGTTACTGCGTCTCCCACCAGTTTCACACGAAACAAAAAAAGGAGAGGAGAGAGAGAGAGAAACTACGGTCTTTTTTGTCCTCTGTGGGGTCATTATTAACAGCTTAATTAATTTTAGATCCGCTCTGTGAATACCAGCTCAAACCACCAGCACGTACTGTAACACGAGATGAAGAAATGCGCTTTATAGATATGCAACACGATTTTATAAACAATATTTGAAAAAGATCAGAATAAAATGTAAAACTGAAAAAGAGTAAAACAGTAACATTGAAATAAAATTTTTATATATGTATATATATATATA